>VUYV01000022.1:6048672-6348133 GCA_008711295.1 Anarhynchus alexandrinus | reverse complement strand
TTTTTGTTTTTGGGATTTTTTTTTTTTTTTTTTTTTTTTTTTTTTTCCTTCCCTCTTTAATTTGTGCTCTCAGAGAGTCAACTTGCTCCCCTGGGGAAACTAAGTAATGCTTGCAAAGTTATCCAACAGGAAATTGCTACACAGTATTTCACCTGGGATAGTAAGACTCACATTCCCAGTTTTTGAAATAAAATGAACCTTATTTCCAGCACAACTACCAGTATTATTGTGCTAAAACCTTTTCCCTTCCAGGCAGCATTCTTCGCTGGCAGACAAACATAGTTTCCTTATGGGCGATAAGTAACTCTTTCAAAACTGGATTCACAGAACATGATTTGAGTAGTACAGCAGTAACTAAATGTAGCTTTTATATTAAAAGCAAATTAATTTGCTAACAACTTAGATTTATTAAAAAGGGATTATTTCTCATTTCAAAGCTGCTTTTCAGAGTTTCCTTAATTTTTTTTTCTGAAGATACTTACAATCCTCCACGTCTGGTAGTACTGACAGAGACATTTTCATTTTTTTTGTTTCAGTCAGTCTTGTTTTTCCAAAGTCTTCAAAATAGCTCACATTCGCCTGGTTTATTTTACCAGGAGCCCAAGTAACTCTTCTTCTTCTCTTGGCCTTTAAAAAAGCATTTACAGAAGTGATGCAACCAAAGCACTAATTAGAAAGTAGATTTTGCATTAGGCTACTTCTATAACAATACCAACAGCTAACTAGACAGTGTTCTGCAGTTTCTTCAAAATTAAACTGTGGCATAACAATCTTAAAGCAAAAGTCTCTGCAGTCTGTTCACTGCAAGTCAACATTGAATTGATACTTGTTCAGAAGTTACTTTTTAGTAAGTTACCCCTTTAAAAATAAGAAAAATTATGTGAAAGTTGTCTATCAAACTTATTCTTCATTTATCAATATAACTATGTATTTAATAGTATCTTTTGCAAAATATTTCAGAGTTAAACAAGATCTAGAACAGGTGCTTACTTTAGCATTCTGTTTTGAGGAAAAGGAGGCAGAAGTCACCAACATCTGAGTTAAATTTCGTATCCTATCTTCCTGTACTTTTTGAAGAGAATTTTTTTCTTCCAACAGCTGGGATAATTGGTCTTTTTCCATTGCATGAATTTGAGTCTTTGAAGACACCTTTCATAAAAAGAATGTTAATCAAACTTGTTAAGACCACAAACAACTCCTACAGAAGATACACAATTACTAATATTTAAAAACAGTTACACACATATTTTCTGGAAGGGCTGTCTTTAATCTTTAACAATGAAACTGATGATTTAGTCTACAATTTATCTATAGACTTAGTATTTAAGGGGGGGTCAAACCAAACAATACAGCCTCAGATTTCTCTAGGGAGAAAAAAAAAAAAAAAACTATTTTAAGCGTAACATAGCTTAAGATGACCTTCCCATGATGCCAGAATCCTGAAGCTCTTTGAGAACTATGATTCAATTGCCAAATAACAGCAAGCTACTCTAACGCATGTGGTTTCTTAAAATTTAAAGTACTGAAAATTTATTCTGTTTTAAAGTAACTGCATTAGAGTTGCTAGGTTTTGACAACTTTATTGTAAGCTTACAATACTTCAGAGTAATTTGAAGTTCATAAGGGATGTTCCAACAAAATTCTGTACTTACTTGCCTCACTACCTGCTATCTCAGAAGACAGCAAACACTTCTAGGTGCAAGTTTATACTGCAGATTAATTCTCTTCAAACATAAGAGGTTAGTTGTTTTTCCTTAAACTTTTCCTATGATTTTTTTTTAATTAAAAAAAGCATATTTTGATGCTTTAATTCACCAAAACAGTATGCTCAGAATAGTGATTTTCCTGTGCTTTATCTTTTATGATCTATACTCTAACAAGACTTACAAGATTGCTCCTCAGCTCCATAAATTTTTAGAGAAAGATGAACACATGAGAGACTACACTGTTTGGTGGAAAGCTACTGTTGTTCATTTTCTAAATGTATCTTCTGCCAGTGATCTTACATGGTTGCAACTTCTAACTGACATTCAATAACTTCTTATATTGCAATTAATTATTCCTTTTGATCTGTGGCAATACTGAAGTGTGCTATATGGCATGAAAAATTTTTATTTCTTGAATATGTTAACCTACAGAAAGAAAGCGATTCAGTTGATCTCAGTGTTAGCTTTCACACAGATATGTTGACTATGATCGGTTGTTGTAAACTTAACATCACCTTTTCAATTTCTATTCTCTCAATAGAAGTGACAGATAAAACTTTAAAGTGCTTACCTACCCCGCCCAATTTAACTGGTTTTGGTTTAAAACATTGTTTCCAAATAGCTGTCAGTACCAAGGATAGATTAATGTGAGCAAAATTTTTTTACATACTTCCTCCAGCTGCTTTTTCAAATCCAGAATTTCTTTGCGATATCTCTTCAGGAGGGCATCATCATCAAGTACTTCATTGACTTTCGGACTATTCTTCATTCTTTTGGCTGTATTGGCAAACTGGAAGAATATTATCTCATGAGCAATAGTTAGAGAACAAATATATCAAAAGACTTATTCTGTCTCATATTTCCCAATGGAATTAACAGGACAGTTTATGAGATAAAGAACAACATATAATAAAGGACACAAATGTTCACATTTGCTTATTTTTCATGTATTCTAAGCTTTGAAAAAGTAGATTTTCTTTGCTTGATATTAATACCTAAAAAGTGAAGCCTAACATTGAAGCAAAAATATACCAGGTTATCTTTTTTATTTAATAAAAAGCTCCAGAAAAAAAAAAATCACCAAAAAGGAACACAATCCTACCTAAAGAATACAGTTCATGTATAGTTCAAATTACCCTCCTTTCTTGTAGGACCTGTCTAACATCTTGTGTTAGCAAAGACTTGTAGTTCTGTGTTTGGAAAAGGCAAATTAGAAAACAGAGGTTATCTCCTGCCTGCAAGGTGAGAGAAAGAGCTTTGTTCCAACTGCCAGAAAGCTCTAGTTGGACAACCGAGTACAAGCTGACAACTGGGAAAAGATTCTGTTGTACAAAACAAATATTTCAAGTTCCCAGTCTATAGAGGACTTTTAGAAGATTCAAGGAACTACAGATCCAGCAGATTACATTTTCCACCCCTCCAACCTGTCTACAATGAAGCTTTGAGTCAGAATAGTGCTTGACAACAGGTGAGAAGTTTTACCTGAAGAGTACTGAGCGTTTCATCAAAAGAAACAGGAGTAATTGTACAAATAATAACCGTCTTAGCATTTCCTCCGAGGGAGTTCTGCAGAATTCGAGTCAGCTTGCTGTCTCTGTAATTTATGAAGCTGATGAAAAAGAGGGAAGAAAAAGAAAAGATTCATTTTTTAATAAACACAGTAATTATCTTTTCTAGAGATAATAGGTTATTTGAAATAGTTACTTACACAAACCAGGATTAGATATAAAGGATTTTAATTTCTTAGCTTATAAGTGACTTATCTTAAAACAGGTATACAAACACAAGTGCTTACCCAGAAGGGTCATCACAAAGTTTTTTGATAACTTGGCCCAGAATGAACAAGCTTCGGTTTATATTGCAGCCTTCTTTCAGTCGGACACCTGGGTATCACACAGTAATTTTTTTTTTTTAAATTTAAAACAATATAAAGATATGATTTCAACCTGTCAAGCTGTTGTGCTATGTTATGCTCAGAGGGATTATCCAAGAGTTAAATCTCAAGTGCCACAATGCATTGTGACTCATCAGCAGCCAGTATCAAATCCTTTATAATAGCCAAAATGAATCAAAATAAGATAGTAATCTATCACTAATAGACATCAATAATCTTCATGAAGTAAGTAGCTGGGGCCATAAGAACTTTAATTTTATTTCCTGTTTAGATTCTGCAAATGCCTATATTTACATGTGTAAGTATAACAAGTGACTCCTAGATACAACTTTTGGGTTAGTTATTCCTTGTAAGGGAATATTAACTTGTGTTCCTCTCAGAACACTTTTTTTAACTTAAAGGCATTTTTGTGTAGCTTCATGCTGTCACTGTTAACAATTAAGCTTCCTCTTGGCTAAAGCATGAGCCATCTACTCAGTCTTCACATTTACATATGAGTCCTTACAAGCTTCTAATGATTTCTTTACTACAGGTGAATCTTTACTGATTCATCTCCATTCTATTAGTTCAGTGCATGACTATTGCTGAACCTGCTGTTCTAGAAGAGTCATATTACTATTTAATTGTTTGCACTTAATAGCATTTTCAGTATTTTCCTGAGCGCATCCTGGCCTACCAAGGGGAAAAGGGATTATTTATAAACAATAAGTAAAACAATAGCACATAGATCAAATAATTTCCTATCATAAACTCTCATAAGGGTTAATAAAGAGAAGTGGTCATCAGGAGAGCCTCATTTAACACTCACCTTCAGATCCTGTTTGACTAGCTCTTTCACTGCCTGCCAGATCTACCAAGTTCTGCAAATTCATTAAATATTTCACAGGTTAGTTCTGAGGCAATTTAGTTTTAGATCCTCTTAATTCTAAATCTCTGCTAAGAATTTCATAAACTAAATTTACACTTACAAAAAAGCTAGAGGTCTGTCATTATTGGAAGTAATTCACAGCTACTACACACATACCAACCAATACTTTCAAGGTACACAAGGACATGGAATAAGTTTGTATGAACTGAACGTTTCAAATTTGCAGTGCAATTCCCCCTATTCCCTACCCCTATAGTTTCTTAATACAGAAGTGTTAACTACAGATACAAAGGCATATGAAGCTTCATAGAATCACAGCTTATCTGGTCCAATCTTTCATGGGAAAGAAAGCCTAGATGAGATTGTTTAGCACCCTGTCCTGAATCAGCTGTATGTCTCTCCTTGCCTGTCAATATGGGGATAAGGAAAGGAAGAAATTAAATGCCAGAAGGAAAGCTTCACTCTGAATGTGGTTCAAAGTCAGCTAGAAATTTATAGCATCCCATAACAATTTGCCTGAGCAAGTAGCCCTCACTTTAATTGGTTTCTGTTTCAGAATGGTAAAAATCCTGTACTAACTCCAACAAGCAACAACAGAACAAAAAGGCCAATAAATTCCAACCCCCTCCCCCTTGCTGTTAGTAGAGGTTACTATAAAGTCAGTTGGAACAGAAGCAGGGCAGAGGGTGGGGTGGTATAAGAAGAGTAGATCCCATAAGCTATGGTGAAAAAAAAAAAAAGGGCAGTAGTTTGCTCAAATACTGCATGAGCAGTCTTTACATTCACATCACAGAGCTTTTTCACTTGAAGCCAGAACAGAAAGCTCTTTCCACAATGCATGTGATTGACTTAATGCTATTCCCAATTCTAAATAAGAGTGCTCATGCAGATGATAGTAAGCTTGAATGTTTTCATATTGATTTCATTCCTCCAGTTGATTTGGATTCTTTTCTGAGAATCAAGGAAAGGCTGTACAGAGAAGGCTTCAGAAACAAAACACTTCCCTAGAGATCAGCAGTGTATTCCCTCCAGCTTTGGATATTTCATATACCAGTAAGCCACCAAAGAGATGCTAAGTGAGGTTACTTTTGAAAAATAAGAATCTTCTGGCCATTGCAACTGTAGGCCACGTGTTCTTTTAACAACAACAAAATCTGAGGACAAGAAAAGCCTTAAGGTTACCCACGTCACAAGTTATTTTAAGGGGCTCATCAGTGGTCAGGAACAATTTTAGGGGAGCCTGTGTTTCACAAAATGCAAGAGCACTCTGGCAATAGCCCTTTATGCTCCTGGGAAGGACCAACAGTCCCCAATCCATCATGAATTGTCTAGGAACTATTCCCATGTCAGAATTCCCTTGGGCAGACATGGTATAGATAACACCCCAGGAGTCCCCCTCCATATAGATAAGCAGAAATCATGTTTCTGATCAAGAAATGCCTGCTAGAAGTTAACAACAAAGCATGCTTGTAATGTCATTATAAAGTAACATTCTCTCAAACAAGTAGTAACAATAAATTCTCTAATTAAATGCCTATTTAATAACTTTTTGGAGTACAGCTTACCAAGTGGGATACCATCACTGCTCCATCACAGTTTGCATTTGCAGGGTCACTTCGTTCTCGACTTTCAATGATCTAGAAGAAGGGGGAGCAATAAAGTTTTTGTCACTTTGAAATTAATAAAAACCCTCCTAAGAGTGAAACAGTTTTTACCATTCTGAAGATAGTGTGAGAACGGCTGCTGTGTTCATTCATTTTTGTTTCTCCATAGTGGCGATTTTCTGTCAAAAAGTAATATTAGAATACTTCTACTTATATTCTGATAAACAGAAAAAAGCAGAATTGTTAAATTAATTGTTAAAAATTAATTGTTATCTTAAAAACATTGATTTCTGAATATAATCTCAAAGAGATATCCCATGATTCTAGATATACCCCATTCATCAATGCTTTTCTAGGATATCAGCTGGCATTGACTAAACAACTTACTTTCTCCTTTTCTGATCCATTCCATAACTTGTTCTGGGGAAACTACCACCTCTTCAATCAGATCTTCTACATACGTATTCCTCTTAAAAACAAAATCAGTAGTGAGTTTTACTTAACCCCAAAACTCACTTCAACATATTATACTAACATTACCAGCAATTATTATGGTATTTATTCCAGTTTGCTTCCTTCTTAAAAGTAAGCAATATCAGTTGAATGTCTTTTCACTCTGAACACAAGAAATGGGCAAAGTTTAGACCTTTATCAGAACTAGCCTATAGGCACAAGAATCAAAACAACAGAGATCTAGAAAGTTTCCTAAAAATAAAACTGGTAAGGCAAATATCCTTCCAGACATTTTCTGAGGGAACATAGGAGTGTATTTCTCAGTAAATATTTTAAGGCCATAATTATACAACTGATAAGTCTCCCTTCTTCCCAAATTCCAAAAGCGTTGATCATTTAGGGCATCAAAAGAAAAGAAAAAAAAAAAGCAACCACAAAACCCAAACCACCAATTTTTATTATTTGCTACAAAGCTTAATATAAAGAAACCGAAGATGGCATTAATACAGATTTATTTTTCCCTACTGATCATCTTACTGAGTAGTTGTAGTCTGATGGTTATTCTATGATTACAGTAGAAGAAAAGTATCTACTTTGTAGATTATATGAAGGTGGTATTAAGTTAACTGTATATCTGTTAAAGACTCCCAACACCTTGAGCTAGAGGCTTATTATCACATTTGTAGAAGTTTTATTAGCTAGACAGTTCCCAAGTATTCACTGTCAAAGTTAAGTTATCCAGGATAGTATATTTTATTTAAGGGATTAAGTCTACTTTTACAACATTTATAAAGATAAACCAGCAACAGCAAGCCCAACTTCACTGTTGTTATTCTACTACATCAAGTGTCCTTCTGCTAATTCTGAAGACAACAATTACCCAATTTGACACAGAAAAATTTTCAACTAGATGCCTCTGAAAGATTTTTTTTTTTCTTTAAGAAAAAACTTCTTATTTTACTCCAAGAAGGTGCAACACATCACATCCACTTACATTAACATCCTCACGAATTCCCAGAGGCTTCTTTTTCCTGATATCACAAAGCAAATCTGTAATGGTTTCATTGTAGATTTCCATGTAAGAAACCCTTAGCAAGAATTCTCTCTCTGGAATCTAATATTCAAAGTAAAAAAAAAAGAAAAAAGAAAAAACAACAAGACTAACCCATGAACACCTTTTAATGCAAGGTGTTAACATTAAATCAAAAGTATGTTTGGATATCATTCCACAGATTTCTTTCCCCCTACCCTCGTTACACATTAGCACCTACCAACATAGAATAATTTTTCTTCTATCCCACCTCCTTCCAGCTGCATTAATGGCATATCTTACTTTTATAACCTACTAAAAGTGTTAACTGCCCTACAGAAGCATGACAGTTCTCCCACTTAAATGCCCTTTCCATATCTAATTTCCTCCCACTCAGGCTCTTTCCTCTCTGTATACCTAGTTTTCTCTGCTTGCTTAGATTTACTTTGCTGTGGCTGCTTCTTCCCCTGCCTCCCTGGTAGAGAATATTGGGGTGAGAAAAGGCTGCACAACGGACTCAAGGACTACAGCACCATTTCTTGGCTTTAGTTATTTTTATAGACCCTCTAAGGTACTCCGCACCTCCTCAAAGGAGCAGTGACCATTTCACATAACTGATAACGATTACCTGAAATCCTCAAGGCAGAAACAAGTGCTCTGCAGATGATGTTTTGGAAATCACTGTTTTAACTTACACTTTCTGCTTACTTCCTATTAGCATTGAGCAATTAGCCTGTGATTCTTTTAAAAGCCTGAAATAAGTAAATTTAGTGCCATATTTTTCCCACTAAAAAAGTCTTTAATACTGTTAATTTGTAAAGTTTTAAAATAGCAGAATAAACACAAAGCTTCACATTACCTTATCTACCACATTAATGAGTGAGCATCTATTTATACTTGTAAACAAAGTTTAGTATATTTGCAAGTTTAACAAGCCCCCTCAGTTTTGTTCTGACTTGATTCCAACTAGTAGAGTACCATTATCTTTTTTTAAACCACTCATCTTTGCAAGGCTAGCAAAGCAACTGCAACATACTGTCCAATATAAGTCTGTCTCATTCATGAGCTCCTTGATACTAAAATTAACTTTTATGTAAGAATCACAAGTATTACTAACCCTTTCAGTCCTTTCAATTTAATGGAATTACTCACCTCACAAATAACTTTGAAAATATGTTGAATTGCCTTAGGGATAATGCCCACAGAATCTTCATTTCCCATCATTGTGTATGTCTTCCCTGAAGCAGTCTGTCCATAAGCAAAAATTGTGCCTAGAAAGATGGTTAAATTTTACTAATTACTTATGCAATACATTACAAACAGGATTTAAACACAGTTTTAAAAGACTTACCATTATAACCTTGCACAGCTGACTGTATAATTGGAACAGCTACACCTTCATATAACTCCTGAGTGTTGTCACTTGAGTGAAAGACACGATCTTAAAAAAAAAATTAAAATAAAGCATGTGAATCCATTGTATTGCAAGTCAAAAACAAGCTGTCATGTTACTGAGCATTGCTGACTTAAAATCCAATAAATGGGCACCAGATTGTCTGTAGGATAATTCAAACATAAAATGTAATCAATTGTGACACTACTAACGCAGGCCTTTTTTTTTTTTTAATAAAAGAAATATTAAACCCAGAACCAAGAAAGATACAATGAACAGACAACAGACAAGTAAAAAAAAAACAACCCTAAGAACGATGGACACAGTTAAATAGTCATCCCACTTAATCCTAAACACAGTTATGGCTAGTTTATCTATGAGGACTGTAAGCCTGACAGGACAGGCTACTTGTTAAACTCCTAGCTTAGAACATGCTTTCACTGAATCTACAAGTTGGGAAAAAATCTTTGTAGTGGCTACATTCATACTAACAAGTAGAGAGAATCAGTAGCAAGAGACTCAAAGTGAGACAGTTAGTTATAAGGATCTAACATCCACACTAGGCACTTTTCCATTTTGGGTTTGTGATCCCCTACCCCCTAAACGCTCTGGACTAGCCCTAGTCTAGACCATCTGTAACTAGAATTCATATGAAAAGAATCCAGCTCGTGTGTTCCAAAACCACTCTACAACATGAGACAGAACAGAAAAAGCAATGTCCATCAGGAAACTGACTTCAAAAGCACGTTCCTGTTACTGACTGAAAATTAAAATCTGTGTGCCCCAATGGCACTCCTTCAAGGTTATGAAGTTGGAAAAAAAGTTGACAGAAGTTGCAAAAAGCTAAGGTCATTAATGTTAGTTGATACATTTAAGTAGCACAGTAATGAAGGTCCATGCAATCATGTTCTTACCATAACTGAATATTTTTGTACCATTAATTTCAGAAACAGTATTATTTTCGCTTTTCCAGTGGAGTGACACTTTATCTTCGAGAGCTTTTTCTCTAAAAGAAGAGATACTCCGTTAACCTTATTAGGTTCGGACTTTGCTCCTGTAACGCGGGCCTACCCCCTTACGGCGAGCGCCTCTCTCCCCCAGACCCTCGCCAGCCCCGTTTGTTCCGGCTCTCTCCTTCCTCCACGGGGACGGCCGCCGCATTGATGCTCCCCGCCTCCCCCTCTTCGTCGGGCAGTAGCGGCGCTCCCTGGGGCCCAGCTGGAGGTGAGGTGGTGGCGGCGGCGGGGTGGGGGTACAGCAACACCCAGTGAAGCCGAGGGGCCCCCGAGGCCGCAGGCAGCCCCGAGGCCTCCCCTCAGGCCGGGGTCTCGGGTGCGGCCTTCCCGCCCGGACGGGGCCTCACCTGGCGACGAGCGGCCGCACACGCACGCAGACCGTCACGGCTCCCTCGTCCGCCATCCCCGCGGCCGGTGGGCACGCACCACCTGTGACAGGGAAGCCGCTCGCTCCTTTCTCGCCCACCCGCACCCAGGCGAGCAGCGCCGCGACCTAACCGCCACCGCAGTTTGAACTTCTCCCGAGACCGCTTCCTATTGGCCCGCGCAGGGCAGACGCCGCGGCGGAGCGTACCACCGCCAACAGCTGACGGGGGAGGGAGGGGGAGGCGGAGAAAGCGTAGTGAGGGATAGATTGTCGAAAAGCCCCGGAGCTTTCTGCTCCACCCCCCCGTCTGTCGCGAGCCCTGCGATGGTGCTGGCCGGGCTGAGGCGCCGTGCGAAGGGTGGCAGCGGCCCGCCGGAGGGGCTGTGAAGGTGCGCGCGGCCAGTGACTTAATAAGCTATCTACCGAATTTAAATAGTGACATTGTTATGTAATTACGTTTATTATTTGTTTTTGTTTTAAATACAATTTATATAGGTATTGAGGTGCGAGTAGGATAAACGAGGCGAAGGCGTGGTGGCTGGTGGTCAGTTATTTGAAAGCAGTATTCTTTCAGGGAGGAGAAGCAGACCCCATTCTCCCGCTCTTCTGGGAAAAAAGGCTGCTCCGTGGTGGTGTCCGCCCGCGACAGCAGCAACGCCGCCCTCGCGGGGGGAGGGGGGGGTAGGCAGCTGTGAAGAGCAGCCTACAGACATCAAAAAAGGAGGCATGTGCCTATTCCATTTCTTTTAAGATCAACTAATTGATGACTAATTTATGAAAATACTATTCATGTTTAAACGTTTAAAGTAAAAATATGTTTCTCCCCCCGTATTTTAGTCATCCTCCTCTTCATCATCCTCAACGCCTTCCTCATCTTCCTCTTCCTCTTCCTCAGCTGCAGCTAAGGCCTCTTCCCTGGCAGCCTTGAAAGCCAGTTCCTCTTCCAGGGTGGGGTCTCTTGTCTCGGTGATTTCTGGCCCGCTGGGGTATTCCGCTTGCACTGGGGGAGGCAGTGCGGGAGCGTGGTTCTCTGGACTGTATTTGTGACCCCAGCCAAAGTAGATGTTATCAAATTTCCTGAGGAAGAAAAGCGAGAGATCAAACTTTCTCCCCCCAGCAAAACACCAGTGGAGGACTGTCAGGCTTCCTTACTCTGCTGTGCAAAAAGTCACTGTGATGCGGACAGCCTGTAACAGAAGTATTTAAAAGATGGCACCTCTTTTTAACTGCTGTAACCATTGATTAATATATCTTCCACTTAAAAATCTCCAAATGCTAAAATGATGAAGGCTGTGCTCTGTCACTGCACTGAATTACAATACAACTTCACATTGGTAACATTGCTCCATCTCTGACACCAACTCCAGTGCCCATTTAAAAGCATGTAGAGGTAATTAATGACTGTTCCATGCATAGTGGAAACAAATGAACATTAGAACCACAGAATGTAGCTATTTTTGTAAAAAGTACCACAGACTCAAGAATATAGGTTTTAAATCAAGGGCTATGCCCAAATACTAACTGGACATTTGCATCCATTAACTTTATACTAGCCTTTCCAATGATTATTAATTTTTAGTCTTAAATACGTATTTACTGTTGCTGTGCACATTTAAGTGGCCTTCTCCATCAGTCTCTGGAATTGTTAGAATTAATGAATTAATACAATGAATTAATAATAAAGCAGCTTTGTCTTCATTAGATGGCTGCTTGTGATTAGCATATACAGGCTGTGTTGTAACCGTGTCAGCTAGCTACTCACCTGCCAGATGCAAAGGCAAATGCTCCGGGCCATCGGTTAGACTGGAGGACTGCAACAGCGTATTGCGGGATCAGGTTTGTAGAAGGCTGAGCTGTCCAAGCAGGGATGTTTTGAATTCCTGGAGGCAGCCAGGCACACAGAGTCACTGAATAAATTGACTTATGAGCCTCTACAAAATATTTAAGACTGAGCTACAAGACTTTCACAGAATTCAAGCAATAGTTATAATAAGTTGCATGTTAGAAGAGCTGGAAGTCAGAAACAGTAAATATAGGCGCTGTATTCAACCAGGTGGTTTGGATGTATGGGTAGGTAGCACTGGAATGCTAGTAGAGCCACGTACAGAAAAGATCATGCTCCTGAAATCCAGTAGTACTCACTGCTGTTTCTTTTGTCAAGGACTTTTTATCACTTATGAATAAATTATATAGTTGTATTTCACCTTGATGATGGAATGGAGAGTAGGAAAATAATTTACTGTTGATGTAATCTAATATTCAGGTTCCCACATTCCTATGATTTGCTGCAGTAATATGCTACAGGATCTAAATTCTTATTTGTATATCTATGCATGTGTGTACATATATATTTATTTATTTACATGTGCACAGACAATATTTTTTTGTCTAAAAAGATAATGGAAAAATAGCTGAATGTACTTCATGTAGTGAGCTGTCTTGAACTTGCAGCAGCCTGACAAGTCTGAGATATTTTTTCCTTTATTCTCAACAAGATTGTTAACTAGTAAACCCAATTATTTCCGTTTTAATGTCAATACTGTTAACCATTTTGCTTTTGATCAATTTTGTAAAAGAATGTGCTTACCCTACAGGGGCAAACTGTATTGCTCCATGAAGTGTCAGAGTCCTGTAACTTCAAATATTTGCTATCTAAATGCCAACATTCCTAGTGGCTCTCTATCAAAAACTTCATATTCCATGAAGAATACCTTCATCTTCAGAGAGCGGAGTGAGAAGAGGAGGTCCTATTTCTTGCTGTAGTTCTTGCTGTAGTTCATCTTGCTCCTCTGCTTTCTCTTCCTCTTCATTTTCTTCTTCTTCCTCTGATTTTTGGAAAGGATTAAGCCAAACACAGCGACCCTATAATTGATAGAGAAAATGAATAAATACATGTAACAATCACTGAAAGAATGCAAACCAGTTAAAACAATTGCCTCAAGCGCACATGCACACAGTTACGGGAGGGGGGGAAGAAAAGAAAAATATGTATTCCATAATTGGTATATTGTTGGCAGAATATTGTATCCTCTGGCAGAGTGTTCCCTATATCCCTCATTCCTCCCTCATCTCTGCTTACTTTTTCAGAATAAGCTCATACCTCTGTTATCAGTTTTTTGTTATTTTGCAGTCTTCAGTTCCTTGCCAGTTTGGTTTGTATCCTTGCTATATTACCAGTTACTGTAAACTAAGAAGCTACCACTTAAGGACTTTGCCCCTTCCTTTTAAAGTCTGCCTTGTTATTTAGCTACCAGTCAGAGGAACATAACAAAATGTCCTTAAGATTCTAATGCATATAGATTTTATTTTTACAACTATTGTTTTGCTGGTAATAACTTTAAACCCAATTTCTTACCACTTGCTGTTATTTTACGCTAGCATTCTTGAATTGGTAGACTGGCCAGCAAGTCATCCAGCAATGATCATCATATTAGTAGTACCTCTTTCCAGTACTAGCCTGATATCACAAATATTTTGTGCTACAATTTTATTTACAATACTTTGGTTTTAAGGTTTTTCATTTACATGTTTCATAGGAGAAAGTAAGCAACAAAAAATAAACCAAAGGAAAACATCAAGTTCAATTTAGCGTACAATCATAAGCTATGTGCATTTTAGCATCCTACCCAAGAAAAGACAATTTAAAACATTTTTGTCAATTAAGGACTTCAAAAGAGAAAACCTAATATGGAAGATTACCAGAAATTATTGTTATCTATCAAGGCCTAAGTCCATACAGTTATCTAAAGATAGGTTTCAATCTCAAGAACACACCACTGAAAAAAGTACTAAACCTAGAAGCTTTCTAAATATATATATATGAGAATATATGTGCTATATGTAATATATGGAACATATTTATATATTATATACTATATAAAATATATTTTCTGTAGAAAAATAATTCAGTACAGTACTTTTTTGGGTGAATAGTTCAAATGCGCGGGCAAGGAGTGTCATTTACATTCTGAAACCCTACAAGTACTACAATGTGAATGGTATCCGAGGTCCATGTAAGTGATGCCAGAACATACCTGCTTTAGAATACTCTGTACATGGTGTACCCACGTGGAGGGAGATTCCACCATTTCAGCCACAGAAAGAGGCTGAAAATCGGGGTTTTCTTCATATGTATCTCTTCCTCCTTCCACCTCCTCCTCTTCATCTCCTTCTTCCTCGGCAAACTGGTAAAATCCAATGGGAGAGATCTGGGTTCCTGCTGAGATGCGAGCTATCTGTGCACGCAGGTAATTGGCCTCATTTCCAGGGAAAGGAGGAAAGCTCACAACAGGAGCATCCAGCCTACCAGTGAAGAACTTCTTGATTTTCCTGGCACAGACAATCTGGGCTGGCGTCACTGGAGGCAACTTCACCCAGGGTTTGCCTGGCTCATTACAGACAAAGTAGACATATTTATTAGCCCCAGTCCCATTTTCTTCTTTTGGGATGACAGGTGGGGGCTTATAGGTGGACTTTGGTGGTTCATCTTCTTTTTCTCTCTCCTCTTCTTCGTCTTCAACCTCACCCACCCCTTTCCCTCCTTCCTCAGTAACTTCTTCCTCTTCTGTTTCCTCCTCCTCTTCCCCCTCATGGTACTGTACTTCAGCTATAATATAGTTCATCTCCAGGCCCAAAATTTTGCCCCAGAAGCGACAGGTCTGGATTGGATGAACACTAATTAGTTTTTTAAGGGCAAGGAATATGTGATAGGATTCATCTTTGCTCAAGCCAATTCCAGCCTGTTCAAAATAAAAGGCTGTTTCCATCACATTAGGTAGAGGGGTCTCTCCCTGGGAAAGAAGATCCAGAGTTAGAGCTGAAGAATAGTATAAGTATCTACTTGAAAAATTAAATGTTATCCACTGAACGTTATATTTCACTTTCCTGTAGTGCCAGTCATTCTCTCAGACAGCTTTGCAGATATCCATTAACTATCCACTATCATTTAGAAAAATTAAAAATGCCAGTTTAAGGGTAAAGAAGAGAACTTTAGCTTTTAGAATACAGGATTTCAAAATGCAAACTCGGAATTACTGCAAAATATGGAAAGTCAGAATTCTTACCCAGGATCTATAAAGGACTTCAGTGCTAGGGCATGTCAGCTATATAAGAGGCCTTGATGCCTGCAAACAGTGTCACTGTGTTTTCTTGTGTTTGTGGCAGATGCATTTGGGGAAAATATAATACATATTTTATATATTTAGACACCAGACCAGCAGTATTTCTCTGCAGTGAATATTGTTGTTTTGAAAACCTTGGCATAAAGCTCCCTGCATTTTTTAAAATATTGGCCCCTGCTCTTACTGAAGTCCATCGTAAGACTCCAGCTGGCTTCCACGGAAGCAGAACTAGGCCAATAATGAAGATTTCATTAAGTATTTACATTCACTCTATCACCCTTCTCTCATTTCATGGGGATAGGTGATTATATCACACAAAGATATTAAAAGTTGTACGTGGCAGGGGAGGAAATTTGGAAGAAGTAGTGCTGGTTTAGTATTGAGTTTCTTTGGCCCTTCCAGGTTTCTTATATCAAAACAAGATAGACGGGAGTATGAAAAATTCCAAACTCCTTTCTGAAATACCCTACTTTTTTCCATTTTTACCATTGTATACTGTTACTGTAAAATAAATAATAGGCTATGGAAAAGATGAAAGACTCTCTTTTGTTGTTATTATTTGTATTCTGCAATGGCAATTAATGTGAATATATATTGGTAACTTCATATGAAAATCAACATTTTGTTGATTAGCTTCCCTTTGTTATTACAAGAATTCCCATATTTTTTCATTGGGTACAAATGCTTCTGCATATAAGCAACTGAATACTGAAAAATCCCCTATTTGAAGAAGTGGCTTTTCAATTCTAGTAGTTGTTCATTATAACAATATTTTTTTTTAGTTGGAGGACAGACTGGAACCACAGCTGGAGCTGGAAGAATCACAAAATTCTCTATTCTCTATTTTACAGTAGCAGATGTGCACAATATTCTCAAACTGGTGTCCAGAATTATGGTCACTTTATGTAAAGAAATGTCTCCTTTTACATAAAGAAAAGAAATTTGGGTGCAATATTCCATGCTGAACTGGCATATGGGAGATACTGTAAACTTTGCTGTCTGTTAATCATCTCTAGAACATCTATGATTTTAAAGGCTCAGAATATTAGATTTACTACAGGAAGAAATCCCAGCTAAGTAAACAGATGGGCTTTCTTCTTCACGACTATGACGAGGGTACATGGTATTGTGGCTGCAATTATTTATATGATCGTGAGAGGCAATAGTACAAAGGAGGCCACAACTTCCTCCCTTCTTCCTCTCCCTTCCCACCATCCTCCCACCCATTCCCTGGTATATATGATATCTATTTTTCTCTGATAATAACTCACTATCTCTTCTTCTAGTTCTTCATCTCCTTCTCCATTTGCCTTGAGGAACAAAGCTTTACGCTTTTCTGCAGCTTCAAATGCTGGAAGAATCTCATATTCATCTCGAAGGGTGTCCATTTTTTTCTGAAACTGAGCCCACTTCACATCCTTGCTGATATTCTCAATTATGTCTACTGCATTTTTGGGCTGTTCATCCAGGATCTTTGTTAGCATATTAACAAGATGATCATATCTGTCATATAAATGTAAATATTATTGGCCTACTATACACAAGTCTTAGATATTATGTTTTTAATATCAAAAGTAGACACTAATCACCTGGAGCTTTGGTGAAATCGTTGCAATAGTTAGATGAAAGGGGATCATGTAGCATTATGGGAAATTAGACTTGGAACAAGGCTGATTTTAATACACTTAGGAGGAGTCCTATCTTCCGTTTTTGGTATATACCATACCTGTCTCAGGAGCTGAAGCTGAATTTAAACTTGCTCTTAATCAAATCAATTTCCCTTTGAACTCTATAAATTCCCTTAGGAATTTTGATTCTGAAAGATGCTGGACACACACAAGTATGACATAGCAATGAACTATTGCATTTATACCATATGGTCCCATTCTGTATATACGCTTCTGGTATCCCTCCCTTCCTTAACATAACCCTTTGCCCTTTCACCAACACTACTTTTCTCTCCGCTCATACTTCCTACCCTTTTCAACTGTGTCCCTTTTTTAGACTTACAAGTTCAGGCCAGATGTTGTGCTGCTCTTCAGTAAATAGGCTTTTGCATTCTGAATTGCCAGCATTCGGGAGTTGGGATCGGGTATCTGATCATCATATGGACTGTATCCTGGCTGATAAAGACCATAACCTGGTTCATGTGGCTGATAGGGGCCATGCCCACGTTCATAGGCTTGATAGGGATCTTGTCCCACTGCATATGTCTGATAGGCACTTTTTGGTTCCTGTGTTTGGTAAGGGTCCAGTCCTAGTGCATGTGACTGATACATGGCTGTGTCTCGCCGCCTGTGCCTGATGAGAGTCTTGTCCCAATGCGTGTCTCTGGCTGATGTTTATTCTGGCACCTGTAGCTTGTGAGAGGCCTGTTCTGCTCCCCGTGGACGACAGAAGTGTTTAATCGGGGTCTGTGATTGATATGGTGCTTGTCCTGGTGCACGGGTCTGGCCGACGCTTCCTCTTTGGTCTTGTGCTTGGGTAGGGGTCTTTCTCGGGTGCTTGTGGCTGATAATGCGCTTTCTCAGTCCTGCTGGCTGATCAGCCCCTTGCCTCACCCCCTGGCATTCATAGGAAACTGGTCCCGGTTCCCACTGCTGAGGCTGATGAGGGTCGCGTTCAGGCTCGTTCAGGCTCGGCCACGAGCTGTCCTTCAGCCGCCGTCGGCTCCGCTCGTCGCGCAGCAACGGCTGCCGCTCGCGGGGGCGGAGCGTCGCCGAGGTAAACCGGCCGCCGTTGCCTGGGACGCCCGGCGGGGCGGTGCCGGAAGGGGCGGGCCGGCGGCGGGTTTTCTGCCGGGACCCGGCACTACTGACCCTCATGGAACCCCGCGCTCGGGAAGGGGCAGCCGCTTGTGCCGGCTGCGCCCGCCGCCAGCCTAGGGCCCTTGGGGGAGCTGCGGGGCTGAGGGAGGCCGCTGAAACCGTTGGCGGAGCCCCGCGCGCCGAGGCCGGCGGTTGAAAGCGTTGGAGGCGCCCCCGGGGGAGCCGCTCGGTGGCGGGGTGGCCGTTGGAGCGGCTGCGGCCGCGTGCCTCCCGCCACAGGGCGGCGTCCCAGGCTGCCGCTCCGCCGCGTGCCATTTGCCTCGCCCCGCGCTGAGGAGCGGCAGCCGGGCGGGACGAGCGACCCGGTTTCTGAGGGGGCCGGCGCCTCCGGCAGCCTCCCGCGGCGCAGCGGCTCAGCGGCTCCCTGAAGGGGCTGTGCCTGTGGGGGAACCCGAAGGGAACCGCCTTCGGGCGGCTGTGGGGGCTTCCTGCCGGCCTCGCTTCCCCCGGCCCGACAGAGCTGGTGCGTTTGCTAGGTGGGGAACCCCAGCAAGCTGCCTCAGCTGTTACTTCTGTTTTCTAGAATGGTATTCACGCCCTGCTGTTTTCCTTTCATCGTGACCCACAACCATGAAGTGCTATTAGTACTCTGTCTTGAGCGTTTGTGGCACACGAATCTTTCAGGTCTCTGCTGAGAGCGGAAGAATGGATCTTGGAAAGCTTAATTTTGAATTAAACCCTACTAAGTGACATTCATTTACCTTCACTGCTTTCATTGCATGCAGTAGAAAATGCAGTTTAATCTGCATTTTAGTGGCTGTGTATTGTGCTGTACAAAGGTTTTTCCTTTAGGAGGAGAAAAATTTTGTAAAATGTGATAATTACTTTAAAAAAGTTTTATTCACAGATCGAAGGAAAAAAGCAGATGTAAATTAAGTTGAACTGAAGAGGTTCTGACAGAGAACAGTTTTGTCATGTGATGCTATTAGTGTTAAGGAGGCAGCTGTCCATAATGTGAGTAACGACTGTTTGCAACAGTATTCAAACACTAAAATGCAAAGGACAAATGTCATATTGCAGAGGAAGAACCTTCTATTAATTTAGTTACTCAAGACTTGTTTTACAGAAAGATAGTAGCACAGGGCTGTATGCTTTTGTAGTCCCATCAGGTATTACATGGTGTAGTGCTATTTACTTGAACAGGTATTCAAAGTTATGTTAATATCCAGAGTCCTCATCATGTGGGCAAAATATGATCACATGAATTGTCTCCTTAATTACTTATACTTAAATTAGTGGAGAGCTTTTACTTTTTGAGTAAAGTTAAGCACATATCTAGTATTCAACAAGGAGGTTATGAAACAAATATATAGAGCAGGTGAGTGGTTTTTTTGTTGGGTTCCCCTCCCCAAAAAAGGCCTTTTAAGGAATCGCATTTTAGCACATATCTATGGCTGGCCCAAGGGTAACTATCAAGTGTTCTCTAACAATTCAACAGGGAAAATAATACTGTCTTAAGATATCCATGTGAAGAAGTTGGTGCTGTACAAATCTCAGCAAAATGCCCTATCAAGGTTATAAGTTGTGTTAAACAAAGTAGTGCAATACCTGAACTGTAAAATATACTTCTCTGTCATTGATGGATCAGTTAATGTAACTCTTAAACATTCAAAGTCAACTGCATTTTTTATTAGAAGTAACCAGAAAAAATTCTCAGATGGGGCACTGCAAATTTCTGTCAAGTTCCAAGAAAGTAAATGCCAGAAGTATCATTGAGGAATCTGACCCGTTCTGAAACAGCAGCAAAACATATGTTTCTACATCCTTTAATAGGCAGAGCATTTATAGGAGGAATTGAAAAGTTTCTGTATTGTGTTCCTATGATTCTAACAAGTAAGACAATATCATAAAAATGTTACTTCTGCTAGGTTTCAGCTTGTAGAGGTTTTGTTATTGAGTTACTGATCTTTGCAAGGAATGTGCACAAGTTCGTTTTGCAGATGCATTTGCAGAACTTTCACATTGACTGCAGAGGGCGGTACAGTACTTGCAAATTACTTGTGAATGCCTTTTATTTGATATCCATATTTCATATTTAGAGGAAGAACTTGATTATTTTTTTTTTTTTAGTAATTCACTTCTATAAAAATTGCATGGAATTAAGTTATCTTTCGACCTGTGAGGTTCTGTGAAGCAGCTACTTAAGAAAGGGCAACTGCTTTATCTTTTCAATCTTGTTGAGCAAAGAAAGAGAAAACTAGGGGCACCTATATTGCAATTATATAAGTTATGAAACATGTAAAATGTACAATGGCTCAAGGGCTAAGGGTACCTCAGCACAGAAGGATGTTTCAGCAGGCACTGTGATGATCTCTTGTTACAGAAAAGTAGGAAATGGGTATGTGCAATATTGTTGCAGAAACTTTCTCTGATGAACGTTGTCAGTACCATGGGTTAATTAGCTGAACAGTAACTAAAGTATTAATGTTTTTCCAAAGGGAATATGTTAATAGTTTGTATTGCCTCTGCTATGGCCAGGTAGCAATTGTCTCTTGTCCTATGGATTCAAGTCTGCTTTTCAGTAGCCCCTGGGTGGTTTTTTTTGTTTGTTTGTTTGTTTTTTTAAATGGAACTCTTGCCTGTTTCTGATTTCCAAGTGGAGATTCAAAGATGATATAAAATTTGCATGTAGAACTGAACATCTGTTGCATTTCTGTACAGTTTCATTGGTGAATTTAGAACATACTTGCACTGGGAAGGCAATGACAGGTAATGTGGATAGAGCTTCCCATTTCTGTGCTCTGTTGATTTCTGTGCAAACAACTGTTGAATTGGAAAGCCCAGGTTCAGGTCCCATGTGCGTCTTGCTAGAAGAATGCTTTCATCACCAGACCAATAAGTAGCACCTGTAACTACTGAGGTGAAGTTGCTCTTTACTGTGTAGCAGGCAAGGCAACTTTAACTGAATTCCAGGCTGTACAGTAGGAATTAGGTGCTATTGCTTTCTGTGTGAAGCTTGCTCCTGCAAGTGGCTGCCAGGTGTGCTGTCAGCTCACTTAAGAGGAAGGCATAATTAGTAGATTATTATTTGATTTGGTATAGCATAGATTTCAAACTGCATATTGTGGTCAAGACTAAAGTGCCTGAGCAAATGAAGATGATCTTTAGCTTTTTCTTTATACTATGTTTATGAATTACTTATGTTTGCTCTGACTGCTTCTAAATGACTTCAAGAGGAAAAGTACTTGAAAAATGCAGGTTCTGTCTTGTTACTTTTGTTAATTCTCATTAAAAGACTGTTAACTACATAACTACTTTTTAATCTCTCTTTTCTGTTTAGAAACCAGTGACATTCGTTATTCCTGCAATTTCAAAAAAGCCACATGCAATCTTTACACTTAATTAAATGTAGAATAAGTGGTTTTAATTGTGTAACAGAGCTCTCTCTTACTTTTTTTTTAAACCTAGAGAGGATCAAAATATATTTCTGCATCACTTTCAGAATATAGTTTTCCATTTGATTGAAGTTCTTCTTTTTATGTCACTTCTAATAGTAATTTCCTGCTAAATATCTAAGTAACTGCTTGTATTTATAAAAGCAAATATTATTCTGTGCAGAGGGGAATAGATGCTTGTTCAAGATTTCCTTAAAACACGGCAGTGACTTTTTTTTTTTTTAGTTACAAGGTTATTATTGAGTCATTGCTGCTGGTATGCCTCTTCTTCTATAGGGCTTGATTCTTTTCTCTTCTTTGGGTTATGTGCTGAAGTCAAAATGTATTCCTCAGGTGGTCATAGACATTAGATTAGCGCTGGCAGTCTGAGATGCTTTTCTATGAGGCAATATTATTGGAAAGCTGAGAGATTGTCATCCTTCTGCAGGGGGTTGATAGGAAATGCATATGGTGCTCTGAAGAGAATAATAACCATTTTTTGAGATTTAGTGCTGGCTTTTGCTCTTATTGAAGTCAGTGGGAGTTTTGCTACTGACTTCAGTGAAAGTAAGGTTAGGTCCTTTGTCATTTCATTATAATTTTTTGACATAGACCAGGTTATATCCTGGGAGACAAACTGATTTCAGTCCTGACTTACAGTGGAGAGTTACTGTGTTTAAGGCCGAGTGTGAGTTTGCATCCTGAGCTGTGAATTCTGTATTTTACATCCTCTGAGTTCAGAAAATCACTGTGAGTTACAGGATAATGTTCAGTAGACAATTAAGTATAACTGTGCAGTAAGTAATGTTGGTGTGGACCAGCAAAATTTCAAGGGGATAAAAATTTTTGTATCATCTGGTAATCTGAGTGCTAAACCTATACTGTAAAATAGTTTGAACAAAAGCTGTGTTTATTACAGTGATGCGGTGAGGATTTTTGTTAGGACAAGTGCAGGAAATTGAAGTTGATAGTTTTTCAGTACTAGAATGTAATGGCTTTGTGATTATGATTATTACTGAAGGTGATAGCACTTCTCTGTTTTGGGGCACTGTGTGACTGACTAAAAACTGCAGTGAACACCGTGATCAGTGCTTTCTGGGTGCTGTATGTCTAGTTTATTATAATTTTCACTGATGTTGGTATACCATTTCTTACCTGTCAGTACCATCAGAGCGTGGTGGTTTTTTGGTTGCTATTTATGAGGAGGAAGCTTAGTTTTCTGGCAAAGAGGGTGTGGCAGTTGTGCATCTTTTAAATACATGCCAGGTTTAACCAGTGTCAGTCTAGGTACTTCGTGGTGGTGCTCAAAACTGTCCATTTCCTACAAGTCTGCTAGGTCACATCTGCAGATTTTGGAGGCTGTGTGGTGTGATAATTGCTAGGGCGAGGTGAAAAGCAGTGGTGATTGACCCTTGCTAGAATGTTACAGCTGTGATACAGAGTTCAAGTGGGCCTGTTTTGGATCCATGTAGGGCCAGCTCGGATTCTGTTGCGCGTTTTTGTTGACTGTTATGCAGATAAATCCGAATGTCTGTGTGGGGTAGTGCCTTCTCTTTAAAAGGTCTAACTTCCCATAATTGTGCGTTTCTGTGCTATTCTCATCGACTGAACCTGTTTCAGTGGTTCATATTGAAGATACCCAAATTTGTTCCTCAGCTGTATAGACCCTGCTGAGTGTGGTGTTGCAACAGTGGAGAAATGGACTGTTGGGAGTTTAGCATCTTTGATCGCTGCAACAGTGTTACCAGGTGGCAGCAGTGTTGTGGAATGATCTTCAATTACTGTGTTCTGCTTTGGTTGTTGCAGGCTTGTGAGCTCTTAATAGGCTTGTTTCTCCTTGCTGTGCATCTAAAGTTCTCCTTTCTTGGGCGATATGGGGGTGAAAGGGAGGGGAGGTTTTGTTCAGTGTAGAAATTCTTGGGGATTTTGTTTCTGTTAATATTTGATTAAGTGACAGTTAAAATGGAGCAGCGATTTATTGTCAATACAAGGGAGGTTCACTTTTCACTTTGCAGATCTGTAACCTTTACTGTATTTCTTTATTAGATACTGCATTCAATTTACATTGATTGTTTTATTCTTATGTGAAGCTGAGCAAGTGCAATCACTTCAAGAAGATTATAAATTTCAGACAATTCCTATCTTGCTGTTCCTGAGCCATGTGTGTTATAGCGCTTCTCGTTGTAGAGAGAATGGATCTGATCATTTTCCCCCCTACTGTGGTAAACCCTCTAGTCTGCAGCAGCAGTGTAAAACAGGGTATAATGATTCAGCAGTATTTTACAAAACTATACAAAATATGAGGAGGAAATAGAGAACCAGGCCTGACATCTTGCCCTTTCAAATGATCAGGAAAAGGACTATCTGAGCATATTCTTTGCTTATTTATAAAATACTTAGAAAATAAATATTCTAAAATCAAAATCCTTCAAAAGTGTAGATGGCATTGTTTTCATTTCAGACTCTGGAAATGGCTAGGAGGTTTTGTGGAACAGAATAAGTTTCAGTATTTCACGAGGATCAGTTATATATTTAAGTTCACACTTAAATTCTTTACAGGAGGACCTTGCCACGTTAGACTCAATAAATATGAAATTCTGCACAAAAATCCATCTTTATATTGCAGTTCTGTCAGAAAATCTGTGCTACTGAATATCACTTTTAAAAAATACAACTTTTCAGTTCATGTGTTTTCAACAATGTTCAAGCAAGTCGTCCTATGTTAGGCTGTTGTGACTGTGTCATATGCAATAATTGAATTGTTTGAGGATAGCAGTATGCTCAGAAACAGTGTGTTTAATTTGTATCTACTGAGCTCATAATGCAGTTACATTCTTCATTTGAAGTAATACTTAAAGTGTAATGGGGAATCAAGCCTATCAATTTCACTTTGTGATGATTTCCAATAGAGAGAAGTCCATCTCTATCGCTGTTGTTTCATGAAATACCATTAGATCAGCCATTTTCACTGCAAATAATTTCTATAAGTTCAAATATTCTTTAATTGTAAATTAGACGTCTAGGTTCAGTCTCCATTGTTGGAGATAACTTTGTCCTTTTTTCTTTTTCCAGAGATGCAGAACTTCCTGTAAACAACCTTATTCTAGGAGGAAACATGTTCACTTCAAAAGTAATTTCTTTCCTTCTTTGTTTTCTTTATTATTTTGGATAGGGCTTCTATTTTTGCTGAGTCACTTAGACAGAAAAAAGATGTGGAGGCTATGAAAAGCATGACAAAAATAAGGCAAAAATTTGCATCAGCAATCAAAAGACTATATTTAGATGAAGTAAACAGAAGTACCTATGAAGTATTTCTGAGATATGTTTCCCTGTATTTTATATTAGTAACTTAACAATATCACTAGATTTTTGGTGCAACAATTTCTAACTCATTTTACATATGAATAAGTTTTCCACAGAAAATATACTATGAATTTAGGTAGTAGAATAGGTTCTGTTAGTCTGTTTCTCTTGCAATACATTTGTATAACTGTTGTAAACAATGTCTTGCTCACCTGCATTGAAATTTGCTTCCTTCTATATTTTGTTGATGAAAGCTGCTTCTTTAGCTGTCAATGTTAATGTGTTCAAAGCATCCATATGAAACCATAAATTTATTTGTATTCCTTTTTCAAAATATGAAAAAATATTGTGTCTATGTAAGAAACTGTAAGAACATCTTAAAAGGTGTCCCTAAGTATGTAAAACTTAGGGGCTATAACATTTTACTTTTAGCTGTCTGGAGTGAGATTGAGCACTTTTTGCACAAATATGTGTGAAGCAATAAGAATAATGCTTCAAGTTTCAAAGAACAAAAAAATCGCCCAAGCCTCCTACTTACCAGGTGGTGTATTTACAGATTGAAAATAATTGTAACAGGAAAAATTTCAGCACGCTTATGCTTAATATGCCTGTGATGCATTTCCACTCTTCTTGACAACTCATGGTAATTGGTATTTTAGGTTGAGATTTAATAAATGCTACCCAGTGTTGTGAAGTACTGCTTTAACTACTGCTTTGAAACAAACATCAAAAACTTGGGTAAATATGTTTAGTTTGTTATTGGTATTCAAAAGAATAACATGACTGTGGAATTCTAAGATAACAGGTTTAATTTACCATTTGACTTTAGATTTGCTTCCCCTGAGCCTGAAGACACATCTTGATAACAATCTTCTTTCTGTGGTGATTAAAATAGTAGCATCCAGTTGGTTTCATTACCAGGTCTGTGAATGCTATACCTGTTAGAAAAGACACTTCCTCAGCCTGAGATCTTAGAGTAGCTCTGACTCAAAACTTCTTTTAATACATAATCCAGACTTAGAACTTTATTTACATGATATATAGACCTTGTATTGGTCTCTGTATGATGATTAATTACAGAATCACATAATAGGGGTTGGATGGGACCTCTGGAGATCATCTAGTCCAACCCCCCTGCCAGAGCAGGTTCACCAAGAGCAGGTTGCGCAGGATGGCATCCAGGAGGGTTTTGAATGTTCAACAATTCTTGTCATGTATTGCTTATCAACCTTTCATTCTGTGTAATTTAGTCAATAATTTTGTGATCAGAAAGTTAACTTTGAATAATTAAAGACAGTAATAAAACTACTGGCTTATTGTGAGATTGCTTTCAAAAAAAATTAGGTCCAGTTTTAAATTGTATAGTTTATATTGCCTTTCTCTTCACTTGCTTAATACTAGAGCCCAACAAAAATAGGGGGAGGAGAAGATTTCTAAATAGATGTATTAATCCTTTGAGTTTTAAATATCTTCAAATTCTTACAGGGTTTCAGTCTGTATTATGAAAACACAGAAATCCAAATATAATAGAAATCAAGAAATAGTAATGGTACAACTTGCCAGTGCCTAAAAAATTTAGAAGTTTGAGTTACTTTTGGGAAACAGTGTAATTGCTGAAATTCTGGATTTCTTCCAGAAGTTGCATTTCTTCCCTAAGCCTTATCCTTATCTGTTTCCATTTTTAGTTGTGGTGGTAGGTTTTTTTTTTTTAAAGCTGTCACTGTAGACATAGGTGTATCTTGCATATGCAGCTGATACACTGTTTGTTTCCTCTAAGCATGTGCTATAAATTCATTTACCTACCATCTATCTTTGGTTCCAGCTCTTCCTCCTGAATGTGGAACTCGCCCCTCAGTGACTTCGAGAGTTCATAAGTTAGGGTCTATGAGCTCTGAATAAACTAACACATTCACTTGGGGTGGGTTGGGAGAAGAATGAAAGACTATTAATGAATTTCCTGCTAGGGAGGACTCAGTTACTGAGTCTCTCCTGTCTGCCTCCCCAGCAACAAGTGCAATAATGTCACAAATTAGCTATTGCCCTGGTTTGAGATTTTTAATGTTTTGGTCCAGTGTTAACAGAAAAGTCATTCTGATAGCTTGTCAGTTTTCATTCTAGTTTAATTATATAAACTGAATTATGAGACAGAGAAGAGCACTTTTTAGTAAAAAACACTTCTAAATGTGTCACTGTTTAAAGGTGTTGTGTTTAAGTGAACCCTATTTGTAACCGTAAAGAATTTTTTTTTATTTTGGACAAAGATGGTGAGAGGAAGAGAAATAGTCATAATACTGACTTTCTAGATGGATACAATTGTGATTATAAGGCTATTCGTAACTGGTTTAAATCAAACAGTTCTATTGCAATATATGAAACTGCATGCTTTTGCTAGCTGAAAATCTCTTGTGGTGTCTGTCCCTTGATATTTCTTGATGCTATCTTGCATCTTCTTCCCTTCCAACTTTTTCTACCTGTTTTAATTCCAAAGTGCAGGAACAAGAGTGTTTTAAGATGAGCAGATAAGATTCAAGTGTCAAACTTCAACTAATCAACAAGTTGATTAACTCTCAGGAAAGGCAAACAAATTTGGCTAAAGAAGACAGGAAAACAGCATGCTACCAGAAGACAGGAAAACAGCATGCCTAAAATTCAACAGTTAAAGGTAATATTAATTTCACTTGTGGAGGTACCACTCTTGAAAGAGGTTGGAGTTGCAGTAACAATAGCTGTATTCCTAAAATGGGTTTCCTGAATCAGAGCTTTCTGGATAAACAATTACAAGAGGGGAAGCTGAGGTTTTCCTGGAAGGCTTCTGAGATCTAGCCCAGAAAGATTTACAGTCATTTAACAGGCAAAATCATGGTAATAAAAAAAAAAAATAAAAGAAATTATCTGATTTGATTCTATCATCTCTGATTTATACTCTTTCAATTTCAGTTGGCTAGATTCCTTCTGGCTCTGAAATTCAAAGGAAGGGCAATGTATACAGGAGGAAAAATTTGTAGAAAACATTTCTCTAGTTAGATGCAATGTACTTTCAGGAGTGTTTCATCTAGTAATGAATTTGTTTCTGTAAACAGGCAGTAAAGTGAAGTAATAGGATTTAGAAGCAGTCATTGCTCAGTGACGGGAGAACATATTTTACCTGTTGTCAGAAATAACAAAGGGTCCACCATGCCTGGTTTATATTATTCAGGCACTGAAATCTGTTAAATCAGTAGGCACACAGGAGTAAAAAAATGAAAGAGAAACCTCAGTTTTCTTACAGTTACATCATGTGTTTCATCTGAAATGTATAAACTTTACTGTTCAAACAGTACCTTAACCTCTCTTTAAATGCCACAACTACTTTCCCCCCATTATTTTACATATCCTAATGTAAACAACAGTTAACAACCTCCCTCCTGCCTCATTTAATTATGTTTAACAAGTAATCAATCTGCATTAACAGCAGGAGACTTCATGTCATTCATATATTTTTAACAGATGTGTTCATATAATTCTATGAATATATTTGGCAGTGAAGGGAATCTGCTGTGATTCACCAGTTTCCTGGGAGAAGACTCGGGGCACACATCATCTTAATTAAGCATTGTTGTTTTAGACCTCTGACATTCATGATGAAGTTAAATAATAGTTCATTAGTTTCTATTTATCAAATACTTGTGCTGATGGAGCTTTCTCATTTCATCTATAAGAAGAGTCTCTTAAATTCTTTTGTGAAAGATTTTTTTTGCTAATACCTTTGGGGGATAGAATGAAAAATACTTTAACAAATGCATAGTAAATAAATCATGTGACTCGCAAAATTCAAACACCACTGATCAGCTTGTCAATTTTCAGTTAATATACTCAACAATAAATATAACAGATTAGTTAAATAAGAATGTTTGGCTTGTTATGGATTTTATAGCAGTCTTTATTTTAGTTTTTATATACTGTTTTAACTAATTCTGGATTTTTAGCCAATTAGAATGTTTGCCCATACTGTCCACCCATGACTTGATTGTATTCACTATTTTGTGTTTCTCTAACATTGGGCACTGCCCGTTTGCTTTATGTGAAAGAGTTGTATCTAGGGTAGCAAATCTCATGCTTTATTTACATGGAAGATTTGAATCCCTAAACACGGTGGAGCGCTGCAGAGGATTAACTCTAGTTCTGGATTTTAAAATGTGGGCTGATCCTACTATGCCTGAATGAGTTTTGTAATTTGAAAACAAATCTAAAACTAAATGAATGTTTTCAGCTCTATGCTTCACCCACTTGTAAATAATGTACACCAGTGGCAACATTTACTCACTAGCTGATTAGGTGTCACAAATGTTGATGTTATAAAAGCCTCACCAGTGGACAGTTCAATCAACCTCCTAGAAAGAGTGCATAAGATTTCCTCAAATGACTTGACAATTACATATCTGTGGCATATAATCTACATGCCATCTGCTAAGACACAGCTGAGAAACAAAACAAGGAGAGAAAGATCTGGGAGGGGGGTGTTGTTTGTAATTAAAGAATTCAGTATTTAAATTTTTTTTTGTTTTCCAACAAGATGAATTGCAGGAGAAGTTAGTAACATTTCTTTAAAGATGTACTTCTGAACTTCATATAGAGAGCAGTTAGGAAAACTCTGTAGCTCTTGGGGAGCTACAAGAGTGAACATTATTTCTCAGATGGCTCTGTGTGCATAATCGAGGAGCTCTTTCCATTCTGTCATTAAGTAATCGTGCCTTTTTGCTTTCGGTATATTTGCTTTATTTTTTTTATGCTAATGTACAAGCAAATTGGAACACCAGCCCATGTCTTACTTGTAGAGGGGAGGAGTTCATCCTTGCAACAGCTGCTGTGGTGACTGGCATCTGTGTTAGTGTGGGGGGTTTTCTTGCATCACACTTGTGTGATTATGGTGGGAACAGTTTTAGTATGGCTTAGAGCATAAATATTCTAATGAACAACTTCTGTTGTAGGAGAGATTTTATATTTGAAATATATAATTTGTCACTTGTCTGAATATTTCAAATGAAATTACTTTAATCTTGCAAGTGGAACATTGTTACAACGGTAGCAAGAATTGACTCATAGGTTAGATGGTCAACGTTTCCAGTGTCTTGAAGTCCAATTGGTCAGAGGTACTGCAGCCTATTGTTTCCTATCTGTTAGGTGCAAATTTTTATTCATTGACATGCTGAACTTCTGAAATTAGCAGCATTTAAAATCTTTTTTTTTTTTTTAATGAAAGTAACCTGCATTATAACTCCTATTGAATTGGATCAAAGATTACAAAAGCTAATATTGCACTAAATGCAGTTCCACTGGCTCCAGTGATTCGTCTTTTAGGAGGGGCCAGTACAACTCCCACTCCTCACTTCTTAAGTGGTAAAAAAAAATAAATAGATCTCATGCTGGTCTTTTATAGGTGAAGGAAGTGTCTTTTGTTTGTCAAATCCTGGGTTTTTAGTCTTTCTGCTGATGAAGTAACAGCAACATTTCATGATCACTGCAGCCAAGGCTGCCCTTGAGCTTCACATTCCCCACCAGCCCCTCCTTATTGGTGAGGACGAGGTCCAACATAACACCTCTTCTCATTGGCTCCTCTGTCACTTGGAGAAGGAAGTTATCATCAACGCATTTCAGGAACCTCCTGGATTGCTTATGCCCCACTGTGTTGTCCCTCCAACAGATATCGGGTTGGTTGAAGCCCCCATGAGGATCAGGGCTTGTGAACATGAGGCTGCTCCTATCTGTCTATAGAGGACCTCATCTGCTCTGTCTCCCTGGTTGGGTGGCCTGTAGCAGACCCCCACTGTAACATCACCTTTCCCTGCCCTCCCTTTAATCCTGACCCATAAGCTCTCTGGCTCCTCATACATCCCCATGTGGCGCTCCATGCACTCCAGCTGGTCATTGACGTAGTAGGTGACACCCCCCTCCTGTAGCTGTTGTGGTTTGGGCTGGACTGGCCCCTAAAATGAATGGCAGATGCTCTTCCCCATGAAGAACAGCTGTTACCTGAAGCTTGCCAGTTTCCTTGGTATGGTGAAATATTTTGTTTTCTGCTACAAGCCCTGAATCACTGTGGCTGTTAGGTATGTAAATGGCTAGTCATCTTTGTTACAATTTTGGCTATGATCTTTAGACAAAACAAACTTGATAGGAGCCACTTGGCACAGGAAATGGGTAGATTCCTAGTCATTAAGTGTTCAAGGCATATGGGATAGCAGTGATAGGTAGTAGCTTTCACCATTTACAACTTCTGAAAGGAGCTGGTATGCATAGCACACTTGGGGGTATGGAGTATCCAAAAGGCCTTGCTAAAGACAAAGTACCTATATATCAGCTCCAAGGTTTCTAGGTGCTCAGAGCTAATGGTAAATTAATTGTGAATGCAGTCATTCTTTAAAGGAGACATTAAGCTGCACACATATTATGGGTGGTAATTTATCAAACTGAGCTGCTTTTAAATAAAAAAGGTTCTGTGCAATTTATGTGTGTTGATGTTGATATGCTTGGATCTGGCATAGTTGTTATGAGTAATTCAGCTTAATTAGAAGATCATTAATTTCTATTTTTTCCTAATTCAAAATGGAAGTGCTTTCAAAATCGCCATTTAATGAAAATGGATTTAGGTAATTTGGGGCCCGTTTTATTCCGTAGTTTTCATTCAAGTTAGCAGACCTCACTTTCTAGAGGATCTGTTTGTTTTCTTAAAAAAGAAATAATCCAAAAGAGCCACACAAAACCAAAACCTGAAAACACCCTGGTGTTTTCCTCCTTCAGGAAAAGCAGCGTTTAAAAAAAGTAAATCCCTTCTTATCATATGTTTGTCTCAGTCTTGGAAAACACATTCTAATCCTTCATTCTGAGAAGAGGGATGACACTATGCCTTTGAGTGGACACCATGCTCTTTCTAAATAGTAAAAATGTAGAAAATTCTGGAATGTGGTTGTGCTGGGTCAATACATTTCTTTCCCGGTCTTGAAAAGGCAGTGTTGTCTGTTAAATCTAATTATGTTACAGAAAAAAAGAATTGGACTAATGTGTAACTCCAAAATAAAGTGTTCATTCTGCTGTGTGAGTATAAGTTGCGCTTTACGTGCAATGGTTAATTTTAAAGTGTTCATTGATCTCCTTGAGGACTCTTCAGAGATGACTGCTGTTTCAGTTTGTGGGAAAGTTTCAGGTTATAGGAAAGGTTACTTCATTTTGCGAGAAGCAAATGTTCTAATAGTTCTTCCTAACAGAGGCAGCCATCTGATGTCTTATTGTCAGGAATAAGTAAATGCTGTAGAATTTGAATCAACTCCAAACTTGAGTGAAACTCAAGTTTCTTTTCAGTTCTGTTAGAAAATGCATATTTGCCACAAAATCCAAATCTCAAATTATCTTTCAAACTCTCTGAAAATTAAGGATTATTCTAATGAAGCTGAAATGGTACTATTGGAATACTCTTTGGTATTGAAATATACAATTGAGTTTAATGCGCTTAAGTCCTGGGCTTATAGTGTTTTGGTTTTTCTTTTTCAGAAAAAGATTAAGTTTCCATTTCCTTCCTACTTTTTCTTTTTCTGTATGTAAGCTTTTTTGCAGGTGTTTTGGTAGCTCTGCTTTGCTTGTGGTACTAATCCTTTCTCATGTGCTTGGCAGTCAAGTCTTGCTATGTTCATCACACTGAATTTCTTTTTCTCAGCATCAGCTAAATTTAATCACTCCCCTGAGCAGGGATGGAAATTGAACTTGCCTCCAGCACACTTCAACTCAGTAAATACTGGTGTGATAGGAGTGAGAAAATGAAAAAGGCTGCAAAACGCACTGCACGTAATCTCTTAATCCAATATTAAGCGTCTTGGGTTTGTCTGTACAAATACTGAGTACTGTCCAAGAATATAAAAGAAGCAGTTCAGCATTAAAAGAGATGAGCACAGCCCTTTCTGGGGAGAGTATTGGGAAGGAAAATATTCTTCTTTCATAAAAATTAGAGGTGTGGGTGGCCAGATGGTATTTATTTGTACCATTATGATATGAAAATTTATTTGATGATTCCATTCTAGTCTTCCTTTCTTTGGCCCACAGCTGTCCTCTGATTAGGTAACATCTGCCTTCTAACATTTACAATTGGTTTGGGTTTTGAGTTTGATCTGATTATTTCCTGTTCATACCCATCTTGTTTATAGTCTCTCAGCATAATTTAGAGCCTTAATTCTGCACAGGAGCTGAGGCTGAGAGGGGAGAAGAGGAACAAGAAGAGAAATTTTTTTTTTTCAGGTGGAAAGATTAACTTGTTGGCAGATATTTCACATTTTTATCCTACTCAGCTTCACTGCTCTGCTTATGTTAGAAGAAATGATGAGAAAACTTTAAGGTTTCTTCAGTAAAATTATGAAGTGAGAACAAAGCCCCTAAATGGATTCAGTAAGACAACCAAGTAATTATGAAATTACTGAGACCCCTGCCTAATTTCATAACTGAATATTCATGTACATGAGGATGAGTTGGAAGTAACTTGTCAGCCATATGATGATCCTAAAATATCAAAGTCCAATTCTACACTCATTTGCCCAGACATTAATCTGGAGTAATTCTGCTGAATAAAGTTTAGTCATTGGAGTGGTGTGAGTGTGAAAGGGGTGCAAGAAAGAAGAGAACTGGCTATATGTTAGAGATCCTACTATCTTTCCTCTTATATCAGTGTACTTATAGTGGAGGGCAGTACTTTACCCTGAGAGGGGTCTAGGAATCCAAGATATATTTCCATTGCATAGTTAAAACCTGTGTATATGGCTGAGGAGGTATCTTGTAATTCTTTCTCTAGGTATGTAACATGTAATTATTTTTCCGGGTTTTTCAAAGGAGAATTTTTTCCCCTTCTGTCAAATACTGGAGAAGATTTGTCCATGTTTTCCCATTATTTTCTTTTTTCTATGATGGGGGATTTGAAGTTCGTTCAGGGTTCTCTGAGCAATGGGCTTATTCAGGAGTGATGATTCTGGCCACATATCAAGTTAATTCATGGCAAAGTTAAATCCATATTCTAACCTGCAGGTCACATGAAGTTAGGATTAAAAGTACTTCCCCAGAGTTTTTTTGTATCTTTTATTTGTGTTTGGGGTGTAGGTTGAACTCTAAGCCTGTCCTAGAGCCTTTGTACTTGAAGAGACTTACCTTTTGTTTTGCTTTTAAAATGCCAGGACCTACATATCCCTATGAATTTTGGCAATGAGTTTAATATAATTCCATTATAGTCAACCCTGGCATAGCTAAGAACAGATTCTGATTCTAAATTGGTGTAGAATACAAGAACACTGACAGAAGATCGATATAGGAGAAAGCACCCTGTTCCTATAAGTTTTTTAAAAAAATCAGTTTTGTATGTGTTTTTTTTCTTCCCCACTTTTTCCAGTGAGACCTCATGGAGGACTTCAGCAGAGGGAAAAAGTGTAGTTATTGGTTGGGCTTGGTATAAGGTACATCTTGAACTGCTTTGCTCAGTTTTCTGCATGTATGGGACAGTAACCTGAAAGTCACACTGAGAAATGGTATTAGCAGCCTTACGTGTCTGCTGTGACTTTTTAACCTATAGTTTAAATTCTTTCTATACGTACTTTAGATCTGAGCCCTTTTTTCCCATATGTTCTTTTGGTATTATGGATCCTGACATCCTTCAATAACACAATGGATTTGTTAGAATGCTGACTGAAAGAAAACAATTCTTAAATTTTCACTAATGCAGTCTTTCAGGTTCCGAATTATTTTGATTAATTCTTGTATGATTTCAAAGTTTTTGATAATTTAAACCTCTTGATTTTTTTTAATGCTGAAATCTTACTTTGTGTCCATTATATTGTCTCCTTCTTAGTTTAGGGAAATTGTTGTAGTAATGGATTTTTCCACAGCTCAAATTTACTCTAAACTGCACAAGTAGGTTTTTAGTGGTGGTCAACCATGGTGACAATTTAATTGAATAGCTCATAAGCTTCTCACCATTCTGGCTGCTTTTCTTGAATATGAGACATATACTGTTTTAATGGTCCTCATAGGATGATGCAGCATGTAATTTCTAATAGCACAGAAGACCACAGAACGTTTATTGATACGTAGCAATTTTAAAAATGTAGTTTGCAGCCAAATGAATGATTAGTTCTTCTAGCAAGAAAGCGAACAGCTTTATGAACTCCATCTCAGGAGTGACAGATGGATAACTCTTCAAGACTTTTAAGGAAGGCTTTGCATCTATGAGGTCTAGATGTATGTACAATTTTGGCTGTGGAGCAAGACGTGTGAAAGCTACAGTTCAGATCTGCAACATGTTAAATGCTCTGGTCTTAATCTACACAATACTGTCCATGGTATCATTTGCCTTGAGATATAATCTTACCCCATATGCACTTCAAGCTGTCCAAAACAATATACTTAAATGAGCGTAGCTCTGAGCCGATAACCCTTGATCAGGAGTATACTGCCTATGGTTAAAAGCTGCACCCACACAGCTACGTATATGACAATTGGCTGCATGTAAGCAGAACTGCCCAGAGAGCAGGTAGAATGTCATCCTGTGAGACATCAGTTAGACACCCCCTCACTCACTTAAATTTAAGCATAACAGTAATTCCACTGGAGCAGCATACTGCAATGTACCACCATGAATACAGGTTTTTGAGTGTTTCACTAGAGTGGTCATAAAGAACGTCAGACCCAATAGGGTCATTTGCCAGTGACTACCTCATTTTGTTTGCGTGGGTTTTACTCTCTCCTTCCTTCCTTTTTGTAAATAAATCAGCCAAACTTTTTGCAGAAAGTGGTTATTTATCAAAGGGACAGGCAAGGTAAAATTTTTTTCAGTACTTGGTTGCTAGTCTACTATTCAAACAAAGCCCTGTATTTCCTATGTTACTAGGAATCTTACTCAATCCTTGACCATTGTTTTTGTTGTTTTTTATGTTGAGATAGAAATGGTGCAGGGAAATTGTACTTGTCATCCATTATACACTATACTTCATCTTTTCCTACAGAGCAGGGAAGATAGGTCACCTTACTGCCCTTGAGTTGCATACAATGTGTGTGTGCAGTTTCCTTAGCACAGAATATCCACTTAGTTGGAGAATTGGAAGCATGAAGAAAATTAGCCACCTTTAGTGTCCTGGGGAGGAGAAAGGGAAGGAAAATCTATCCTCTGTTTCCTAATCATTAGCAAATTGGGGTCTGGTTTTGGCTGGACCTTTGTCAGGAGTGTAAAAAAAACTTGCCTATCATCCAGTTTCTCTCCCTTTCCACCCACACCCTCCAACCCTCCCACCCCCCAAAAAACAACCAAACAACCAAACAACCCAAAAAACCAAACCAACCAAATGAAAAACCACCTCTGAAAATCAATGTTTTGTTTTCCAGGATGAATCTCTTCAAGATACCAGATGGGTTTTGGTAGTTTGCAGGCATGGAATAAAATGGAATGTTACTGAGAGGCAAGGAAGATACAAAATGAGTTTTCTCAGTAGAGCAGTAAAATGCCAAATAATGCTAATGTGTTTTTATCTGCTGTCAGTTTTCAGGTTGTCTGTACTTGCCAAATCACCTTGTGTGAAGCTGGCAGGATGTTTGATCAAATCTGCAAATTTAGATATGCAATTTATCAAAAGAGCGCATACAAACCCAACGGGCCTTTTTTGTCTATACACTTGAGTCTTTTTAATTTATTAGTACTTTGTATTACTCCTATTTATACATATAGCTCACTAAAAACCTGTAGAGAGTTGGGCAGAGAGGAACCTAATGAAATTGAACAAAGGCAGGTGTAGGGTACTGCATCTGGGGAGGAATAACCCCGTGCATCAGTACAGGTTAGGGGCTGACCTGCTGGAGACAGCTCTGTGGAAAGGGACCTGGGAGTCCTGGTGGACAACAGGATGACCATGAGGCAGCAATGTGCCCTGGTGGCCAAGAAGGCCAATGGCATCCTGGGGTACATCAAGAAGAGTGTGGCCAGCAGGTTGAGGGAGGTTATCCTCCCCTCCCTCTGCCCTGGTGAGGCCACATCTGGAGTATTGTGTCCAGTTCTGGGCTCCCCGGTTCAAGAAGGACAGGGATCTGCTGGAGAGGGTCCAGCAAAGGGCTACAAAGATGATTAGGGGACTGGAGCATCTTTCTTGTGAGGAAAGGCTGAGGGACTTGGGTCTTTTCAGTCTAGAGAAAAGACCACTGAAGGGGGATCTTTTCAATGCTTATAAATACTTAAAGGGAGGGTGCCAGGTAAATGGGAACAGTCTTTTTTCAGTGGTGCCCAGTGACAGGACAAGAGGTTATGGGCACAAACGTGAGCATAGGAAGTTCCATCTAAACACGAGGAGGGATTTCTTTCCTTTGAGGGTGGCAGAGCACTGGCACAGGCTGCCCAGAGAGGTTGTGGAGTCTCTGACTCTGGAGACATTCAAAATCCACCTGGATGCCATCCTGTGCAACCTGCTGTAGGTGACCCTGCTCTGGCAGGGGGGTTGGACTAGACAATTTCCAGAGGTCCCTTCCAACCCTGACCATTCTGTGATTCCATTGCTTGCTGCTTTTACATTGCTGTGTGGTTTTGGACTCCACACAAGGTAAAGTGTTACTAAGTTGTATGAGTGGTGTAACCTAGAAACATGGTAGTGTTTCAAGATACAGTCAGTGCTGGCAATTACATATAGCTGCTTTTTTATCTCTCCTATTAATGAATTCCTGTCCAGTGATGGTGTTAAGCATATGGCTCTCAATGAGAGCTTCAAGGGGAGCTTGTAGCTACGATGAGTCTCTAAAAAAAACCAGTAAGTAAGCTGGAAAGCATAATATAAAAGAGCCTCTGAGAAAGGGTCTCAAGAACCTTGGGCTAATTCTGTAACAAAAAACCTATGACCACCTCATACCAAAATCCAATTGGTATGACAGGATTTTACCATCATCTCTAGCTCTGGTTCTTAAAAATATTGTTGCATGCCACTGAAAGCAAGGAGTAGGGGATGTCAGTAGCTGTGTTAAACTGGGTCAGGTGTTTCTTCTCACCCACTGAGCCTGTTTTACTATTTTCTCTGTTCCTCCAGCACTGCTCTGCCTGACTACCAGGGACTTAGGAAAATGGTTTTATTGCTTTTCTTGGCTTTCTGGAGATAATCTCTGTGGAGTCTGTACCAGGATTGTGAAAGTTTTCTAAGCTTTGATCTGGGCTCATGAAAAGTCAGTAATCTTTTACTGCATGTTGTCTTTTTTGGGGTCCCCTAGGGTACAGATGGATAGGAGAAAAGAACACTTTTCCCACAGTTGAAATGCCACATGAAACTAAGACATTAGGAGCAGGCAGGTATCTAACATTTTGAAAAATCAATATACTGATTTATCTTCTTGTCCTCCCTTCGACACGTTAAAAATATGTCAGATAAACACTGTCAACTTCAGATTGTATTACACTTTGAAGCATGAACATAAAGTTAGTATACAAATCTGGCTTCTGATTTTACCAATCTAGTTTTACTTTGTGTTAGACATGGAAATTGTATCATCTATTTATCAGACTTATCAGGCTTTGAACTAAATAAGAGAAAAATACATTCCTCAGTGAGATGCCTTCTAACCCAGAGCCAGTTGCTTGACTCTTGGCACATTAAAGCAGAGTGCACCTACTCTGCTGCTCAGGGTTTGTGTGTGGGGTGTTTTTTTTTTTTTTGCAGTTTTCGTTTCCATGTTTGAGTGGCTACCTAACACATCTTGACATTAATAAATATGCAAACAAACCAAAGTGTTTGAAAACTAGCAGTTAGGCTTTCCCCTCACATTGTCAAGCCCCAGTTCAGCTTGATCAACATGGCAATCAGATTATGCCAGATACTTGGTTGGAACTTTGTTGATTGTTCCAGAGTATACGTTGACTGTTGTGCATAGTGGCATATTAGTAACTATGGTGTACAAGCATGTAGCTATGTGGCTATATATTTGGTGTATGTATTTGTATCTGTCCATGGACAAAACAATGTAAATATTTTATGCAGGTCTTTGTCAGTGATTAATTAGCAATGTTAGTACTGAAGTATTTTTCAGTTACAGTTTTTGTGGCTTTGTATAATCATTCTCACTAGGTGTCCTGGTTTGAGGTAAAACAGAACAAATTTTGTTCAGTAACTTCGCTTCTTAGCTGGGCCTCTTCTAACTACTGAAATTAACAGCATATTGTGCAGACAATGTTCACTTTTCTCAGAGTGATAAGACCAATGTTTGTAGCTGCTGCCCAGGCATGGTATGCAGAGAGGCTCCTGCTTATACTTGTTGCTATAACACCCAAGGCCAACCAACTTTGTTGTTTGCCCCGTTGGAAGGGCGGAAGCGAAAAACATAGTGGGGTCCCACCTGCAGGGAGGAGCGGACAGGACAGGTGACCCAAAACTGACCAACAGGGTATTCCATCCCATCTGCATCATGCTCAGTATAAAAGCTGACGGATCAAAGGGTCAGCCCCCCTCTTGTCTCTTGCTACAATGGCTGATGTCTGAGGAGGACTCTGTTCGTCTGCCTGTGATCCCGATCCTGAATCCAGATCCGGAATCCAGTTCCCCTCCGTCACCGAGTCCAGCCTGGGACTGGCCCAGTGCCAGCCGGTGTCGTGATTGTCATCTCGGGAGCTTGATACGGTTTTGTATATATTTTTCATTATTTCTTTTTATTTTATTATTAATATTTCATTAAAGTAGTTTAGTTCTTTCTAAACTCATAAGTCTCTTTTTCCTCCTCTGCCTCTCTCTCTGAAGAGGGGTAGAGGGGAGCATCTGTCGGTCCTATCTGGGGTCCCCTAGGTCCCCAGTAGCCAATTTGGCCTAAACCACGACACTAGGTTAGTGAGAACTGATAGAATTCTAAATGTTTCTGTATGCTAACACTAGAAGAGGCCAGGCAAAAATAGGAGCTGACTGTATGGTTTGATTTTACTGGCAGGTAAGGTATTTTAAGGTGAGTTGCAAGGATGTAATTTTAAGTGCAGTAAGATCATAAAATATAACTAATTACTGCAGCTCTTGCTTTTCTGTCTGCCTGGAAGAGGGGGAGGTATTTTCAGAATTTAACATTTTCAGAAAACGTACATCTTACTGAGATTTTTGGATGCAGTAATTACTAGAAGTAGAAACAACCAGACCTGGCAGTGGTTTCTGTTTCCCTGCTAGAAAGCTCAGAAATCTGATAAAAATTGTGAACTAAACTAATGAGGTTCCATTAGCTGGTAAAACTCCATTGGTAAAACTTTACTCCATGGCATACATATATAGGTTTACTTTGCTAGTCTTTTATAACCCTTCTGCTCTGTTTTGCCTTCTGACACTTCTTATCTGTAAATATATTTAATTCATAAAGCTTTCAAGAATATTCTTTGGAGAAACTACTGCAAATATTTTTGATGTGGTAAACTTTCACTGCGTTATCAAGAGACTATACTTCTGATGCTTTTGGGTGTAGTTACTTTAACATAGTGCATATTCTGTTTCTTCTTTCCTTTCTCCTCAGTGTATTTTGGCATGCTTTTATACCTTGAGATGAAGAAGTTGTTGCTACTTAAATGCACAAAGACTTTTTTAACTTGAGGTTGGAAAGTATGGGAGAATGGTCTCATTATGGCTTTCTAGTCTCCTATCAACAGATCCTTAGTCAGCTGCAGACTTTTCCACAGTCTAAATTTCTTTCAGATCTGTAGAACCCGATCCCTAACTACACTCCCATTGCAAGGCTGAGTACCCTAAAATTCCCTGCTCTGTACACAGCAATGTTTTCCTCAATGTAGTTGCAACTGGCATGCTGCTGATAGATCTGGGGGCTGTTAGCCACAGGCACTCAAAGATCTCAGCTCTTTGTTTGAAGTATGTAATAAAACAAGCCTCTCAGTCCCTGCAAAGTTTGGATAAGCACACAATTGTGCTTAATTGGCTTCCCAGTAATGCACAGACTGGATTCACTCAGCTGTAGATAGTGGTGCAGGAGAAGCCATGAAAAGAGAAGTCCCTGAAGTTCAGAAGCATCTCAGAGTCATGGAGTGAAGTCATGACTCTGGGGTCCTCTTTACTGACCTAAGCAGCCACTACAGTGACCACACCGCACGTAGGTGTGTTTCTGTAGTGGTCTGTAGATTAGAGTTGCTAAACAGGGAGCTGGAAAACAGCAAGGGAAAGACCTGGTGTGTTTGTGTTGTCAAGGCACTTAGCAACTCTGAAGTAAGCTATTCACATTTAATTGTTCTCTTCTTTTGTACCAAAATATGCCCTTAAATTATTATTTTCAAATGTATGATAATGCTCCATCCCCGATTCCTTATCTTTTTTCTTTTTTTTAATTGAAAAGAGGTAATTTGGAAAGTAAATACTATAAGAACAGCTCACTAATGATCTGTTATGTATATGAAAAGCAGCAACAGTATAAAAAAGATAAAGGAAAAAATCTTCAATGGATCTTTTTTAGCAGGTCAAGAAAAACACACAAAATGGTAACTCATACACAAACTAACTTCATCATGCAACAGAAGCTGAGTTAGCTTATTTCAAAAGTATCAAATTTGAAGATGGACGTCTGGAAGTCTTATTTTTCAGGTAGTTCTGCTGTGTGTTCACTTGGATGAAAAAAAGGCATTTTGAATGAGTTAGGACAAAATCATAGCACAGTGACTTGTACAACTGAGGATCCAGAATAGGAATAGAGAGAGGAGGGAGAGCAAGAAAATGCCTGAAAGTGATATGTTGAGTTAAGTCTTTGTGTAAACTGTATTTTGAAAGGATGGAGAAGATGAGGGATATGGGGTTGGTGAGGAAAGACTGGAGGAAGAACAGATGAATTAGCTTAAAAAAATTCAAAACCTTGTGCCTGATGTTATAAACCAACCCGCAGGACAGAAGTAAACATGTACTTTCTGTACATTGAGGTTACCGGATAATTTCCTGAGTTGTCTCTGCAACATCAGGCACAGAACTAATCATAGTCACCTGGCCAAAGAATTTGGTAGCTTAAAGAATACATTAAAAAATGCAATACAAAAAGATTATCTGTGGAAAGCCTCTTTCTTCATTATGAGATTTGATAGGATTTGACATCAGGACATGGGTTGTGGAGCATAAAGTTTATAGTAGTGGAAAGACATGACTGGTGTCAATAAAGTGTCAGCAGACAAATCCTCGTGAAGCGTCATGTCCTGAAAAGCAGAGCTTGTCTTTGGATGAATAACTGGGGGTGCTTTGGTTCTCCTTTCATACTCATTGATGTAACAAGTCTGCACTGGAGGGGAGAGGGGCCCAAGGAAGCTGGTTGTTTCAATCTCAGGAGCAATGCCTCCCAACAATGAAGAAGTCAGGCAAAAAAGCTGGGAGGCCTGCATAGGTGAACAAGGAGCTCCTGGATACACTCAAAAGCAAAAAGGAGGCCTACAGAGGGTGGAAGCAAGTACAGGGAGCCTGGGAGGAATACAGAGAAAGTGTCCAAGCCACCAGGGATCAGGTTAGGAAAGCTAAGGCCCAAAGAGAGATAAATCTGGCCAGCGATGTCAAGGGCAACAAAAAAGAAAAAGTATGTCAGTGATAAAAGGCAGACTAGGGAAGATGGGGGCCCTCTCCAGAAGGAAACGGGAGACTTGGTTGCCTGGGATATGGGGAAGGCTGAGGTTCTCAATGACTTTTTTGCCTCAGTCTTCACTGGCAAGGGCTCTAAACACACCGCCCAAGTCACAGAAGGCAAAGGCAGGGACTGTGAGAATGAAGAACTGCCCACTGTAGGTGAAGATCAAGTGTGAGACCATCTAAGGAACCTGAAGCTACACAAGTCCATGTGACCTGAGGAAATCCATCCACGGGTCCTGAGGGATCTGGTGGATTAAGTTGCCAAGCCACTTTCTGTTATATTTGAAAAGTCATGGCAGACTGGAAAAGGGGAAACGTAACCCCCATTTTTAAAAAGGGGAAAAAAGGAAGATCCGGGGAACTACAGGCTGGTCAGTCTCACCTCTGTGCCCGGCAAGTTCATGGAGCAGATCCTCCTGGAAACTCTGCCAAGGCACACGGAAAATAAGGAGGTGATCGGTGGCAGCCAACATGGCTTCACCAAGGGCAAGTTGTGCCTGACAAATTTGCTGACCTCCTATGACAGGGTTACAGTGTTGGTGGATAAGGGGAGAACAACTGACTTCATCTGCCTGGACTTGTGCAAAGCATTTGACACTGTCCCACACGACATCCTTGTCTCCAAATTGGAGAGATACGGAATTGACAGACGGACCACTTGGTGGATAAGGAACTGGCTGGATGGCTGCACTCAAAGAGTTGTGGTCAATGGCTCGATGTCCAAGTGGAGACCAGTGACGAGTGGTGTTCCTCAGAGGTCGGTACTAGGACAGGCACTGTTTAACGTCTTTGTTGGTGACATGGACAGTGGGATTGAGTGCACCCTCAACAAATTTGCCAACAACACCAAGCTGTGTAGAGTGGTCGACATGCTGGAGGGAAGGGATGCCATCCAGAGGGACCTGGACAAGCTTGAGAGGTGGGCCCATTCCAACCTCATGAAGTTAACAAGGCCAAGTGTGGGGTCTTGCACTTGGGTCAGGGCAATCCCAAGCACAAATACAGGCTGGGCGGAGAATGGATTGAAAACATCCCTGAGGAGAAGGACTTGGGGGTGTTAGTTGAAGAGAAACTCAACATGACCTGGCAATGTGCGCACTTGTAGCCCAGAGGGCCAACTGTATCCTTGGCTGCATCAAAAGAAGTGTGGCCAGCAGGTCAATGGAGGTGATTCAGCCTCTCTGCTCTTCTTGGACCACACCTGGAGTACTGCGTCCAGTTTTGAGTACTCGGCACAAGAAGGGCATGGACTTGTTGGAGTGGGTCCAGAAGAGGGCCACCAAGATGATCAGAAAGGTGGTGGACCACCTTTCCTATGAAGACAGGCTGAGACAGTCGGGGTTGTTCAGCCTGGAAAAGAGAAGGCTCCAGGGAGACCTTATAGCAGCTTTCCGGTATCTGAAGGGGGCCTCCAAGAAAGCTGGAGAAAGACTTTTTACGAGGGCATGTAGTGATAGGATGAGGGGTAATGGCTTCAAACTGAAAGAGGGTAGATTTACACTTGGTACTGGGAAGAAATTTTTCTCTAAGAGGGTGGTGAGCCACTGGAACAGGTTGCCCAGAGAAGTTGTGGATGCCCCATCCCTGGAGGTGTTCAAGGCCAGATTGGATGGGGCTTTGATCAACCTGGTCTAGTGGGAGGTGTCCCTGCCCATGGCAGAGGGGTTGAACTACATGATCTTTAAGGTCCCTTCCAACCCAAACCATTCTATGATTTTTTTTATTGCTTCATTCCTTGTGTGCAGACAGGTTCTTGTAAAATATGAATTAAGCAGAACTCCTTTTGACTAGCAATAGCATAAGTAAGAGTCACAATTAGCAATATTTTGGATAATTAGCTTCTACCATGCTAGAGCATTCTGTGATTGCATTTGGAAGAGCGCTAGCTAGTAGAATCCTTTTAAATAAAACTCTAGGTGCATAAATACTTTGTAGTCCCTTGGGAAATAATTATAAGAGTGTTTTAAAGGAGATTTTTTTTAACATGCTTCAGTTCAGAAATGACTCAGAAATTATTCTTCCCTGTCTGGGTGGTACATCCACTTGTTGTCTGTCATCAAATAATTTGGGTTTGATTGCGGAAACACTTGTTGGAATTGTAATTCAGTCAGTGGACTACTTATGTTCTTAGTGTTACGGCTGTGCATAAATAATAGCAGGATCAGCACCTAGCATTGTGAATTCTTTAAGGCAGAACCATTTTTTTTTTTGTCTGTCTACAGTTTTCACAGTAAGGCTCTAATCGCTGGTTTTTGTGTTTGCGTTGGAATGCACATAAGACTCAGAATTCTGTATATTTATATATTATGCATGTTATTATATATAAAATAATAAATTTGTCTTCTCTATTTTTATATTAACAATGATAAGAACACTTTTCACTCCCTGATATATCTGTTCTCTCCCAACGCTGGTGATGTAGGAGAATGCTTATGATAAACAAGGAGCTGAGGAAATGAGACACAAACTCAGATTCTCATTGTCTTTAAATGTCTATCTTTCATTAGTTTTGATTACCAAAGTAATTTTATGCATCTTGATACAGAAAGCCTCTCACTGAAGAAGGGAGTTGTACCAAGATCTCCTGAGTTTGAAAGGCACACTTCAGTATTTGGATGGCTATTCTTCAAAATAGCTGAAACAATCTTGTTTCCGTAACACTTATATAAAGGGGTTAGTTCCTAAATTATCTGTTCTGTTGAATGCCATCATTTCCAAACTTGCACATATATAGATGTAGAATTTTAGAAATCTTAAAGGAGAACTACTTCATGACTGACTACTTTCATGATATATGTAGTAACTGTCGCTTCTCTTCCTCCCTAAAATGTTTGCTTTGTGGCCTTTTTCTTGAATATGTTATTTCTTTTACAATAATGTACAGGGAATTTAGATATATATTCCCTATTATAATATCAGATGAGGATCTTTCTTAGTACAATTAGGGAACACTGAAGATTCAGTGTCTTTTGAAGATTCAGTGTCAGATTAGGGAATCTGAAGATTCAGAGTCTTTTACTCCTCAGTCATTCATTTCTCATACCTAACCCAAAACTAAGAGTAAGAGTACCCTAAACAGATTGCACCAAGCCATGTAGTACTGGAAAAAGACCTGACATTTGAGTCACACAATAGGCAAATTCTGTGCTTCTCTATTCACAAATGGCAGATACAACATCGTCATTTGGATGCTGGCTGAGAAGCGTGTTTAGCAAGCATGCTAGCTAGTGAGTCTGGGCAGGTGTTATTTTACAGGTCCAAAAGAGTTATACATTAAACCCCTTTTAGTATTTTTTTAATTATATATTCTCTCGTGACAGTCATTTTATTTAGAAGTGAAAGGTAATAGTCTTCCTCCAGTATTCCTTCCTTGCTTCCTCTCACCCTGCCATAACATTGTGTCAACCGTATTAGCCCATGAGATTTAGCAAACTGAAATTGTGCTCCCCATACCATCCTGGATTTCCAACAAGGGATGGAGAACACAGTAAAACCAGTAAAAATATCTAATGAAATAGTCCATGAAGTACAAAGAAGTATCTTTTAATCTTCTTTCAGAGTCACCTTCAGCTGGTAATTCTGCATTTTTTTCTTTCAACCCTAAACTGAGCCTGAGCTGGAACCATAGACTAGGGACCCTACTTCATTTACAGAGCCAGTAGTCCACAGAGGAAAGCTTTGCAGCCCGTTTCCTTTGACAGCACTTTTCCAGCAACCCTCTCAATCTAGCTCAGTGCTTTCTCTTTTTCTTTATTTGATCAGCCACTTCAGGTTAGAGTTACAGTAGGCCAGGAGCCCCCAGCCACAGGCCTTAGGAGCATTCTTCAAGTAGCCCTTACTTGCACTTGGCAGCCCCTTTGCAGTCCTTTTAGAGGCCCGCTCCAGTTACGGTGCTGCACTGCCTCTGAACTCTAAAGCCTGATCATTTCCCTGAACCTACCTAGGGACCCCACTCCATCCAGATACTTGATATTCTTCAAATGAGAATGTGACAAAGATCAGTTTCTGTATAGAAAGATTTCTGTTTGTCTCAGCTTTCTTTAGTCCTTTGAAGCATTTAATTTTTGTGTTTGAATTTTAGTTTTTAAATATTGCAGTGAATCCTGGGTAAAATCTGAAGTGACTTGCTCAAAGACAGAAAGGAAGTCTGAAGTAGAACTTGGTTTTTAAATCTGAGGCTTGGGTCCCAGCTCTAGCCAATGCATTCACTTTTCTTTCTCAAGGTCCTGTTAGCTTCTGGGTACATCACAGCCTGTCTTGATACTGAGTCTGCTGAATTATTGAAAACTGAAGCTAAGTGCTTATTACATAATGATCAGAATCTTCTAAGGCTGCTTCAAGGGCTAGTGATTGTGAGACTTCTCCCAGCTGCTTATAGAATATTTTGCCTGCCTCTTCATCCTGGTTGGGTGGTCTATAACAGACTGCCATCATGATATCTGCCTTGTTGGCCTTGCCCCTGATTCATAGCCATAAACACTCAACCCTCTCATCACCATCATTAAGCTCTAGACAATCAAAACACTCCCTAACATACAGGGTGTCCTGGTTTGAGGTAAAACAGAACCAATTTTGTTCAGTAACTTCGCTTCTTAGCTAGGCCTCTTCTAACTACTGAAATTAACCGCATATTGTGCAGACAATGTTCACTCTCTCAGAGTGATAAGACCAAATGTTTATAGTTGATGCCCAGGCATGGTATGCAGAGAGGCTCTTGCTTATACTTATTGCTATAACACCCGAGGCCAACCAACTTTGTTATTTGCCCCATTGGAGGGTCGGAAGTGGAAAAGCATAGTGGGGTCCCACCTGCAAGGAGGAGCAGACAGGACAGGTGACCCAAAACTGACCAACAGGGTATTCCATCCCATCTGCCTCATGCTCAGTATAAAAGCTGAGGGATCAAAGGGTCAGCCCTCTTCCTTCAATGGCCGATGTCTGAGGAGGACTCTGTTCGTCTGCCTGTGATCCCGATCCTGAATCCAGATCCGGAATCCAGTTCCCGTCCGTCACCGAGTCCAGCCTGGGACTGGCCCAGTGCCAGCTGGTGTCGTGATTGTCATCTCGGGAGCTTGATGTGGTTTTGTATATATTTTTCGTTATTTCTTTTTATTTTATTATTAATATTTTCTTAAAGTAGTTTAGTTCCTTCTAAACTCATAAGTCTCTTTTTCCTCCTCTGCCTCTCTCTTTGAAGAGGGGTAGAGGGGAGCATCTGTCGGTCCCATCTGGGGTCCCCCAGGTCCCCAGTAGCTGATTTGGCCTAAACCACGACGAGTAGCCCTGCTACTCCAATGCCTCTCCTTCCTTGCCCTATCTCTTCTGAACAGCCTGTAGCCATCGATAGCTGCACTTCAATCATGGGATTTGTCCCACCAAGTTTCAGTAATGGCAACTATATCATAGTTTTCCTGCTGCACAATGGCTTCCAACTCTTCCCATTTGTTGCCCATGCTGTGTGCATTGGTGTAGAGGCACTTTCAACTGCACTGTCAGCCATGTCCCCTTCTTAGAGGAACACTCCTTAATTCCTTTGAGGTACTTCCCCAGTGTTTCCCTGTTGACTCCTATTACCTCAGGAGCCCCTGAATCATCTCTGTAAGACTTCAAATGTGCTGTATTGTAGCCAGTATGTCTCTGAGCAACAGGCTGAGGGCCCTTGCTAGCACTCCATCCATCTAACCTTGGTATCATCCCACAGTTTGTCACGGGCAAGCCTGATATTATCCCCTTTTCCCTTCAAGCCTAGTTTAAAGCTCTGTCAATGAGCCCCACTAGCTCATGAGTGAAGACCCTTTTCCCCCTTTGAGAAAGGTGAATGCCAGCAAGTCTGGTGTCGTGTAGGCCATCTTATTATTGAAAAACCCAAAATTGTGATGGTGACACCAGCCACGGAGCTGTGTGATAATAGTCTGGACCCATCTGTTTCTTCATTTGAGTGAAGAAGGTATACTTTTTTTGTCTATATTTTATGCTTCATGGACAGGCCAACAGAAAAAGCAAGTAGCAATTTAACCCCATGAAATAGTAATTAAAGGTAAAGAACACTTCTCTTCTGCATTGCAGAATATTATCTTGTGGGAAATGTTGCAAGACAATTTATTAACTCCAGTCCCAATCTATGTTAATAAACTTACTTGCTTCAAATTTTGTTGATGTAGTGTAAACTAATTTCCGCTGGGGAAGTATAGCAATAAATATTGACTAAATTAAGTTATGGACACAAAGATGTAGTGAAAAGGTACTTTTAGCCAGAAGCTATGAGGTCTGTGAACTAAAGTGATGATTGAAGCAATCATTCTGTCAATGATAAATTCTAGCAGCTTGGCCTATGTTTATTTCCTCATGTTGAGTGTAAGTAAATATCTCAATGGTAGTAATGTTCTATGAAATGCAATGAAGCAATATCTATCTGTAAATTTCGTTGTCTCTTTTAGCTGTTGTTGTCTCTTTTAGTGGAGACATTGATTGTGTTTGGTCTAATTGCAAATTATTTAGTGGAGAAGGTATTCCCTTTTGTGAAATTTGTTCTAACAGAAAAGTCAGAACACAGGTTTTACGTGTAAAATCAGCATGAGCTCAACATTGCTCTGGAGAAGAAAGAGGACAAAAGACTCCAGTGCAACTTATGTTCTGTGTGAACTTTAGTTTGAAGACTCAAACTGCATGATATTGCAATTTGACCTCGTCCCTAAGGACTTGAATCCCTCATTTTTGGGGAATCGAGAAGCTACTTGAAAGTAGTAGCGTAATAGGTAGCCTTGAAACACTAGTGTAATAGCATACCAATGCCTATTCAAAAGAAAGAGCAGAAATTCATTAATACAGGAATATGGTAATAGTATACAAAAGGAATCTAAACTTAGCTGTCTAGAAAAGTCAAAAGCATGATGTATGGTGTTAGGTTTTCATGGTTTGTGGTGGCAGCTGAGATGCACTTTTTTGGCTTTTCCTTCTCTTGAACTCTGCTGACTCTGTTTTTGTGCATGATGAGCTGATTAGCCATTTCAACTGGTTATATTTCCATGCAGTGCAAAATTCAATGGTGATAAATTTCTAGACAGCTCGTTTTTACAGTAAGGCCTAATCATGACTGTCATCCCCTAAAGAGGTCTTTGAAATACCATATTGGTAATTAAGACTGGAAAATAAGCAGCAGTCTCAGCGGGAGACTGAGGAGTAATTTTTATTTCTGTAGTGTTTATAAATGAGACTAGTAGTACCAGTACTGATAATAGGGTGAAAAATTACTGGACTGGGAGGGTTTAGTAAGATAACAGAGGGAATGGCAAAATGGAAATAATAATCCAGGCAGAAGAGATTATCAGAAGAGTGATGAAATACAGCGGTGAAAACTGAGCCTAGTTTTATGAAATGCCTGGGGATTCAGTAATTCAATTAGAAGTACCACAGTAATTAAAACTTTGGGCAAACTATAAAGTTCTACCATCCAACAGATCCATCTGGGTAATGAGGCAACTAAAATTATGGCAAATATGATCATACAGGGAACCTTACTGTCATATGCAAAGTTGGCAAAGTAATGTTTTTCATGACTGAAGCCCTGAAAGCCCTGAAGCCCTTTATAAGAGTGAGTGCAAGAGGAATTTTTTTGAGCTATGTAATGAGCATTTGGAAAATTTCAGATGAATGCATGTATGAAAATTGAAACAAAAATAGTATTTTAGTCTAGACCTGTTCCTACTATAACTTTAGGTTTTTCAACCATGTGAACCTGTGTCACATAGCTTTTTCTCAAGAGCACTACATGTAACCTATGAAGAATTACATGTCAAAAAGATAGACAAACTGTAACTAGCAACCTAGCAAAACCCTTGCAAACTGAAGTTTTGTGGTGATCATTTCACTGCTGCATAGTCTGCTGCTCAGTCTCATCAGCAACAAGGTATGGTTGAAGTTACATTGTATTAAGCTGCCATTTAAATATCTAATGTTCAGTAGTCAAAGTTTATATCAACACAGAGATAACAGATTTGTCATTAGTATTTGGAGTTGAAATCTGGTTTTCTGCCTTTTGCATATATAGATTAATTCCTGGGTTTTTTTTTTCCATTCTATTCTTACCCAGTTTCTGCTTATCTTCTTCAGCTAAACAGTTTTGTGCTTTGTGCGATACACATTTTACATGATTTTTCTTATTATCTCTTAATAGACTTTTTCCTTGTATATGCGTAGTAATGTGGAACTGTGATGAACTGATTTACGAACAGATAAGTTAGATGATGATTGGTTTGTTGGAAAAAAAAAATTGATAATTTGTAGAAGTCTGGTCTTTTCTCACAGAGGAGAATTGGATGTAATAACGTCCATTTTTCAGCCCTTCTGTGTCATTCTGGAACTTCAAAGACAACAGGTCAGCAATAAGTCACTTTATTATTGGTGTAATGTAGTGCTGAAGTTGGAGGTAGGACATTTATAAAAGAGAGGTGATTTAGAAGAATATAAAATTAAAATGAGAGAAATGCTGAAATTTCTCACACCTGAGCATTCTATGGTAGGAATTTTGCCTGAGTTCTGAATAAAGGCTTAGCCTTGATCTAATTCCAAACTACTATTAGTGTTTGCTTTAAAGTGGAAAACCCCCAAATCCTTAAATAAATGCAGCAGCATGGCACCAAGTACAAGCACATCGATTCTAACAAGCTATTTCTCTCTGCTGGTTTGTCTTTCTGTATCTATTTGTCCATTTTTCTTTCTTGATTAATGAAGAAAAAATTTTAGCATATATGTTCTTCCAGCATTAAAACTTGAAAGAATATACTTCTGATTATTACCCTTGAACTATTTTGAAGAAAGCAAGAGAAATGTGCATGTTTTTACCTAACTTTAATTTGTTGTTGCTGTGGTGGTTAGAAGACCCTGAACTGTGATCCACTTCTCTCTTTCTTGTTGTTGTTGTTAAGATTTTTGGGAATGCTTAAATAACTTTTTTATTTGTTTCTACTGTCTTAAGAAAGGTTAAATTTCCTTTCCTTCTTATGGTTGTTGACACTGTGGGCATAAATTATTTCCTTTGAGGCAGCTTGAGTGATGTTGTGTCTAGGAGAAGTTTCACGCATGCCTATCAAGGTGAATTTCTTTTTTGAAGGCTGAAGGGAGGGCTGAAAGCTTGGCCATATGTTTAAAATAGCATAGTTCTATTGTGCATTAAGAACAACTGTCTATTCCAACTCTAGATGTAGCAGAGTGCTTGAATACAAATTTTTCTGAGGAGATGAAAATAAGACAAAATTATTATTGCAAAATGAAGTATTACATCTTATGGCACATAACTGGATATTTTGTGATGAGTATAGTCTTTATTTAAACAACTGTGTGAGCCTTGTGATTAGGCATAAATTTTCAAAATGTGAGTCACTGATGTAACGTGCTCTTTCTGAATCTGTAAACTATTGAATAATAGCTGCAGGATAGCAGATGCTGACTTATAGCCTCAATGACATGTTAGACTTTAGTATCAGTATTACTGTTTAATTGCTGCTAACTTATAGGAAAGTAGAGGATTGATCATATTGCAGATTTGCAAAGTGCCCAAGGAGCGTTATCTTGCAGCACGTCGCATGAAGCCAAGGGGAATACCATTTCTTATTTCCACCTTTCATGATGAAGAAAGAGCTCGAGTTGAAGTGTTTAAGTGAGAGAATACTCCACTGTTCTTGAGAGCTCATAACAGATGCACAATTGTAAATAATTCTTAGTTTGCCAGCTCAGGTGATGAGATCTGGGATCATCTTCTTTTTATTGGCCCTTGTCTGAAACACTTGTGAAGGGATAGACCCTTTGTTTGTTACCTGGTCTACAAGGAGCAGATGCTGGAACACAAAAGCTGATGATTGTTCCAGTGTTTGCAGCCCTGTTAATCAAATCCTTAAAAGCCACAAGCCTTACCATTAGTACTGAAGTTTGAATGCCTGTTTAAAACAAAGCTTTGTGTCTTAAGGACTACTTATTGGTATATGTCAAATCCCATTCCCCAAAATTCACTGTGAGCTATTGTTTATTTTATTTTCACCTGGTAAGGTGAAAATCTTGGGCTAATGGAAACTACAGTGGCTTAGCTGAAATCCACAGCAGCACCAACTTTTACCTTGCATATCAGCTTTCCCTACAAAGCTTAATAATTATGAGTAGGGTTATGTTATGTGATTTATTATTGCTGACTAACTGGGCAACAGGAGCGTTCTTAGTAGTATAGGCAAGAATGCTTCCCCCAACAATAAATTTAATCTGTGAAAATTGTGAGCTGTCTTTTTATTGTCAGCCTTTTTCCCATTGGTTTTGCATCTGTGAAGGCCAATTGATCAAGGGTCAGAATGACTCTTGACAGGTTCTTTTAGGAAATACAAATTAAAAATTCAAACCAAATGTAGTAACTGAACTTATGAAATGAATGACAAATGTTTCCTGCTTTTTTCCTTTTGATCTGAAAGTAGAACTTAGTTCTAGTTCATATTAATTTGGGAGAGCTAGAAGTTTATTCTGTCTTTTAGGATGCAAAATCAATCTGGGAATGAAAGAGGGTTTATCTTTTTCTAATATGTAATAGTTTCTGACCACTGAAGCCTGAAACATGGGCAAAATAACCTAAGCCAGGCAACCTGGCTACTGCAAAAGAAAACAGGCATATACACAAAATCATCTGCAAGACTGAAGCCTTAAAATTAATATGGATAACGTATTGACTCGTTAGTATAAACTCCTTCCCCAAACAACACCACCCCCAACACTCCCCACCCCCCAAACTAAAAAAGATAAATTCCCAAACTAATGAATTATTGTTGACTTGAAAACTTGAATTTGATTTGCTATCCTCCATAAACTAATATTTAGACAATTGCTATTTCTATATTTTTCATTAGGTAATTGCTATTTCTGTATTTGTCAATTTGCTATAATTGACAAATTTCATGAATTTGTCACGAAAAATGAGTCAACATAGAACACAATTTTCTGTTCATCACTCAGTATTGATGACATGCCAGTCACGCAACAGAAATAATTCTGAGAATGATTATTAAAGGCCTTTATTGCCAGAGTGAACAGAAAGCATCTTTAGCAGTTGGAATGAGCTAATTTTATTTGGAGATGGCTCAGGGCATAACACAAAGACCACCTCTGTAAGAACTTGTCACATCCTATATCTGTATATTGTATAAAGCTTAAGGATGGCCATACAGGATAATGATCATATCAGAAATATGTTTGGTTGCATGAACTAATAATTGAAATGGTCTCAGTTGAAACTACTGAAGAAATTATTCTGAGAATTTACATCAGTATGTGTCAGGAAGCTTCAAATCAGTGCATAAGCAAGTAAAAGACAAATGTACTGCCAAATATTTAATTTCATGTAACAGATACCTTAAGTCTCCTTTCTTATTATGTCCCTGAGATTGTTTCTAGAAACAATCTAATGATTTTCTCCCTCAGAGTCAAATTTACTGAAAACTGAGGAATGCTGCAGTGGTGACCAGGCCACCTTCTTCAGATCAATTCCAGATTTTTTTGCATATGAGGGTGCTGATGGGTAACGAGAGATAATTTTTGTTAACTGAATAAATTCCTTATCAACAGCCTGACTTGAAATATGCATAGATTTTAAAGGCTAAAACTCCATTCTTCAAAATACCATAGAATATAAATTTAAAAGATTGCTTGCGTTATTGGGAAGGATACTTTTCTCACTGCAGGAAATGCTGCATGGAATTCCATGGGGTTTGCTATTCAATACACATGTTTAGAAATCCATGGGAATCCTCTCTCCTTAGAAGTTCTGGAAACAGACAATCAGGACAGTGGAATAAACAGGTAACAAATATTCCCAGAATCTTGCAAATAGATTAAAACCCATGGAAGCTTTCCCAGTAGAGTCCACCTCAATACTTTTCCACCCTGCAGCCAGGAGCAGCACTGCAGAAGTTACATTAAAATGGTGTAATAAGTGAGAGGGAAAATTAAACTGCTGCCTTCCTCAGAGTTTCTTCAGGGAGCCAAGAGCTCGAGTATCAGGTTGAATTTCTATAATTGAAACATACTTTGTAATGCTATGCCATTTGCTATTTTATGTGATATGTTTTGTTATATTGTTTCAACCTCTTTTTTGGATATGATTTTATTATACAGCAAATTTTCCTTTTTAAATTAAGGCAGCAACAACAACATAACATGTCTGTTGCAGATAGAAATATCACATAAAAAAGGAATCTGTGTTGTTAATGTAAAAATGCAGTAGAAATAGTCTATATTCTTGCTTTGAATGCTGCTCCCGTGGCTCTACTCTCTTAGTGTTTTTACAGTGACATTGAAAACCAAACGTTATGTGAAAATTGCTTTGCATACCAGGTATACGTAGAGATTTTTCTTCAGAAAAGTCAGTTAATCAGTATTTGAATGTCTGTAGAAAGAGGGGCAGAGACCTTTGAAAGTATGAATGTCATAAATGCCTAACACATACCTGGTCCTTACACTCACATAATTTGTTCTCAGAATACTTTTGGATACTCTAAATTTGGACTTATAGCATTTTCCTTATGGAGGGAAATAGAGATGAGACCATCTTCCATAAGAGTGGAGGATGAAATGTGCTAGGTCTTTTGATAGCTATGAAACAAGTAGAGTAGCTTAGGTAGAGGAAGCAATAGTTTTAGTGCATAATAGTATGGTGCATTCTCTCCAGGATCCCTCCTGAGTTATTGCTTTGCTTATGTCCACCTTTCTTCCCTATTGCCAAGGTAGTTTTATTTTGCAGAGTTGAACTCCATGTGGATAGAAGAACTCCCAGTCTGGGAATTTAACAGGTGTGACTTTTCAAAGGTGCTGTTTATGAAAAAGATTGAATAAGTAAGAAAGTGGGAATATAGAAGAACTTCATAAATCTAAGAGGCAGGCTACAGATTTTTGCATAATGTAATAGCAACAGTTTTATAGTTGGGATAAGGATATGGATATGGAATTTTTTCTGAACTGCCTGTGAACTCAAATGTGTCAATTTAGTCTTTAGACACTAATTCATGAAAGCTAGGAATTATATTTTTTAATCATAAAACTCAGCTTGACAATAGATGAATCATAGGGATTAAAGCTAAGATTTTTAAATGGTAAAATTTAAAATGATAGACTGGAGGTTACCACTAAATTGTTCACAGACAACTGTGCTGAATGTTTTTCAAAGACAATTTATGCAGGAAAAATTATGGCTGTTCAAACAAAGTAATTCAAATCTTATCAGAATTAATCAGAAAGAGTACAAAATGATAGTATCTTAATTAAAGTAACTCAATTATCAACTGATCCAGTTCAGTGTGAATCTAAAAAACTCCCATGAGAAGGACAGAAGCTTATATTCCAGAAGACAGAGTAGTTTTCTATCTTTATGGAGCAATGACATGTTTAAGTCAAGTTTTCCTTGCCCTTTTTCATGCTAACATAAAACTGTATCTACACAGAACTGGCTTCCAGGGAGAAGAGAGTGAGATGATAGCATCTCTCTTGAAAACATCTATTGATTATAGACTGTATTATATAATTTTGTGGGGAATAGTAAAATAAAATCCTTTTCATCTCTTTAATTAGAATCAATGGAATAGAAATAACAGTAGTCTGATTTCACTTTAATCTCTTCATGGTCCAAATGATGGCTGGTACAAGGACAAGTCTTGTACAATCAAATTGGAATACACCAGAAAACAAAAGAAGTCAGTCCTTGCTCCTTGAGTGTAAGATAATGTTAAGACAAGACAGAATTCCCACAGGAATTCACAGAGTAGAAGCTGACCAGCAAAAGGTAGTGTGTCATTGTAGAACCAGTGTCATTCAGTGACTTCCTCAGTCTTTTAATGATTGAAAAAGAAAAACAACTCTAGCTTTAAACCCCAAAACCTTTTAGTTCTCTGGCGGTTAGAGACTAACACTCTGTACTGGTTTTGGCCTGGGATAGAGTTAACTTTCTTCATAGCAGCTTGTATGGTGCTATGCTTTGGATCTATGCTGAAAGCAGTGTTTATAACATAGGGATGTTTGAATTATTGCTGAACAGTGCTTACACAGCGTCAAGGTCTTTTCTGCTTCTCAGCTGCACTGCCAGAGAGTAGGCTGGGAGGGGAAACAGCTGGGACAGCTGACCCCAACTGACCAAAGGGATATTCCATATGACATGACATCATGCTCAGCAATAAAAGCTGAAGAGGGAGGAAGTGGGGACATTCAGAGTTATGGCATTTGTCTTCCCAAATAACCTTTACCTGCGTGCTTNGATGGAGCCCTGCTTTCCTGGAGATAGCTGGACACCTGCGTGCTGATGGGAGCTAGTGAGTGAATTCCTTATTTTGCTTTGCTTGTGTGCACAGCTTTTGCTTTACATATTAAACTGTTTTTATCTCAACCTTTGATTTTTTTTGTGCTTTTACCATTCCAATTCTCTCCCCCATCCTATTGAGAGGAGTGAGCAAGCATCTCTGTGGTGCTTAGTTGCCTACCAGGGTTAAACCACAACACACTCCCAGCATCAAACTTCATTCTTGAGGGAAATTTATTTAATTTGAAACAGATACTGCATTTTCAATAACAGGTTGTAACATCCTGCATAATCTAGTAGTATGAATGGATGTAAATTTGATTTACATTATGGGAATAATGTAGAGTTATGTACTGATAGAAACAAGAACACAAACCCATGTTGTTAGTCTAACTGACTAGAAAGAGTAGCTTGTCTGGGGCTTTTTCAAGCCCTCTGTTTCATTAACTTAAACATGGTACATACTAAGATATTAGTAGTTTAGATGAGTTTATATTCTTCCAGGATTAAATGTTTGGTTAATCAATCAAATTGCAACTGTTTGAAGAATTTTCTTTCTGAAACCAGTATCAGCATTAAAGATGGAACTTTATTTCTTACATCTACATGTACAATTAAAGATTTGAAACCATCTGATCATCTTTTATTCTTAAAGACAGCCCTTGCTATTCTTCTTTACTCCACTTTTGCACATGTGGATTCAGTCTTCCATTACCTTGAGATGGACAAAACTAAAAGTCACCGAGAGAATTTGTGTAAAGATGTTGATGAGAAAGGCTAGGATAACTCTTGCATCATGTGCTCCATGAAATCTCAAGCTGAGTACTCTTAACTTTTAAATTTCAAAGAATATACAGTCTTAGTGAGATATTTAAAGTGTAAGCATAATTACAGAGATTATCACATGTAAGAGAAAAAGAAGAGAAAATGCTAAATATAATCTTCAGAAAATATTATTCTAATTATTCTGTTATTCTAATCTGAAGGTTGCCTGGTTAGGAAACTGTCTTTCCATGTTTCCAAAAGGTTAAGTTATATGAAGAGAAAGCAATGTAAAGCAATTACTTCTAGGAAGCTAACTTCTATATGGTTGTTTGTCAATAGCAATGGTTTACGGCTGGCAGATAGGCTAATGGTAATGTTCTCACAAATATTTGAGATGGATGTTGTTAAGCATAACCATAATGTTTGGGAATGCAGGCAAAGCTGTTGGAGAGATATAGTCTTAATGTGGACAGAGGCACTTAGTAGGACATGTAAGTGCTCCTACTTTGTGGCCATAAGATAATTACTGATAATGCAGTGTAACAATAGGTTGGGGTTTTTTTTATTAAAAATTGATATTTTGTGTGGAAGGGGATTGTCAATATATTGGTTTGGTTATATGTGAGTGGAAATTTGCTGGAGATTTAGTGCACTAGAAATAGGAGCTTGCACTCTGTTTATGTTATTGTGTCAAACATCTTGCAAATTTTAGACATACTCATTTGCTTTGTGGCCAGATTGAACACTCACAGAATCCTGAAAAAGGTGTGTCTACAGAGCTGCTTCTTTGTTATTTTTGAGGGTGATGCAACAATGTTTTTATAAGGTTGAAGTACGGTTTTGTAACAGCGGGCACTTTAGTTGGAAGGTTTTGGAGAACACCTGGCTGTGGAGGCGGATATATTTCCAACTGAACAGAGTCAAAGATGAACGGCGTGCCAGGGACTGCTTTTGAGGGGAGCAAGTGGTTCTTGCAACACAGTATTTTTAGGCAGTATGCTGCTTTTCAGGTATTATACACTGATGAATAGGAGTGACATCTCTCAAATATTTTCACAGTTTAGAAGCGTAAATGGAGTGAGGACCTATAGATGTTCACCTTGGCAACTCTGTTTTATCACATACCTATTAAAAGGTTTTGAGGGGACAAGAGCAGAAGGTGATTCCCAATCTTAATTTCCTGTGATTTGTTAATACCTGTGTAAGAATATCACTGTGAAGCTACAAATTTCCCAGATGTAGGACACGTCTATCCTAAACTTGTCTTATTTACTTTACGTTAAGCTTGTCGTTCTCTTGATCTTCTGTATCCTGTAAGTGCTTTGGTGCATCTGAGATCTGTCTATCACCAGTTCAGTCTTTCAATGTAGGTGAATGAATGCTGAGGCAATTTCAAAGCCCATACAAAGTCTGTAGCTGTGACAGGTATGAAATTCCAAATAAACACTTTTTTTAATACTTCTGTTCCATCTTCAGTTTCCACTAAAATCAATCAGCGTTGAGAATGCTCTGTTCCTTATGGAGCTACTCTGAGAGCAGCAAACACATTATCAGGAAACTTCCTGCATGGATTACATGCATGACTGGTTTAATATCTGCTACTCTCAGATAGGCAGGAATGAATTTTCTGAAATCCCAAAAGCTAGAATGAAGACCCTAGTATTGGTTAATGAAAAAGAATAATAACATTGCCCTTATGGTTCTATTTTGCATTTTTTCTAATAAATGCTTCCTTGGAGCAAGGGAGACAGATGACCATCTAAGGGAGAAGGTACAGGGTACCATGCTTCTTCCAGGTCTATTTTACTCTGCAAGGTGATATCTCTGGAAGAAGAGGAGAAGTAGTACCAGCAGAAGGTATTTAATGACAGGCTCAAACTTTAGAGCTGAACTTCACCTGCTGTTTAACAATAGGATAGATGTATTTATAGTTTTGCAGATTTGAAGAGAGTGCCTTTACTAATAGTTGTTTTTCCCAGTGGACTAGTTTCAGGTGGGGGAATAACTATTTAGAACCATGTGAGTTTCTTGTTTTCTGGCTCAAAGAAATAAATAAAATTTTATGCTAAATTTTAGATGCATTAGTACATTTGATCTCTTCCAGTTAGAGGCAGATTTAATTCTTTTGTATGCTTTCAAAGGGAAGATAAACCTCAGGAAAAGGTCTGTTGAAATTCTTTACACCTGATTGCTCAACCTCTGCCATTCTGACAGTAACTCTTTCTTCAGAGGTGGTTATTGTTATTTTTTGTTGTGCTCTGAGATGGGAAGCTGACCAAATCTAGAGAACCTAGTTCCTGCTTCAGTTAGACGGATGATCTCATTTTAGCTGTGACACAATGAGTAAGGATAACAAAAGTATGGATGTGTGAAAGGCAAAGCTAGTTTCTTTTAGTACTTTTAATAGTCATATAGTAAATGGATAAGGGGGTATGATTTTATTTTTCATTTCTCAATTCAAAGTGCCTGTCATTGCGCAGTCCTTCATCAAACATCTGGGAGCGGAAGGCAGTATACAGATGCTTTGTTACAGAATTTTCCTGTGAGGTGAATTATGGCTCAGGGAGGCAGCACAACCTCCCTGTTCTTCCCTTTGGTGTAGCTTTTACCTCTTTTTATTACTACACACAGTTGTAAAACAGGTGTCAGAAGATGGTCTCTTAGATTGCAAATTGTGAATTTCTATTAGCTAAGCCAAGGGAAAATCACAGCTTTGTCTTTTAACACTGAGTTTCTTTAAAGATGTAATGGGATAGGATATTTTTTGTGAATCTTTCCATCGAACCCCACATTGAAGAAATTTGTGGTGTCATGCCATTCTGGAAATGCAGTTGCTTCCTCAGCCATTCTCCATGCAGAAAAAAGGCCTCTGGAGAGCTCCTACTCTTTGTCTGAGTTTGATTGTTAGCAATGTTCTGATACTGTAACATGTACTGAATGAATGCCGTGACAGGTTCCTAAGCACTAGAATATATGGATAAATCATTTATTTATTTTTAAAATCAGGTCACAGTCTTCAGGTGTGAAATGAAAAAAAATGGATAATGAAGACATTATTTTTTTTCTAAAAGGGAATTTGCTTTACCTAATGTTGCAACATTTGGTTTTACTGTAACTGACGCCTGTTATAACTCTTGTGAATTTGTTACGTGAACCAAAAATCAGATGATGTTACAGGAAAATATACTGTACTTATAAAGATTACATGGAAAATATCTGTAAATAACTTGTTTTGGTGTTTTAATATTAAAAATTAGGTAGAGATCAGCACAATGTAATAAAGTATTCATGTTAGAAGATTTACATTTTGGGGGATAGAATTCATCCCTGGATTCTGAAAACTAGCACTTAATACCTATGTAGTGGACCAGGAAGCTCATTAGTTGCTATGCACTATGGTGAGTTTTCAGTGTGCTCATTTTTAACCCATTTTTCAGGAAAAGATTTCCTGGTTTATGTGCCTGAATTCCTGGCATTGTTTGTTTAATCTGTGAAATATTTTAATGTACTATACCTGTAGCCACTCTAAAATATATTTTTTCTTGAGTAGATACCTGTCTTAGATATCCTTTCCATTGCAACTTCTGCACAACCTTATTTGTCTGTAGAAATACAAACCCTTCTGGCTTTCCACCATTAAGTGGTACTGTCAGGCTACAAATATCTTTATAATTCTCTCTGACTATACTTCATTTGTCACTCTCCATTCTAGACTTCATAAGCACCTCAAACAAGACCATGTAAAACTGCAGTAAGATTTCCATACACAGTACAGGAGTTACCATAATTGGATGCAATGTTATGCAGTTAGAAGTTTTAAAGGACTGTTCAGTATTCCTTTTCTCAGGACTATTATAACACAATTCTGCCTGGAAGTGCCTGGATTTATCATCAATCTGTCTGTAAGCTAAATTCTACTGAGTGATTTTTAGCTGCATAACTTATGCAAAGGTTAGATGATAGATAATTTTGTGGAGGCAGAAGAAATTTAAGGTAATACTGGTCACTGCTTTTAAGAAGTAGACTGCCATTCAGCAGACATTGCTTCTGTCTACATTAGCAAGAGATTTGTAGAGACACGTTACTGGTGCTGAAGACCTGATGTTCATGCTTTGGTTTTAAGGGTTGGGGGGCTACTTTGGAGTAGGTTTAATCTAGTCTTGTTGCTAGTCTTTGGGGTTAATCTCCTCTGGAAGATAAAACTAAGACCATTTGGAGGTGTGATCCATAGTGTAATCTGGTAGGACTGGAGTGACTAAAAGACTGGTTAAAAAAGCACTGTGNAAAACGAGCCACAGGAGGAGAAATCCCCTGTGTAACTCCCAGCGCTGTAATAAATATTCTTTGCTCCACCGAATTTGCCCCGGACTAAAATTAATACAGTGAGCGTGTTTCTCACAATAGTGTTGGCTGGTAGGACTGGAGTGACTAAAAGACTGGTTTCAAAAGCACGCTCCCAATTGTAGTAAAAATGCTTATGTAGCATTCACCTGCAAGTCAATTCAAGAACCCATGAGTAAAAACTTCCTATAGTAGTGTAAGATGCAAGTGTTCTGGACATTGTGGTGTTAGGGAAGAGTGAAGGAGAAGGGACCTAACTGCAGCTCCTTAACATAAGGAGACTTCAGTCCCTAAATAGGAATAATTAGCATTCCTAACATGAAGTCTGTCTTAATAGCCTTTATTGAAGGTATTAAATCTCAGTTGTCTCTGGTGGAAAACAAAGAAGGTATATCAAACAAAAGGAAAATTATTGGTTTATAATTCAAACAAGAAGTGAATGAGAAAGGGGATTCATGAATAGACTCTGGTCTTTACTGAAGCTTTTTGGATTAATAAAGTAGAATTCATTAGGTTTTCTCTTCAGAAAACTGCCAGGGTGTCTTGTACAATTTTATCTTCACATTTAAAATATGTTGTAGGGATCACCCATGGAGTGCTCTAGCATTTTTTGGTTGTAGGAGAATCTACTTTAAATTATTTTACTGTATGCTAAATAGACGCAGAGAGGCAGATAAATTCTAGATGGATCATCTGACACATGGCAAGTTTTTATCTTGTGATAACTTGTTCATGTGTCTTAGTACTTAGATTAGCCTAGCAGGGTATAATTTTTACATTTTAAAGTTGTATTGCTAATTATGATATCAATGTTAATGACTTCTAAAAAAACCTTATAGGCTAACTCAGTAGTTTTAAGCTGTTTTCATGGAATTCACTTAGAATTAAAACTCTTTGAAGCGAGATGAAACCAGTCATTTAAAACAAGAAGCGAAACAACAAATTTATGAAAGTAATTTTGATCAGAAAGTCCATTCAATAGTATTCCTCTCAAAGTTTATCTTAATTTTGCTGTGCGCAGTTAAAAAAAACCCAAACAACAAACAGCCAGCCCACAACAAACCAAACAGATGTGTCAAGTTTCATGTTGTGAGAGAAATCAATGCTAAGAGGCAAACACAGACATGAAGAGAAGTAACAGTTAATGTACTATCACACTTTGTCTTTGGAGTGTAACAATTGCATGCTATGTGACTTTCTTCTGGTTATTAGACTTTTTCTGTTGGGCAATATATATTTCAGAATTAATCAAGCCCTTTAGGAGCTAGATTTGTATTGTTTGTGCTTCCGCCGCCTTGTTCATTTTCAAGCTAGTCCTTATCTCTATCTCAGTATTTTCAGTATTTCAGGCAAATATCTTTTTCTGGTTTTCATTGTGTGTATTTCATACCTTCTTCCTCAACTGTGTATAGCTTTCATTCTGACATAGGACTATTCAGCTTTTTCCCAGCAGAGTGTGCTTAGCTGTTTTGTTCAAATATATATGTTGACAATTATGTTTCTAAAAATTAAGAGGTGGGACAAAATAGATTTTGCTATATGTTTGCATAACAGTTTTGTAGACTGTTTTTGATAAAGGTCACTATGATGCATTTCCCTGCTACATGATGCCAAGTACCTTGGAAAGTACTGGAAAAATCAGAGGCAAAAATAGAAATATTTCAAGCCCCTAATTCAGCAATAGTATGTACATGTGTGTATGACAAGTGTAAACTGTCACCTCCAAATTTATCTGCCAGCGCATCCAAAACTGTCGTATTTAACCATCTGTTTCACTTCTATTTAAGCAAATGCTGGATGTCTGTACTGTGGAATTCCGTTCCAAACATGCCAGCAGCTGACAGTATATTGGAGCAAGGCTGAGAAAACAGGGTCTTGCACTGATGGGTGGTGTTAGAGAATGCTCAAAGAAAAGGCTGTGGGTCAGGGAACAGCTGATGGAAGCTAGGTCTTGTTCCTAGTTCTGCTGCAGTCACTGAAACAGGAAGAGGGAGATTTGACATAGAGAGACTTTCCATAACATTTTAACTGTCTCTATTTCCAGACTTTGAACAATACTTTAATATTGTTCAACGTGAAAAGGCTAAAATCACTCTTACTATAAAGCAGTACAGCCCTTTTAAATTAAGAAGTTGATTGGTCATATACAGCAGAAAAGGCTGTGGCCAAAGTATTCTCTATTCTGAAGTGTTTTTCAGATGAGTATGGATTGAAGCTGAAGTCTACATAGGGCTGATGTGAGTTAATTCATGAAGAGCCCTCACTGGGGAGCCCCTCCCTGCACTGGAGGCTAGTTAAGGGTTCCATCACTTCCCACAGCAACCCCAGAGGAGAAACCGCAGTATTAAACTTAATTTCTGTTGTGGCAGTGGTTTGGTATTTACCCTCCTTGGGTGGTGTACAAAGAGATAAAATGACTCGTAGGTATGATAGGTGTGAAACTTTCTTCCTGTGACAGTGGCCTGTTTTTATTGTTACTGGTTTTTCATTGATCATCAAAATAACGGGAGTCCTTCCAACCAGAACTGATAAAATTGTTAATTATTGAAAGATAATTCACTGGAAGGCTTTCAGAATATAGCTTTTTGCCAGTTTTGATATTCCAGACAGAAAAAAATAATGGCTTAAATCAGTAATTTTATAATATTAGCTATGAAAGAACAGACAGAAGTCAATGGATTAAAACGTTAGATGACTTAAGTGCACAGAAAGCAGAATTAAAGCAAACTGAACTGGGATGTCAATTTAAGTGATATTATATAAACTATTCTTTTTGTGACAGATGACATCTATATGGTTTTCATTTGAGCCCTACACTTTGAGTCTTGAACCGTGGAGCGGTTGTGTGTATCCCATTATGGGGAAATGGTGAATATTATGTGAAGTAGCAGACTAATTGAAAGATGAAAGCACTGAGGGGGTAAAAATCCCTGCTAAAGCACGTGCAACATCAGCGCAAGCTTGTTACATTTCTAGATCAATTATCCAGCTTAAAAGAATGGGAAAATTGAAAAAAACACACAGAGAAAGTATTGAGAGTACTGCTGTTGTACCACTATAGATACTCATATGTTGTCAAACTATGGTCTCCAGATATCTCAAATTCCAAGTAGCATTACAACAGTACAACAGGTCAATTCCTTAATTCCTCTGAAATGGATGAAATTAGCAGTTTGGACTTCTGTACCAAATCCAGGATTATTTTAGAAATTTTCTGTATCTGAACATAACATGTACTTGTGATGATGAATCAGCCTAAAATTATTGAGAGAATTTTCATAGACATATAATATGGTTGTCTTAGATATTTATAACTAAAACAATTGCATATAATAATATTCTTAAAGCATCTTTATGGAAAAAACTTTTAGTAAGCAGCAGGAAACCAGTCTTTCACTGGTTTTCTTTGACATATATAGCTCAGTGGGAAAGCCTTTGCTGGCAATGATTCTTACACAGGTTAGGAAAGCATTTATACGAACACTCAAGAATTAATCATGTTAAAACAAAAAGCCAAGGGAAGATTTTGGTCTGCTTTTACTCCTGCAAAAAGAACTTTTTTTTTTAATTTGGGGTCTGTTTTAATAATTACTATTCAAATTACAAAATAAATATCTGATAAATATTAAATATATTGCCCAAACATTCTTAAATTGCATCAGGTACCTTGGGCTCCACTCCCCTCTATCACACAGACGGTATGTCCCATCCTCAAATAGATTGTATTTGCTAATATCCTTAAGAAAGCAGGAAGCAGTAGACAGGATGTAGTCTTGACCTTGATTTCAGAAAATCTAAGCATTTTTTAATATAGAGGATGTCCATAGTTAATCATCTACCATGTTTTTCATGAAAGAATCCCAATAAATTATTTCTCCAAAATATGCATATATGTTATAAATTTGTATTATTTATTTAGTTACTTTAATAATTCAGTATTGTCCTTTCTAAGGTCAAGGAAAGGCTACACTCCAAGATGGCCTTATCTTTATATTGCTATAATAGAATTGAGGCCAAACAATGTAACAGTTGCTGGAAAGGATGTCAGAGTTTGCTCAGATTATTTAAATTGTTTTGCTTTAAAGAACTTATTGCAAAAGTTGTTTTCTCTCTGACATTTTGTTGCACTTCGAAATGTGATGATGAGAGACTGGCAAATATATCGGTCGTATATACTAGATTTTTTTTTCTTCTTGGTGTCTTTAACCTTTCTTTGATCTACTCATGAAAAGAGGAAAAGTGAACAGCATATTAAAAACATCACTCACAGGAAGACGTTTGAATATTGCAGCATGCGGACAGGAACTAATCTCACTAATCATATATACTACTATCGGGCATCTCACTCAAGGTACATCTTTCTTTTCAGTTAATTATTATGGCTATATTCAGTAACTCCATGTGAAATTTTGACAGATTCACTGTCAGTAGCTTTTTTGTAGTCCATAGGGAATAGGTTTGTGAGGTTTTTCTTTTTGTAATTACCGTTTATTCCCCTGACTGAAACACTTGATATAGCAAATGGTGAAAACACAAAATGATTTTATTAGTGAAGTTTCTATATATGCAGATTTTGTGACAATCCTCTAGCCCTTGTTCTGTGCTATGATGGATCTAAAGGCAGGCTTCATTTTGACCTAAATATTTCACCTCTTTTAACAGCCTGGTGAAGGTTCTGATTTCTTCATTATTTAGATGATAAAGCATTGCAACTAATTTCTTCCTTTTTACTGCTGTGCTTTGAAGACAACATATCCTGGAGAAACTTTTGTCAAGTTAGTGTATTTGCTCCATCTTTTAAGCTGTTACTCTCCTGGGAATTCTGGAACAAGAGCAAGAAAAACTTGCTACTCTTTTAGTCAATGAAAATGTATTTCCCCAGAAAACTGGCCTTAAAGTTATGGAAATAGTTTATTCTCATGGAGAGGCTTTATAACATTTTCTCCTGTCCATTATGCACCTACAGGAATTTCTTTGCTGTTTTTCTTTCTGAAGTATCTTTTTCCAGACAAATTGATGAACAGCTGTCTTTGCTATAAGTATCTGAATTCATTCAGTATAGTAATATACCACTATTGACTCCTTGAGCATGCATTAGTCTGCAGTGTAATTACTTCTATCAAGTTATAGGTGGTAAGAAAACTTTGTGGTTCTCTAGGGACTCTAATCCAGAAATTAAGCTGTGAAGCAGAAAAGAAAAATACAGGCAGAATGTGCTATGACACGGAACAGGCCAAGTATAGCAGTTGCTGAAGTTTTGTAGAGAAACAAAAGCCCAAGACAAGGGCACAGGCCAATTCAGAGCTCAAATGTATCAAATATGTTTGTTCAAAGGAACTCAGGAGTGTCAGCAGCTTCCAAACTGCTTTTCAAGGAAAAGTAAATAGGGTAGAATTTGAGAAGACAAATGGCATACGTGAAGATGCTGTGTATATTTTTTAATTTGTTGTAGCTTTGGATCTGTCCACCGCTATTGTATCAGTGCAGTGCTGATCAGGGACTGCAATGTCAGCCTTGTTTGATGCCAGAAAAGAACAGTCATACATCCATTTTATGTGGTTCATGGTGACAGAAGTGGATTACCGCATTAACTCAAGGCAGTGCAAAGCCTCAGTGCTTGCCAACACAAATTTTATCTTGTATGGGTAGGTAAGAGCTCAAAGAACTGTTTCCCTATGTGTATTAACAATGGTCAACTACCCTACCTGTCCCTGCCAACTCCTCCTGCACTTTTGAGGATGTATTATTTCTGAGACACTGCACTTGTGTGGTACCATTCACCAGCAATCTCCAGTCCCATTTCCCAATCCGTTTTACACATTTTTGCAATGCCAGATCCTGGTCTGTAGTTCTTGATCTCATCGTGCTCTTGCCTGTGCTCTAAACCTTTCTTCACACTATGTTCTTGCAGCTCTATAAATCCTGTGGGAGGCTACGTGCTGAACAGAGAGTTAATAATCGCACCTGGTAACAAACTAGACAGGGCTTTACATATGTGGGGGTTACCTTTAGGGCTGGCAAACCAACAAGATTTTCTAGCAGAAAACAAATTGGCTTTAAAAAATAGTCCAGCTTTTGGTTTCCAAAAGCAACCGGTTTGTCAAGAATAAACACATAGCCAGCAAGTCAGAGAATGACACAGCAGTGGTAGCTACTCATTCAATGAAGTCAGTGACTTGTCACTATTCTTTTCTTCTTTCTAATCTTTTTCACTGATGAGTGTATAAAAGTCTAACAAATTGAATGTGAAGAAAGTAACCTCTGAAGTAGGAAGCTGTATCTACAGAAGATACAAGAAATATGCAGAAGGGACAGTTTTAATAATTTAACGATGCAGGAAAAAAAGTGGACTCAACTGACAGACTACAACAAACACCAGATTTAGGTTTGAAATGTTACATTTTCTGTCCCTCATATCTCAATGATGTGCTTTTTAGCTGGCTAAAAATCTGGAGGAAGACAATCCTTGGAATTCAATGGAAGCGTAGTATGTAACTATGAGAATATTCAGACAGCAGCTATCCCAGGTTGTTTGCTAGGAACTTTGACTTGGGGATTGTCATTTTAGTTTTGACAACGGAGCTACTTAAGCTGTCTTAACCCTGCATCTGCTGCTCCATGGCTTTTGTTCTTGCCTCTGTTCCATCACCCGCTCATTAATGGAACTAATCTTTCTGCAATGACTCAATCTTTTCTTTGGGAAAAAAAAAAATCCTACTCTTATTTTTTTTTTTCTCCAATCTGATCAGATCTCTAGTACTGCTTGTTTGGAAGATGCCTGCAGAAATACACCTGCCAGCAGAAGGGATATCTAGAGGTAGGAGCCACTTTTTTTGGCAATAGTGGTAGCTCAAATGCACATCAAGCACTTAGTGTGAACGACACAAGTTATTTTTTGGTTGGGACTTGACCTTTGACTTAGTGAAACAAAAGGATGATCACATTTTTTTCATGGTTAGACATTGGAAATATGGTCCATTTTCTCTTACGTTTTAGTATTTCCCCACACTACACAACGAAACAGGGTATATGTAGAGTTCTGGTAATTGTGACCATGTAACCATAGAAGTATAATTGCAACAGTAAATTAATTACTTTAATTCAGAATTGCAGTCTGGGAGAAATCATCAAAAAGTTATAATTCCTTGATTTGAACTAGGATTTAGAGGCTGGAGCCTTTGAATGCTTGCAAGTTTTCTGTCAGTTCAGGCTGGATGCCAGTCACTATTAAATGTCAGAGTCCAAGCTTACTATGGTCTTTGAGTTGGCTTGTAGAGTGCAGTACGCAGCAAACTTGGTTAAGTTTCTGTGATTATTACAATTATTATTGTAATAATTTGTAAATAATGTAAACATTTGTAGAAATTGGTTTATTCTTTGTATAAAATGCCCTCTCCCAAACCCAGACTTTGAAAAATGTTTATCCAGAGATGCATGAAATTAAAGACAGCATCTTAAAGAACGAAATGTTGCAGGTCTACTTCTATTTTTTAACATTGGTGAGTTCAAAGTCCTCATTTATATGGATAACCCTGACTGTCCTGAGGAACTGCACTGGCTTCAATTTATCCTTGGCAGTTAAAACTGCTTGTAAAACTGACTGAGCCCTTAGGTGCATCCTTAAGGCTATGTTAACGTGGTTTTACTATTGATCTTGGATGTCATCTAGGCTCAGCAATAACACTATAATATAAAGGAAAAATGCATGAACAGAGAAAGGATTACTTTTACAGATTGCAAAGAAAAAAAAGCTCTGTAACACAGTAGAATATTATTTTTCTATATAATTAAGTTCTGTGGACTTCAAGTTTATTGTAAGAACATGTCTTTAATTTTATGACAGTCAATACACAGTAAATAGAACTTGTTTAGTAATGCGTTAACTCAGATTGTATTGTCTCAAGAGCGTTTGTTGGATTTTGTATGCCAAAATGCACTAAAGACGTTTCTGGGGTGAAGCCAATGATAGGGGATGATAGAGAAAGAAGTAGTACTTTTCTTTACCTTTGAGATAAAACCAAAGTTGGATGTAATCTCAGATTTGTGAAATGTTTCCTGATTGAAGTAGTTTATTTACATTCTCCAGCAATGACAATTAACTTCTTTTCCTCAGCACAAGCTATTTAGTGACAGTTTTAATTAATGTTTTTTATGAGTTTAGAAAGCAAGGTTTGAAGGCATAAGAGGCTACACATCTACCGGCTGGTTGGAGTCTGCAATTTGCTATTAGAGGCAACATATTGAGGAAAATACTGTTCATGCAGGTTCAAACTTTAAAAAGATACGCCAGATAGGAAAAGGCTATTTGTAAGATTATTTACAAGTCAGTTATAAAGATTCTTTGGCATGTGGGAGACAATACATCGTCATTGGTGGGCTACTGCGGAATTTCTTTGGTTTTACAGTAACACACAAAGGACAATTTTTAAGAAGCTTGTCTCTAAACTAGACTTTGACAGGTAAGTGAATAGAATTCATGAGCCCTGGATTATGTAGGGTATCCTACCCGTTTGTCTGTGAGGCGATCTGCCACATCTCCTTCTTCACACACTTTTCACTCTTTTGCCCTCAACAAGCATATTTCTGTATTCTGGGACAGCAGGCTGAAGTGTCTGCTGGATTCACCATTTTTTTGCTTCCTGCCCCATAACTACTATTGTTGTGGAAGAGAGAGGGTTTGTCCTATTAAAAGTGATTTCTACTTCATCACCATCAGCGTTGTCTTTTTCTCCACCCTTCTTGGATGCAAATTATCTGGGTTGTCAGGTGTTGCACATCTCATTGTTACGTAAATTCATAAGCCAAGAGACAGCCAGGACTGTAGATGGTACAGGACAGAACAGGTCTCTGAAACAGAAAATGGTGACTAAGCAGGAGGTAGTAAGGGAATCTGCAGAGTGTGGATTCATAGACGAGGAGAGTGGACTACAGTTAAGGCGGTGAGGTGGAAAGGAACTTTTTTTTCTTGTAACTCTTCTCCTCAAGTGTTTTTGTTCAGTAGTAAAACTTTCTAGAGAAGTTTGTCAGGCACACTTGTGGCAGTATTTGCATACTTTGTTTACTTTCCATTTCTTTGGAAAACGTTATCTAGATCTTCTAGGATATCTTCCACTGCATGCTACTCATTGGGATCAACTTTAATCAGCATACAAGAACATTCTGTGGCAGAAGTCTGGAAAAGGGAACCAGGGATCATTACTGTCCACTTTGTAAAGACGTTGAAACTTGATTAGCTTAAACTTTTTTCCTCTGCTCACTTTATTCCAAGGGCTTCCTTATTTTGAATTCTTATAAGGGCTCCAACATTTGTTTGTTTGATTTCTTCCTATGCCTTTCTTATTTACTATTTATGTTAATGTTGGTCCTCATACTAATTTCTCCCAAGTGAAGCAAACTCACGTTATAGATTTTTCTTTTCTGTTGGAAATGAAATCCTGACTTCACATGAAATCCTGGCTTCATGTTCCAGAAAATGCTGTTATTTATATTCTGTTTCACAAAGGAGAGGTTAATCTCTCTCTGATGCTTTTGGAGGAGGAGTCTTTCAAATGCTTTATATGATTGTGGTCACAAAGGCTGTCCCCTGATGCTTCATAGATAACAAGTGGGCCTGCTCCTAGTGTCAACAGGAAATTAGATGTGTCATTTATGGACAGTCACAAAGCCCTAGATGATTATATATCCTGAACACCTGAAGAAGAAACATTTGCTGAATGTTGTTCTTGTGATTGCTCTTTAACAGGAAAACAAAGCAAGTTTCAGCCCATCAGAAAGTGGGGAGCAGTTCAATTATGAACTGCTACTTCCTTCCAAACTGTTAATTCCTGCACTATTAAGTTACCAGAATGTCCAATATACCAACCATGAATTACAAGTTTATTGCAAAAAACGGATATGCCTGCAGACTTCCAAGTTTGTTTTTTTTTGCCGGCACTGGCGTTGTGAAGCTCACTTTTGTATCCTGATAGTGACTAACGTTGCTCAGAATGTGTGTGGTGCACACCCATGCTACTTCTGAAATTTAGGCACCGTATAGTTGACTGGAAACTAGTCTAATTAGTGATAGCAGTAAGCAGAAGGCTGGGAAAAGAAAAGATATTCTGACTTTAGTCAGTTATAATATATGGAAAGCACCCTTCATTTTCTTGGGAGTTTATTTGCAATACATAATAAAACAGAAACAAGCCTTAATATATTTATTATGCAAAAGCTTAGAGAAATTGTATCATTACAGAGAAAAACTCTGCTTTAATACTGCAGTTTCAGGTGCCCCAAAGTGAAAGCAGAATGTGAATCAAATCTTATGAAATGTTTAATGCAAGTTATTTTCTCTAACTAATGAAGGAAGATATAATATACAATAATTGTGATCAGGCCAGTCACAGGGGGTGATAGACAGTTACTTCAGGTAGGAGCAGTAGGCAAACATAAGTATTAATCAAGATCTACATCCAAGTTTGATTCAGATTGATTGTATAGATTCAACTCCAATGCTGATTATCAAAAATAGAACACACAAATCTGAATTTTCAATGAGCTTTTGCAGAAGAAAGGTTTAAGTGATGAGACTGGGAGACATTCAGACATACAATAGGCACATTCAGAGTGCCTATTGTAGCAAGAACCAATATCCTTATATTATATTACCAATATATAATCTTTTTATGAGATACAGCAGCCCTTACACCATTCTCATGCCTTCCCAGCACTTCACAAACCTTGACAAAATGATCCTGACAAACATGTCCACATGTGCACACACACCCTCTGGTGAGAGGGAAATACGAACTTTTTCACAGAAACACAGTAAGTTGTTTGCTGAAATTGTCCCTCAAGCTGAGAATTGAATAGAAATCCCTTTGTGTCCTCCACAGCCTCTCTTATCCTGGATGTTGTGCGTTCAGTAGGACTCAGCTCCTCCTTTTTTGTAAGTCAAGGTATTTTCTCCTCCTTCAACATATAATTTCACAGAAGTTCTGCTCTGTTGTGACTGCTGCTGTTATTATTTATTCAGAGGGCTGTTCTATACAGCTGCTCCAGATTCAGTGTCAAAACTGCCAAGATATTGCTCTCATATCAGCTTTACACCTTTTCCTATTGGCACAGCTACAATTTGAATTTATTATTCTGCTAATCTGTTTACTATTAACAGTATGTCACATTCGAGACAGCTGATAGGAAAGATTTAAAGATGGTACATGATAGTAATGACATAGACTTGTCTTAATGTCCAGGTGTATTTTTTTTCTATGCAAGTCAGCCAGAATCAAGTGAAAAGATACATGAAGAATAGTCAGGAGAAGGACTGTAAACAAAAGGTGATGAGATAGTATTGAATGGGGATTAATGAGTGCAGATGCCTTGGGAAAGGCTTGCCTTGCAGAATAATAAAATGAATTTTTTGTTCATTTTTGTTCTAGAGAGAAACACTCTGTGAAGTACTACACAAAATACAACTGAAGATATGTCAACACAATGCAATTCACTGCTTTGCAGAGATATGCTGATTTAGCTCTGAATGTGTTATCTAGTCCCTGGCAGCATTACAATTGTGTGTTTTGCTATTTATAGTAAAGCCCCTGCCCAGTAGCCAGGGTGGAATATCACTCTGCAGATATGTCAACTAAGCAAAAAAACCCACGTGCATTAAAGCTGGTTTGAGAGTATTCACTTGATTCTACTTGAAGGAATTTGTAGAAATTTTTTTTGAAGAAAACAAAAGAAAAACAGGTGAGGTATGAAGGGAGCACAAAGATGTTTATTGAGTAAAAACAAAGGATCATGTATTTAGATGCCTACCCTCTGTAGGCATTGTGGCAGAGTGGAAGTGGAATGAGGCATTCAATGAAGATATTAAGACTAGTTTGAGGTGTTATATGGGGGTAAAAGAATGAAATGCATAATGGAAACATGGAAGAAAGCATAGGATGCCTCTTGGAGGGGTAGAAAAAAAAAGGGGGAAGCATTTTCACAGCAAAGGTGAGCTCTGATTTCATCATAAAAAGGTAGATATACACTTTGTAAATGAGATAACTAAGGAGTGAAGCCAGCAGGCAGATGTTTGAATCAACAATAAGCTGAAACTGCTGGAAAAATGGATCTTTGGAACAGTGATATGAAGGAGTCTTTTGACATGGGAAAAAAATGGAGTAAAATTCCAACAACATAAGAGATGGCACTCAAAATCTGATAAAGTGATTTTGTAAAAGAATCATTATTACTACTGAATATGCCTCATATAAGTTATGCTAGTCACCTGCTCTGTTTATTATTTTTAGGTAATGCCGTACAGGTGTTTGTGATACAATCAAAACAGAAAAAGAAAGTTTATTAAATTAAACTCCAAAAAATATGTTTTGGTTTGTTAGTGGCTTTCACAGAAAGTCAGTGGAGGAGGAATCATGTTTATTTTTGTTGGCTCAAGACCCACTTCAGATTTAAGCAGAAAAATTCCTCAGTGAATAGGGGGCAGAAAAAAACTCTCAACACACATTAATAATTTGCCTGCATTTAGGAATTGTTAATGTTCAAATTTTTATGGATTAGCTAATGCTTATTTTTCTACGATAGAACATCATGATGTTCTGCAACAAGAGGAATAGGCAAATATAATACGTTGCCTTTTTTAAATTAATGGTTTGATAAATATTCTTTGTTTGTTCTAACAGCTGAAAGCTGGGTAAGCAAAGGCTATGGAAAAGTAAATAGATTCTTGTTAACAACCTGCTTGGAGAAAATATAATCTTCTTTTGCAAACTGGACTGTGTATTCATCCAGGCAAGGAGAAGGCTGAAAAATCTTTGTATGAATCATAATAAAAAAAAAAGTCCTATGCAAGCTAGATTGATTTTTTTTTTTTCAGTAGCTAGAAAGATCATTGTTGTTTTTTGTTTTTTCTTTTTCAGTAGCTTTGGGACATGAATGGCTTTTCTTGTTATAAACAATCAATTACATTTCTATTACAGAGAGGCAGCTAGTTGATGCAAGTGGAAAACATTGACATTGGATCAGAAATTTTGTCTTTCATCTTTCATTTCTGTTTCAAAACTGCTTCTGATATTTTCTCAGTATTAGAATGTAGTCTGGGAGTCTGCAGGTGGCTGATTTTTCTAAAATCTTTATCGTGATTCTTATGTTCATGTATATTTGCCTATTTTCTAATGCAGATGTTAATTGATTTTCACGTAGAAAGAGATCCCAAGGACATTTGTAGCCAGCTGTTAGGTCAGCATATATGGGCAAGCCAAAGGCTGGATATAATGGGCAGTTTCCTTCTGTGATTTATTTTTAGTGTTTGTACTGAGTAATATTAAGGTATGCATGTCTTGGCAGAAATGTCTGTGCCTCAGCAAGGAGGAGTTTTCCTAGCTTCACTGCAGGAGCAAATACAGACACATGCTCTTAAGAGTAAGATTCATTACCTGTGCAATTTCCATTTATAGCATGTCTGACTAACGCCTTCTTTAAATCATTATTATCACCTATGAAGTGAGCTAGTTGTTTGTTTTTTGGTTTGGGTTTTTTTTTTTTTTTTTTTTTTACAAGAGTGAATTGGCTTAGTAGTTGAATAGTAGTTAGAACTGGCTCCGGTATCTACTGGAGATCTGGCTTACTGTCTTACAGATACATTTATTGTGCCTTTAATTGTTTACTGTAACCTCTGTCTATGAATTAATGAGATTAGGGACTCAAGCAAAGATCTCAGTTGCTGTAAGTTATGTTAAACTGATGGTAAGTTAAATATCTAAAAATTAAAGTTTTCTAGAGGTGGTAATCACTAAACAGCAGGACTCACTTTGAAGTTCAGTGCCTCATGCTGATTTCTGAATGATGATATTTTAGCAACTGTCAGTGACAGCTTGAAATCTATCACATTAACAATTAAAGACATCTCAGTGAGTAAACCACTGTCAAATCTACTAATGTTTGGTTCACCTATTGAAAAATAATCAGAACAGCTTGATGACATATCTAATCATCCGTGACATGTTTGATTATAAAAAAACCTCATCACTGTGAACACAGTGTATTTCTCAATTTGCAGAGGCATCATTCTTGTCTTTTCAGAAAATAACCAGTCACATGGGTATGCATTTTTTTGTAGGAATTAAAATTAAACCTAGAGATTTGTTCGAAACAGAAATAAATAATTAGTATAATATGTTTGCAAGACATCCTGAATTATGTTATATTCCACAAAAGTTCTTAAACATTTACGGACAACAGTCAGCTTCATTTCCCTCAAAAGAATCTGTGAAACAACAGGCTTCCATATCATGAGACTACACTGACAATGCTGCAAAACTGAATGCACCACAAATTGTGGACACTAAAGGATGGGGAGGGAGCATCAGTGTTTGGCTCACTGTCTTAGGAACACTACTTTAAGATATTGCAATGTTTTGTCACCCATTCCTGTCCATTTTAGAGACTGTTCTATGAGTAGTGCGCCAGCAGAGGGTCATGCCCCGGAAGAGCAGCGCATAGAATTCTTCATGCTGCATTACTCTTTTCCTTTCTTTAACTTGGTATAGACAAGCAAACTTAAACACAGTGATTTAATGTTGGACAACGAAACTAGAGAGAGTAAGTATCTTTACAAATATATGAGGAGAAAAGTGAAATTAAATGACAAGAAGAAAAGTGAAAGTTAGTTTTTCATTAATGAAGGAGAAAACTCATTATTTAAAAACTGAATTCCTTTTTTAGGAAGGCTTATTGCTGTAGAACCTTGTGAATGTCTATATAAATATGAAGTGTAGTGAGATAGACCAACTGCAAAAGCCAAGGAAGATCTGTGCTTTCCTTGGAAGCGTCGTATGACAGAACAAAGAAATAACTGTCTTTTCTTCCTGTGCAAACTTCACCTTGGCTTAAGACTGCATGTTTAATTCCAGACATCTCATAACTGGAGCTAGAAAGTGATGCTAGAATTAGGCAGGAAAAAACTCAAAAGCACTAAGCTTAAAAAGAAATAAAATATAAAAACCTGGTAGAGATTAATTGGGAGGTAAATACATATTGGAGTAGGATTAGCCACTGAAAGGTCTTATGTAAATGGAACAGAATGGGTTATAACTGAAATTAATTTTATTCAGTTCAAGAAAAGGCAACAACTTTTTGACTAACGGAAAAGATCTTATGACAAACAGGTTTACTGGGCATGGAAAATTTCCAAAGGCAAATGCAGGAAACTCTGTTGGTTCTGATTTTTAGAAGGATGGTATGAAAAATATTCTAAAACAAGTCGTAAGAAATAACTTTTTCCTAGCAAAACTACGAGCTGCGAGAATTAGTGGCTCTATAATTTAAATATATTAATAAATCAATGACTCTTCATCATAATATTAATTTTGCTTCTTTTTTTTTGTTTTGATATAGTGGGCATGAAAAGTCCTTATTACCTTTTTATTTTGTTTGTTGATTACACGTTAAAAAAAGAAAAAAATAGGGAACCAATCCAACTGGACTGGATAGAACTGAACCTAAAAAGAGATTACTAAAGATTTATTTATTTTTGTGACTGTTTATTACCTTATTCAGACACATTTCTGTGGTAGAAAACCAACAGTGGTCATCGGTAATGCATTGCAAATAAAATTACAATACTTGTTATTGCCAGGGGGCCTGCCAGTGTGTTCTTTTGTGTGGTGTATGACAGTATTAATTTGGCAGGGGGACAAATGCAGTGCAGAGGGTGAACAAGTAGATGAGAAGAGTGGTATATGGCACTCTGCCTCACCTACAAGCTTTGTATCTCCTTTTGCTCTGTGAATCAGTGTGTGTCAGATTTTTTGGTTTTTCATCTTGTACGCTTAAACTTACAGATGTCTATGAAAGTAATGTATACTTCAGAAGAATTCTCTGAGTCCTGATGTTCCCTGTACTACTACAGTCAAATGCTATGGGAAAGTAATTTATCTGCTACAACAAAACTTTTAATGGGTGCCACTGAAGTTTCTGGTTCAAAGCCTATGAAACTTTTGCATTTGCCTGAGGTAGGTCATTTTAATTGAAAACATTAGTTTAAAGATTCAATATGTTGCACCAGGTCCTAAGGGGAAAGTGATCAACTTTTATAAATTGTTCTTAACCTTTTTCCCCAGTTTACTGAAGCCAAAGAATTTGGTTGCAATGGGAAGAAGGAAGATGTTCTAGTTAGGCATCTAGCTACTTGGCTGTGTCTCAGAGCACCTAACTATGTGCCCAAATACCTATACAGGCACATGCATTTAGCTGGTAGATGAGCTGAAGCTTTCTGAAAAACATGGAGAAGTCTAAATCTGTGATTCCTTGGAGATATTTTGTGCTTCTTTAAGCTGGTTTGTAATTTGATCCCTATGGGTTTTTTTTCATGTTCTTTTAGTTGCATTGTAATTGTAAGGTATTCTGCTATGTAATATTCTGAAATGATGACTTCTTTGGCTTTTGTTTAGTTGGCCTAGATGGTGGACACTAGCAATCACAAGGGAATAGCTGAGGCTGAAAAAGTGCTTTCTCTGATGCTCATTAGACAGAGGAGTATGTCCCAGACATACAGATGTTAACTAATAAGTCTTGGTACATAAGGGAAGTGAGTGATTGCTGTACTTGTTCTTGTAATGATGGTGTGCGTGCATTTTCTAAGATACCTGCTCACGAGTAATTTTCAGTGAGAGCTATTTTCTTTTGTGCCTGTGATTCATCCGTTTCAGTACCCGAGTTGCTCAGAGAATGTGCATTATACTGTTCAGCTTCCCAAACTTTCACATTTAGATTGAGATAGCTTTCTGCTTTGTCTTGTGTGATATAATGGTTTCTATTACATGTACTTACAAGTTTCTGATTTTTAAAGATGATATTGCTTGTTGAGCTGCTCAAACACCTTCAGGTACAGACAGGTATGGGACATCTTGTTTTACTCTTCTATCTGTGGTCTTGTGAGAGGAAGCTGGAATGAAATATTGATTAAAATAAAATTAAAATGCAGATTAGGAATCTATTCTTACACTGTATTGTGCAGGTTTATATCTAATGGAAATATTCATCTGTTTTTACTCATGAGCATTGTCTAGTCTAAGGAGTAGAACTGTTAAAACTTCCTGAAAACTATTTAAGTTACCAGCTATACAGTTTGCCTTCAAAAAAAATTGTGAAACATGGAGGAACATGACAAATGAAATACATACATGACTTTCACAGAAATGTGCGTGGATAAAAGAGGAACATTTTTTCCATTAATGAAAAGTATAATAAACATATATCAAATTTTTAGTACCTTGTTATGTAAAAATTAATGTGGGTTTTTTTTTTCAGTTTCAATCCCCTTCCAGTTCTGCCTAGTGCAGGCTTTCCTGAACACAGGCTTTCCAGATGCTCATAGCTTTCCTGTGTGAGAGAAGGATTCCTTTCAAAGATTTTCCAGTTCTCTATTAATGAAGTGCACAGCTCTGTGCTTCCATATTATATAAGTAAAGTGCCTCTTAAGGAATAATAATTTTTAATAAGGGGAAGTTTCAACCAGTTAAAGAGGTTAAGAAGCTTAATTTGTGTCATCAGTTGAAATTTTAGATGTCACAGGAATTTCAGATTAATTTTTTGCTTTCGTCTTTTGGTTAAAGAAGGTCAGAAGTTTTATGGCAAAATATATTTTGAGAAAACATTAATTTCTTTTAAACATTCAAATTTAAAATGTTAAAGTTTTGAAATGTGTAAACCAGGTATTTATGTTAGTAAAATGTAAATTTTTTTTGGCTCAAAATTACTTTTGTTTTAAAGATATTCATATCTGATAAGAAATAGTAAAAACGTTCAAAGGTATCAAGTGAGGCTTTTCTTTTTAGCTAAGCACTGTTAAAATATTTTTGGGAAGGGAGGGTTTTTCATCTTGCCAAGATTTTTGATTGATGACTTAGCTCAATGGAGGCTGGAATAATAGTCCCAAAGGTTTTTGAGTAGTGTACTGCTGCTTCCCACCTACTTACATTTCTCTTCTTTCTCATGCTCTTTGTTTGAAATAACAGGTTTCCCCACCGTTAAAGTTACTCATTTTCTTAATGGCCCAAAAGTGTTGCTTTGAAAATAATTATTCTGTGTTTCAGAAGCTCATCCTTTCCTTTCCAGAAAAGCTAGCAACATTAATCTTAATGGATAATCTGAGCACCGGTTTTCAATGGGTATTTAATTGTTATATCAATTTCTCTTGCTGTCTCTAGAAACGTGTACTTTATTTTCATGAAGCTTTCATGGCTATCTGATAAGACAAATGGAAAAGTGTCTGATATCCTTCAGAAAGGAGTACTTTTCCAGTTTGTAGCATTAGATGAGCTGTTTCTGTTTCTTACTGTGGTGCTGATGGTTTTATCGCATGTAGTAGCTTTTTTTTCTTCCTCTGAAACTGAATGTTCCAGTTATATGATGGTCATTCAGGCAAGACGTTTTTTAGGCTTTCATACATCTTTAAAGAAAACCTCTCAGTCAGACCCCTGTGTATTTAAATACTTTTGCAGAAGAACAATTGTATGGATAAAAATAAAGAACGAACGGTTCTTTGAATACATTTTCTGACAATGCATCTGAAACCTGTTTCACAGAGGTTAAAGCAACTATGTTATGACTTCTGAGTCTATAGCAAAGTCATTAAGGTAATAGCTTGCTTTCTGTACATTTGCCTCATCTTTGCAAAATATCTCCATGGGCAAAAAGCAGATTGATCTGAAAAAATTTCCTTTTCATCTCTGTTTCATAATGTCACAACTTATACCACCTGAAGATCTAGGATATGCAGTGTCAAACATCTTTGGCGAGGTGCTGAACTATTTTACAGGCATCTCCCTTGACTTCTTCAGGAATCGGAGCTTCTCAGTACTTCAGAGTACTCTTCTGTAGTGTGAAAAGGCCTTCCTTGGTGTGAACTAAATGACTCAAATACAGAAGAGGAAGAATGTGTGATGGTTTAGACCCTTTGTTTCAGCCCTTGGATTCTCGGTTGAGGAGGGGCTAGTGAATTCCAAGTGTCGTGGTGAGGATTTCTGTTTAATTTCAACTGTAGTAAGTCCATATCACTCAGCTCACTAAACGGTCCTCCCATGTCAGCCGAGGTATCAGCGGTACTCTGAGAAGCTCTGTATCTTAATAATATCAATGACATTCTGAACTCTAAACACTCTAGTCCAGTTGCAGAATAATTCTCATTAATCGCTTTTAGAGTAAATAAAAAAGCAGATCTCTTGCTTGCTAATACATTCAACTTTTTACATTATTTTGTCTCTGTAAGTGATTTTGCCTATTACAAGTTCTTACTTTTATGCAGCTTGGAAGCAGGGTTTGTGGTTTTGAAATATTAGGACTGTGTCCGTGTTGCTCACAATAAAGATTTCCATGCATGATGCTAGCATTAGCATGTACTGAAGGATAAATATCAGATAGTCATAGAACAAAAGTCACTTCAGAAAGATCATAAAGCCTCTGTCAATAAGGTAAACAAGTGCATTAAAAGCTAGTAGTTCCAAGGGACTTAGGCAGGATGAAACAATGACAAAATTGTTCTGGCAGAAGCCAAAGACTGCTGTGCAAACTGCTGCCTCTGTTGGCTGTGCTCTGTATCCACAGCTAAGGATTTGATTCCACCCTTAGTGCGCATCGTGTTTTCAAAATATCACAAGGTTTTGAGAACAGACCCTGGCTGTTACATTTCTGATAATTCTAAGATTTCTCTAAAACATCTGCTGTTGCACATCAGCCAAAGCCTTTCCTCTTACATTCAGTAAATCAAATCATTTGAACAGCTTAGCAGAAATACCTAAACTCTCATTAATTATTGGATACTAGCAGTGCTTTCTTGTTTCATGTCTTTCGAAAAAATCTTGTCATTTATACCTATATAATTTAAAACAAATTCTCAATTTCTGTGTAAATGGGTGCCTTAGGAGCAAAACTAAGAAAAATAATGCTTTATGATTTTTCTTTTTACTCGAATGAATACAAATGAAACTCTGAAATGAAAATATCTTAGCGTATTTTGCTCAGTTCTATCAGAGTGAACCCTGTGTAATTTAATTAACTTTCTTGCATGCAATTGACAGGAATACAGTATTTGGTCCCAGATGCTCTTTCACAGATTATCCAAATTCAATGTTAACATTGCCAGGGGAAGACAGGCATTGTACTTTTCCATGGAGAGAACCAGGAGACATTTTGAAAGCCTTTTCTAATCATTATTAGCACTAATATCATTAGCAAAGCTATTTTCATCTGCCAGTAATTTCTTGTATTACATTTAAATTGTAAGCTCATTGAATCATGGAATGGTTTAGGTTGGAAGGGACCTTGAAGATCATTGAGTTCCAACCCCCCTGCGATTGAAGCAACAGTTGTTTTTGTTTTCTGTTGTGTGAGGTATGCAGCACAGTGGGTCTTGCTCCATGGCAAAAACTTTGGCAGTATTATGTTACTAATATAAGAGAAATAAGTACAATGCTTATATACTATGATTATAAAATATTAATTAATTATTTTGTCATACTACCATCTACAAGATGCGGCATATCAATCCTCTATTACAGTTTTCGGTGTCATGTTTACCCAGTGTGTTCTGCAGATGCTCAGTTTGATATATTAAAATAGGTATCTGTTAAGAATTTTTGAGGTTCCTATTGGTCTTCCATATTAGAAGGATACAGACATGTTTGTACTTTGATAGTATAAGGCCATAGATGACCTGGAGGCGGGGACAAAAAAACAAAGAAACCAGTTTTAATGGCATTTGTGGGAAAGCAAGTTAGAAGAAATTACCTTTAGTCCTAATATACACCTTTTTTTTTTCCCTGTCTATTTTCAGTGAAAGCTTTTCTGATGTGTTCATTGAGGGAAATGCTGAGCTCTAAAAATGTACATTTAGTGATTTTTATGGCTTAGAGACTGAGTGCTTTCCTCAGAGTAACCAACATTAATACACTTTTTTGCCTACTCTTTTCTATCCCCTTTCCACTTCTTCTTCCTTTTTTTGGAAGGTGTTTGAAATAAAATGAATAATCAGATATTTCTTAGTCTTATTTAAAAACATTTATATTAATCATTTAAGTGCACAGTGTGCTTTGGAAGAAACTTATAAGATACATAACTATAATCATCAGCTGCTGTTTGCTGCTTTGAGTCTGTGTTACCCAATAATATTGTTTTCTTTCTTGTTGAGTGCCAAAGCATCTTCCGCAATTCTCATCTTTAGGATTATGAACAGACCGAGTTATGCCGTTCCCATCTACAGAGTTTGAGAAGAGCCTTTTCACAGAAGAGGAGGAAGAACTGTATGTCTCTCAACTATAGTGGCTTAACTGTAACTCGCTCTTCTTATGGAGTTCACAGGAATTCAGTAGAACCACTTTCAGGTTGCCTTACAAATACGGTCCACACATAATAGGCAACTTAGAGGAGCAAGACAAAAGAGATAATACATATACAGACAGAGACATGAAGCTGGTGGCTCTAACACTATTTCATCTATTGGAGAAAGACAGGAAACTTCAGATATTTGCAAGGGATTGAACTTCTTCAGTTTCTTACACTGCAGTAGTGTGATTTTGTGAAGCGTTCAGCCAAGCTGTGGAAGGAGAAGAGAGCAAAGTACAATTTCAATTATTCATATCATGGTAAAGTCTGACCCTGTGCATCAATAACTTGTGATAACAAGTTAATTACATATGCTAATTTATTTTGTGTGCACAGTCCTGGGTTTTTAAAAGCATCCAGCTGATGCTCAGCTGTTACAAGTGTCAGCTGCTCTCAGGATAGTTATGCTGCTTGTTTGGGGATTGGCTGACTCATAAGAGCTGGGCCCAGCATAGACAAGAAAATTCTGTGCCTCCTCTTCAGTCTGATTAAATACCCTCCACAAAGAGATAGCAGATGAAGTTTCCTGTTCGTTTGGGGAGAATCTATATTGCATCAAAAAAAGAGAAAAAGCATTGTACAAACTGGGAGAATGGATTGAGAATTGGTAGCACTACTACAGCTGAGAGCACCTGTGATTGCTGGGTCTCTGCCAGGGAGACACAAGTAGCTCCAGCTGAGGTTCAGCCGTGGCACAGAATCTGGCTCCTCACCTTGTGATTTAGCACTCTGCAGCATGTCAGTGTGCAAGCTCCTCGTTCTGTGGCCTGAGCGGTATGTTAGAATTGCTACCTTTGGTGTTCCCCAACACCTCTCCAGAGGCAACACTTTCCAAAATTTCAAATTCATGGCTGGCAGGCAAAAGATAGCTTCTTATTCCAATCTATTCTATTCCATTTTTCTCTACCCTCACCTTTAGGCAGGAGCTGTGGGCCTTGCAGAGTTAACAGCCCTGATATGTACTCTGCCTCCTCAGCAAAGTTAATTTAGTGTTTGACCTTAATTCCCAACAGCTCTGGCAGTAATTGGAAAGACAGAAGTAATGTTAACAGTGCTTAGTCAATTAAAACTTTAAGGTCTGTCCTAATACGTGGTGGCCTTTGTAAGAGCAATTTAATTTTGTTTCTGTTTTCAATTACTCCTAAAGCTAAGGGTTCCTAGGTATTTTGGTACATGACCTGCAAGCTCCTTTATCACCTCCACAGAGGCCCCAAAAGAATTAAGGGCCTTCTGCAATTATTGGCCCCCAAGCCAAATTTATCCAATAGAACAGGAATGTGCATTTTGGGCTAAAGATCATATTACATTGATAGAAAAATGTTGACCTAGACCCCTTCAAAGCTGTACATCAAAATGATATGATGAGCACACTTTCCTCTATCACATCAACCTCTGACACATCCCTATGGGTTTCTGTTGAAATACTCACCTGCCAGTGGGAAGGTGGGGGGTGACTATTAGCATCCAACTATTTGGTTGTCCCAGCATCTCATTTCTGAACTCCTGTTGGGTGTTTATTATAGCACTTGAAAATTCTTGCAAGGATCTGAGCTCTGTGAATGGGCCCAGAGCCGCCACTTGGGAAATTGCATAGTTCTTTTCCTTGGATGAAACTCATACATTTCACTCAAGGTCTTTCTTCTTCCCTGGAACTTGTGTGTGTATGCATGCGTTAGTTATTCTTTCAAAGAATTTCTGTGTAACACCGACCTTGGTATGTCACAGTGGCAGGCAAGGCAAATGGAACCGCTTAGTAGAAAGCGATTAGCGCTAGGACCTATTGCTCCTGCCTCATTCGGGTCTCCAGGTCTACACTGAGAAAAGTTGTAGAGCTCTCTGTGGCAGAGCTTGCAGAGGCACAGTCATGCTGGGAAACCTGTCAGGTTGCATCGCAGCTCCCTCGTGGCCTCAGGGTCAGGCTTCTTTTGAGTTGAAACAAGGAGAGGTTGCCCAAAGATATTGTTATGGCATGAAGATGGGAGGTGGGTAGGGTGCATGAGGAGTTTTGCCATCTCCTGTAGAACAGGCAGAGCCAGAGGGTTCTAAAATATAAATGTTAAATGTCAATGCAATAGTTTAATAATAACTTAGACTGTTGTGGACCGCTACCGCCCTTTCATTTGCTGGCTCTCATTGTGTTGTCACTCACAACTCAAACTCTCCATTCATGCCTATGGGCATATCCTTAGAAAGTGAGTAAATTGAACTTATTTTGGTATTTCCACTGGCTCCTATATAGTCTCTAGTCTCCTTTTAGGGTGACTGATACTCTAATGCTCGTCATTTTGGGAATGTATTTATACCAAGATTTTAAAAGGAAAACAAAAAATAACTGAGCACTTGTAGTCAGCTTATGTAGCAAATGGGTTAAATCCTCCTGAGCTGACATGTGAGCTTACGCCTCGTATAGAGCTGTGACAAGCAGACTTACATCTGTTGTATCTGTTGTACTGGGTCACAGAGTGTCACCTAGGAGTGGGAGCTGGACAGGTGTAAAGTCAGTGACTCTTCCTTGTTATCTCTTCCTTGCATTCTGCTGTCTGCAGAAACTGGCGTAACTTAATCATGTTAGCCTAGCAGGACAAAGAGTCTTGCTACAGACATTTAATTAAGGATAATTTCCTAATCAGCCAGCTTGATACTTGGGAATACGGGGCACTGGTACTTAGACTGTTTGAAAAGGAGATACCTTCAAAGATAAATAACAGAAATACGTTAGAAGCTTTTTTTTTAGGCTGTTGGATTTGTTTGGTAATAATTTTCTATTTTCTTCAGTTGCTCATGCTATTTTATTTTTAAAAAGCATTTATTAACATATGTTTCCTGTTTGCTAATATACTTCCAGACTGTTGTTTTTAAATTGATTCAACAATTCAGTGTTTGATGTTCATTGTGGGTGGCTTGTTGCACAATATGGGCATGAAAACGTGCTTTTGATATGATCTTTCAGACATATAATAATTTGTGCCAAAATTCAGAGCATTCTGAAGTTTGTGAATTCAGCATTCAGATAACAGATAATGCAACTAGCTAGGACAGTTATTTTTCCAGGTTTGCAAAAATATTAGCGGAACTCTGATGAATTCTGTTGATCAGTCTAATTCACTTACAGTTCTGCTAAATCTGGACTATGAAGCTGGACAATTTTGTTAGCTATTTTGCATGTTCAAATAAGATTTTTTTCCAGGAAATTAATTTCTTTTCAGCTGCTTTCTTTTCCACAGGTTTTTCCAATGGTAAGATAAAGTTCAACTAAAAAATCACTTCACTTGATACTCTGTGATTAGTTTTTTAACTCTGTGATTAGTTTTTTATGTTGTTTACTAAAATGCTATTGAAAAAGTGTTGCTGTCAAACTTTTCTACTGGAAGAGGCAATTATTGATGTCAGATTATTGCATTTTAACTCATCTTTGGCTCCTCTGAGTAACAGACACATTGTTTTCCAAAGCCAAAATACATTATGTTGGTTTTCTACTCTCTTGTCTTTCAGGGCCAAAGAGTGAAATTTCAAATACATACACCTTAACTGGTGTATAAAGGTATAAAGGGCACTAGCACAATTGGTCCAAGATATTGCAGAATACATCAGTAAGTTGCATAACTAAAATTGCAAATTATGTCTGTTAAAACAACTTACCTGAATAGTTGGTTTTGAACTTGTATTTGCAGTCCAAGTGGGGGATACTACTTTTTCTTCTTTGGGATGTAAAGAAGATAGGTCTTTTCCTTGGACAGTGTTAGGCAGCTGTAAATGCTGCTGCGACCTATAGCCAAACTGATCATGGGTATTGCCACCAGTTATCCATTTTTAGGTGCAGTTTGATAAGCTGCTATGATGACTAAGAAGTCAAATGCACAACATTGTCTGACTCTGATGGTCTGTAGTTTCTTTGGTGAAAGATTAATCCATCTTCCTGTGATGCCTGATCAGTGCTTGTGAGGAATTGCTAAGAGGATGTTTGACCAGTGGCACCAGAGTATTTTGACAGCTGATCTCTTTTGTGATGAGGGCACATCTACAGTCTCCTAAAGCCATCCAACATTGCCAGAAGGCAGAGAGCGCTGATCACGCTATGTAAGAGACTGACATACATAGAGCAAGCTGGGCTAAATTTTATGCTAAATGGAGGCTACCTCAAAGAAGAGTCCCCTCTCTGCCTCCTGTGTTTTCTCTCTGGAGCAGACCAGAAGGAAGGGATTAGGAGCCAGGATCTTAGGTTAATATGGGAAAACTCTTGAGGAACCGCAGGATCTGGTGGGGAAAAAAGGAGGCTTATAAATGTCTGCTGTGAGGAGAAATATGTTCGGTTTATGTGAGACAAGTTCACAACAATTAGATGTAACTCTACCTAAGGCTTTCCCCAATTATTCAAGTTGTTCAGACAAGGAGAAGCTATTTAGCTGTGCTTGAGAAGTGGTATTTGAGAGTTTCACTTGTTCATTTGGCTTGCCGTGTTCACCTGGAGACCAGACTGCCGTGGTCATCTTTGTATGAACCTTCTTGGGTTCAGGATGACCTGAATGCAGGGAAAGAGGAAGCATTTTGCTTAAGAAGTTTGGGAGAAGGCATTATGTGAGAGAGATGTTTGCTAAGACAGTAGGGAGAAATGTTGGAATTTTTTGAGTGCATGGCAGATGGTTACACTGATTTTTTCCTTAGTATACACTAGGACAATAACTGCTTTGTAATGTGGGGGTAGCTACATGTACTATGAGGGGTGTGTGTGTGATTCTGGATACTAGACATGGTCCAGCCTTGGCAGCATGAGCAAGTTTACCCATGGTAATTTGGTAGTTTGGTAGTTTCAAGGTAAATTGTTGCTCTATGTTGACACGTCTGCACCATTTTTTGTACCTAAGCTCATCTGGTGCTAGCTCCAAAGTGTCTTTACATCCCATTTGGTTTAGGGGGATTAAATGCCTAACAAGCTACGAAAAGTAGTTTTAGACCCAAGAACACTCTTTGGCTTGCTGTCTCTTTCCTCTGACAATACTGGTCCTGCTGCCCCATACATATCAGCTGGTTAAGTGACAGCAATGGAATCAGTCAGTAGCCCTGAGGATGCTGGGGTGCAGGGCATAGGAGAGAAGTGAAGATCACTTCCTTTCTGCCTTGTTGAAGTCACCAAGCCCCTGGAAAACTGCTTCGGGTGGGTAGCCTCCCCTGGACCGGCACTTCTTGGTGATACACTTGCCTAAATGTTTTTCACATTCCAGACTTGAACAAAATGAACGAGCATTGTGAACATATTAGAACACGCTTCTGAACACAAAGCTTCCTTTCTCTAGTGTAAGACCCTACTGAGCAGAGCTTCAGGCCAAGAAAAAGCAGTGCCTTTGATCTTTGAGGTTGCTGGCTGCCTTAAGTTTTTCAGTTGACATCTAAGGGGTAGGTTTCAGTATTGCAGACATGAAAGAGCTGCTGGCTGGGCTGCTCTGTGAAGTCCTTTGACACTGGAACCTTTCTCTGTCCTCGGCTTGTCAGACCTCATCTGGCAGAACCTCAGCCAATCTGGAGACTCTCTTTGGGAAGTTTCCCCTTGCATTCAAGAAGGAGCTTGCCTGAAGTCTTGGTGTGTGTAGCATCTACAGACTTGATCTGTTGTTACTCTCATTTGCGTATGAATTTGTGGGCAATGTCACAGAAGAGCTGCTGAGTATTTAAAGTGTTAACAGATTTGTAGCATTGGTGAATGCCTATTGGTTAAATGATCATTTTTTTTAATAATCTAAAGCATGTAAATCCAAGCAGGCTGGGCAACGTGAATTTTCAAAGTGAGCGTGCTTTGGAGATAGAATTAATGTGACTGATGCTGGTGTCCCTTATTGTTTGCATCACAAATATTGCTGTGAAAAGCTTACTGCTGGGAAACTTGGAAATAGGGGTTCCAGAGGCTGTGTTACAGAGTACTTAAAATAGGCAAGTTTGGTATTTGTAAATGTAACCACTTGCTTTGGGAAACCTGATTCCAATTGTAATCCAATATGCATGTTTCAGTCTTACAGATAGCAGAGAGGCAATCCAATTAGCCAATAACAGTATACCATGTGAAAGATGAACCCATCTGAAACAATATGAATTTAAATACCCACAGCAACTGCTCTAGGACCGATAAAGAATTATCTTTAACTGCACTCAACAAATCATTTTGAATTATGAACATAGAACCACTTGAGTCTGCTCGTGAACAGGGAGCCTTCAATTGAACTGAATGCATTATTTACTACAAGGAGCTCACACATCTGTAGACAGTGGTGTGTTCTAAGCAGTATCTGCTGCATCTTTTGTAGCAATATGTGGAGGTATTCATTAACAAACAGCGCATACTAATCGGGACCCTAAAGCTTATCTTGAACTAGAGGAAGTAGTACAGCAGATTTAAATTTCTACCTAAGCAGGGGCAACTTCAGAAGTCTTGATATAAATGCAACAGGAACAAGTGTTTCTATAAATGGTAGTTCCTGGAGAGAACAGCCTGAAAAGTTTTGAAATTTATGTGAGTGATATAGGAGGTTCTTGTTTACTGCTGCAAAAGAAATTCACCAGTATTAAAGGAGAAACACCCATGTCCAAAACACAGGAATGTTTTTATCTAGATAAAAAAAAGGCAACTTCTAAAACTCATGTATTTCTCTCCTTTTCTATACTAGTTCCTTTTGTATATTATTTTTGAAAATGTATGTTAGTATTGGTCAATGACCTTCCTCAATGGACACATTTAGTTACCAGATGTAAACATGCTGCAAATAGCTCATTCTGTGCAGTTCTGCCAATGCCTCCCAACACTGACAATAAGACTTTAGTGGACGGGAAGGGAGGCTGTCAAGGGATTCCTGCCAAATAGCTACAGGCTGCAATCTACTCAACACATCTTGTATGAGTACCCTGAGCTTACTCAGAGTTCATTTTTCTTCTCAACATCAGGCTTTTACATGGAAGATTTGAGACAAAGGTATGATAAATCTCTATTCATGAAATGAGTTTTGAAGATCTTTGTTTAAATGTAGTCATGTTTTGCTTTTTTTCACTGTGGCTTTTTTTTTTTTTTTTTACTTTTTTTAACAAGTTTAGCCAATGTAAAGAGAACGACAGAGAAAAACGATGCTGAACATACCGTCTCTGGAGATGTGAAAGTTAAACCTGTCCAGTACCAAGGGAACCTCACTCCAAAATGGCAGTTCAGGGAGTAATAAAGTCTTTTCATCAGATAAACAGAGGCAGACTCCAGTGAGATCCTGGGCTGGAGTAGTAGGAACTCTTATACATGAAAAGGATTTATGTTTCAGAAGACCTTGGAGATCAGAAGGTCTTTTCTGATGCTGTTGAACTGTAGCTGTTTTAGAGTATTATTATGACCCTCACAGTAGGAAGCTAGCTCTTTGTCTGTTTTCCTTAACTCACCTCTCAGCAAAAGTAAGGAATGTGGCTTGAATGTTGCAGCACAGAGGTGAGACTGCTGCAGTGCTGCGCCAGCAATCACAAAGAAGCATATGCCCTGCATGCAGGCTGCTACTTTGAGTGATGTTATTGGCACAAACTGAGGATGACCTGATTTCCTCTACCTTCAGTGAGGGGTGTCAGGAGGCCTACAATGAATTGTATAGTGACAAGGACGCTTACTGAAAATGTTTGTTCAGAAATAGTAATTCAAATGCAATCTGCTGTCAGTCACAGCTTTTGCTGTGCTACTTGTTTAACTGTGTAACCCTTCATGTTTTTTCAGGCTGAGACAGAGAGATGGATTTGCACCATGTATCATTTTAATGCTTTGTTAAAGCAACACTGTGATTAAGAGCACAGATTTAGAATCATAGAATAGTTTGGGTTGGAAGGGACCTTTAAAGGTCATCTAGTCCAACCCCCCCGCAATGAGCAGGGACATCTTCAACTAAATCAGGTTGCTCAAAGGCCCATCCAACCTGACCTTGAATGTTTCCAGGGATGGCGCATCTACCACCCCTCTGGGCAACCTGTCCCAGTGTTTCACCACCACATTATAAAAAATGTCTTCCTTATAGCTAGTCTAAATCTACCCTCTTTCAGTTTAAAATCACTACCCTTTGTCCTATCACAACAGGCCCTCCTAAAATGTTTGTCCCCATCTTTCCTGTAGGCCTCGTTTAAGTACTGAAAGGCTGCTATGAGGTCTCCCTGGAGCCTTCTCTTCTCCAGGCTGAACCACCCCAACTTTCTGTCTGTCCTCATAGGAAAGGGGTTCCATCCCTCTGATCATCTTTGTGATCCTCCTCTGGACCTGCTCGAATAGGTCTATGTCTTTCCTGTGCTGAGGGCTCCAGAGCTGGACGCAGTGGGGTCTCACCAGGGCGGAGTAGAGGGGCAGAATCACCTCCCTCAAGACCTGCTGGCCACACTTCTTCTGATGCAGCCCAGGATACAGTTTGCCTTCTGGGCTGCGAGCGCACATTGTTGGCTCATGTCCAACTTTTCATCCACCAGTACCCCCAAGTCCTCAGCAGGGCTGCTCTCAATCCCTTCATCCCCCAGCCTGTACTGATACCAGGGGTTGCCCCGACCCAGGTGCAGGACCCTGCACTTGGTCTTGTTGAACTTCATGAGGTTCACATGGGCCCACTCCTCAAGCTTGTCCAGGTCCTTCTGGATCGCATCCTGTCCCTCGGGTATGTCAACTGCCCCACTCAGCTTGGTGTTGCCTGCAAACTTGCTGAGGTGAGGGTACACTCAGTCTCACTGACTATGTCTATTTCTTCATTTGTTGTACATGAGTATCCTGCAACTTCAGAAGAGAACTACAGGAATGGCGAGGGTGTTTTTGAACAGCCCTACACCACCAAAATATAGTGAGATTATCAATGAATTACTTGTCCAGAATGTCATATCCTGAAACACTTAGTAAAGGGAAATTGTTTCACTAATTAGACACAGGTGTGAGGAAGCCAGCATTGCTTCCTCAGTATTTGCCAACCAAGGATCATAACAAGTTATATGAGGATGATGTTTTGTACATTTGTGATGCTGTATTTTTATATACAGCATTTAAGATGTATACATTTAAAAACATTACATTAATCTCACTACAACCATATTGTTCAAACTTACATTCGTGTAGTGATGTTTATCAACACTGATTTTGTAATAGCCATAGTTAGAAAAGACAGTTTATTTAATAGCTATACATTTTCCATATGTATGTTCCGCAAAAGTTGTACATGAGCAGACAGAGGACTTTACAGCATATGCTTGTAATATATCACCATCAGGTTAATATGCTTAGGTTCATTTTTTTGTGTGTGTGCAGCTATCCTGAATCTTCTCAGCAGAGTTGTTAAACACCTGTGAAATTTTAAAACACAGCACATCAGGGTAAAAAATAGAAAAATATTTTTATAGGCATTGCATGACACTTACTGGATTACTATACACTTTTTTTTTTTTTGAAGAAAAAGTGAGAGTACAGCCGTTTTTTCAGAAATGCAGAGCATTGAAAAGCATGAACTGGCATTTAATAGGAAAGCTGTTAATGAAGAGAGCTCCTTGCTTCAGTGGATTTAAGATCAGGCCTTGGACAGTAAAAGCGTGAATCTGGAATTGTGATACATTTTTATCAGAGTACAATACTCTGTGACCTGGTTCTTCACTTATTGAACACGTGGAGGGATTAACGTTAAATACCAGATTTACTTATTTGAGGATATTTGACCTTATGCGGAATTTTGATTCAGCAGAGTGATACAGCGATGCACTGAAATCACAATACAAATACGAATTACACTTAGCAGAATATAGCAATTGACAATGCAGATGAATCACAATACAAACAGGATTCTCATTACTAGTCTCTTTTGATATGCTCACTGCCACAATGCCGGGCATCCCCAGTTGCTTGGAAGGAATGTGGACTAGAGCCAGCTCCAGCCTTTCTCTCTTCAAACTTCTCTTTGTTAATTGCTCAGCTTTGGTACTGCGTTGGGTTGAGCCACGTATACACTCCCCTGTGCTGGTCTGACAACTCAGGAAGACATTCCCACTCTTTTGCTGAAGTTTTGATTAACAGTTTGAGAACAAACATTCACACAACCTGTTGATCCATGCAACTGATATAGCCATTTATCTAAAACAAAGGCTGCCCTCTGGTCCCTTTTGAATTAAGTTCAGCTTTCTTTGCAACAGCAATGGTCAGTGGATTTTGACTGAATTGTGTGGGAAAGTGTCTGTGTAATAATGCCTAACATGTTTCAGATGCAGACAGAGGAGTATCTTTACATGCATCTAGATATGGAAAATTTGGGAAAATAGCTTGAATATTTTTATTTTTTTTTCCCAGGGGAAGTGTTTCATAGTGAGACGTTACTGTATCTTCTGCAGAGAAGAGTTCATTGCCACAGTGATATTTTTCTTATATGTGAATCTCCAGTTTAAAATCTTTTGACCTTTCTAAAGTCGATCATAAAGCTCCTGTTCCAGTCACTTACACTTAGCACTAAGATACAAAGCTATAGGATGTTCATCTAAGCAATACATCCTCCTGGAAGTACGCATTCCATTGGAGTCTAATGTTCATTAGTATAGAAGCCAGCAGAATTTAACTTAGTCTCATCAAGATTTTCTCCTTTTTAAAAATACATTTTTCACATATTTTGAAAAATTGTACTGTTGCAGGCAGAGCTGAACTTCATTCACATGAATTTCATCTTGTCTCGTTGCCTGGGAATAGGGCTAAATTGCGAAACAATTGACTAGACTTGGGGCTCATTAGGTCTTCATTATAAAGATATTTTTTTTTTTAAATCAGATCTTATGTAATTTTTTAATTGTAGAATTAATAAACTCATAATAGAAGACATCATACATTTCAGCTTCAATAGGTAAAGGAGCCTGTTACATTTCAGTAAGTGAAACATGAATGCCACAGGTCAGATACAGATGAAACAATGTTTTTTATGCTATTGGCGTATTTTAGATAATCCCTACAAACATTGCCGTGTATAAGGTGCGACTGTGCTTTCAGACTGATGCATACATATGTCTTCAAGTTCCTCTTTCTCTCCAAAGCTGAAAAGTAAGCGATGCCTAAAAGTTTCACAATATTTATAGCTAGGGTTCGTCAGTGGAATTATGTTTGCTTTCCTGTGGTATGAATATCTGGTCCCAAAGTAGGAGAGCATTGTCCAGTGCTGCCCTTCTAGCAACCGTCACCATGAAATGCTTAGGAATAATCATCGACTGATGTGTGCACTGAACTGATGAGACCTGAAGCTGTGGAGACGAACTTTGAATTCCTCCGTGAACAGCCATTGGAACTCGTGTCCCTCGGAGCTGCTCTTTTCTTACGGCTGGCGTGGGTGTTGTCTCCATCATTAGTGTCGAACACCACTGTCATGCTGGACTCCATTCTGGACACAGCGTATAGGCTGCTTTGTCGGGTGGGATGGAACCTGGCTGCCTTGAGCTCTAGCTCGTCATAGCTGGAGACCTCAATGAAGGGGCACCAGCGGAAAGCTCGCTTGAAGCCAGCTCGAAACCTGGGAGGAAAGACGCTTGGTGAAAGCCTGTGCTCGTGAGAGCAGCCACAGGCCTTCATCTGGAAACATGTACTGTGCTGACAGGACACTGACTTGGCTAAATATCTGGACCTTAATCCTGTTGCATTGAAGTCAGTGTGAGTTTGCTTGAATAAAGTCTAGGGTAAAAGGCAAAAAGGGTAAAAAAGACAGTGGTGACAGCTTATTTCTGTTTCTGATTTTTCTATATACTTTCCCTGCATTTTAACATTGGTATTTTCCTGATATTCGACTTCCCTTCCTTTGCCTGTGCCTAAATAAACAAACACCAGCATGCATAGGACTGTCTTCACAGAAATTGTTTTGATTTGCCCTATGATGAAATCTGCACCTATATTTTCATCTTCTCTCAGCAAGAAACTTTGTAGCATTCCTTTCACTAAAATAACATCCAGGCTTCTAGATTCCAATTTTCCTTCTGTGTTACCCTCTCTAGCAGAGATGCTTAAATGGGAATAATGTAATGACTAATCATTGTTCATAAAAAATATTTGAAAAATACTTTTTAATAATTAAAAAAGATCCTAGAAAGCTGAAAACCGAATGTGAACAATGTACAAACGGGAATTTTGAGGCTTTAGTGGTTGCAATATTCATATAGTGTTGTCTTATTTCAATTCAGATGCAGAGGCTTACTATGAAGACTATTGTTGCTTTCTGTGTGTATGCATTTCCAGAATAGAAGTTAAATATATTAGAAAAACAATTTGCTGTATATTCGTGTGTAAACCTGAAAAAGAACAGCTTTTCACCTAGACCTAAAGCTTATCAGACTTTCTCACTTGTCTTGCTTCTCTTGTTTTTGTTTCAGCAATCAGTTGTGTTGTTTATTGTGTCTGTAAGCTTTTTGGAGCAATGGTTCAGCTACCACAGTGATGACTACAGATAAGAATTTAGATTAAGTTTTCAGTGAAAGTTGAGCGATTTCACAGAAATAACTTTTTTTCCTCCTCAAGTTTTTAAGTTTGCCACAGAGCTGTCACATGATGACAAACGAGCAGGTATCTTGCTATTCAGCATTCCTCTGTTTATATGTAGTCCACATTATGAAAAAATATCGAAAGAACCTCTGATGGAAATGGATTTAGTGAAGGAAGCTGTAAAACCTAAACATTTTTACCCTGTATTATTTTACATTTCACCTTCTATCTTTCTCATTCAGGGCATGGTTTTTCTTCATCTTGAAATAATGCTCTCTTGATCTGACATGTAAGTAATATCCTGATTAGCCTGCAAGATGAGGCTGGGGATAGGTGGTGTGACTGTCTGATACTAGATCCAGCAGAGGTAACAATACTGCATGAATTGATCTGACTCCCGGCAATAGGCTGTATTTTCCTACTGCGTGAAAAGGAAGCAGACATTCCAGCTTCTTGATTTCATTGTGGAACTTAATTATAAGAAAACTTTCACCAGTATTTCATTCTTGCATTAAATTCTGAACAAGGTGACCTTCAGTGCGTGTCAAAAATATGAAATTTTTGTTGATTTGTATTCTTTAATCCAGACATTTAATTTTGCGGGGTATGAGTGTCAACATAAGCCACATCAGAGATACTAATTTTTTATGAATAATGTCTTTTGTAACTCTGCCATAAAATGTTTTTGAAGAAAATGGCAATGTTGTAGAGGTTTTATGGCAGTAATTGACAAAATAAGGAGCCTGCTTCTTCCTCACCTTTGATTTTGCAGCCAATGGACACCTAGTGAAATCTGGTTGCTCCTGAAATTAATGGGAAATTTCCCATTTGAGTTAGGATTTCATTCTGGCATACTAAAAATTACCTTTTCTTTAAACAGTTGTAAATGATCAAAAGGGGCAGAAGGCTGTATGAAATCAGTCATTACCTTGACATTTTAGACGACTATGAATGTTAAGCATCATACACTATCGTCAGGAGGCAGATTCCAGTGTTTTTACACCAATACAAATTCTGCAGGATTTCATGATTTCATTTTCAATTAGACTCCTTTTGACAGGTACTGCATGATCTTTACTGGGGTTTTATAAATATTTAACAAAGTTGGTATAAAGCTGGTCAGCGCCTAAACTTGACACAGGCTGCTCATTCAAAAGAGATTTCAAATAATATTTAAGATTACTTATTCAATACTGATTCACACTGACTGAGTTTGTGAACTAATTCATTGTTCTTGGTGGTCTTTATCCAGTAATACTAGAAGAAATACTGAAAAATAGGATGGCCAGGATGATGTTTCTTTAGATTCTGGTCTTTAGATTCAGCTGAAATGAAAAACATGAGTTCATTCTGCAATCCAATAGTCTCAAACTACCAAATATCCATAAAATCTCACCAAACTCAACAAGTACAGTGCCTTTGAAATTCAGAGCATAATGTGTTGCTACCAAACAGTACTGTAATTTAGTATTGAGTAATGAGAATATAAATATTCGTTTTATTAGCCCGCTACAGACCTCAGAGCTCAGTAGAAATCTAACGGTGAGGTATAAAACGCACGGTAAATCACATTTTATGTTATATCCTGCCAGCAGTGAAAAACAAATTAGTTAGTCAACATACAGATTGCACTGCATATCACTAATGACTGTCTTTACTTCTTTGTTTTAATGTTTTGCAAGCCAAAAAATATAAAACTCTATGGATTTTAAATTTTGCATATGGAAATGGGAAGGGTTGGATTCTGAGTATTGCATTTTGCTCTGAAATTCTAAGTAGACCAAAGTATTTACTGGAAGTGTGCATTTGGGTTTTTGGGATTTGTTTCAAATACAAACCTAAAGCAAGGTTTGTTTTGTGGTTTTGTTTTCTTTTCCAATGCCTGAAAACTATTCAAGTGAAAACTCTTTGTCTTTTATCCCTTTAAAATCATTTATATTCTCATTGAAGTTACGCATACCAACTGTTCCATAACCAGCTCTTACCTCTTATTAAGACAGCAGTAGATAATGGGATTGTACATTGTAGAGCTCATGGCAAGCCAAAAGCTGGCCAAATAGATTTGCTGAATGTATTTCCACCGATTTAATTGTTGATAGATCCCAGTAACTATGAAGTAAATGTGGTAAGGCAGCCAGCAGATGGCAAATGTCAGCACAACCACAATCATCATTTTTACCACCTGAAAGAAGGAAGCAATAATGCTATTTTATAATATGCATTAGCTTTTTTTTTTTTTACTTGGACTAGCATTTCAACATCCATTAATAATTTTCTTGCATTTGATTATTAAAGTTGGTCAAAGCAAAGATGACTATGCTTTTATATAATTTTCCTTTTAATCTGACTTTCCTACATTTCAGTTTATTTTCTCTTTTTCTTTTTTAGTTTTTATTTTTAATTTTTTAGGGGTGGAGATCCTCCTTTTCCTAAGGAAAATAACATGAAAATCTTCTCTAACTTTGTTGGTATTTATTCTTCCAAGTAACATATTTGCTTACTTACATTTGGCTATCTAAAATATTACTTTTTTCTGTATATCTAATCGTGGAGCAAAGTTACAGGGTGTTTTATTTGGACACCTCATTGTGGCCTTTATTGACCCTGGTGTCTTTTTCGGTTGTGGTCTTCAAGTATATTCCTGGTCCCCAGTTATTAGATGTGATTTGAATAAACACTAGGTTGTAGGAAATGAGAAGCTGCAGTATCCTGTTTAATTTCAGAGGCCAACAATTTTCTTGGCTGGTGATCATTATTTGTTGTTTTCTGCAGGCATCCTAACATCTGTTACCTACCATAGTTTCCATTAAGCAGAAATGAAGAGAAGCTCTGTTTTGTGCTTGAAACACAAGAAGAAAAGTTGTGAGTCATGTAAAATTTTCACTCCTGTCTTTCCTTCCTCAGCTATGCCAAATAGTAGCCCAGTTATAATTTTCAACACAATATGTCACATGTTTACACAACAGATTTTCTATTTGTAGGTAAAATGGAACTAGACATGATAGATCTGTGCTGGGAGGTCTCTTGTTCATTTGTACTGTGAATACTGAGGAATAATAGGGATTGCTATCAACAGTACCTTTCATTTCTCTGCACAAAGTGCTGTTTCCTACTGTTTGTAGTTTTGCCAGGGGGAAAAAAAAAAAAGAGCGAGCGAGCTGAAATTTCCCATACCTATATGTCTTATGTTGGGATTTTTATAAAAATTCAGCTAACGTAATTGCATCATTTTACATAAAAATGTCATGGTGCCGTACTTAACTGTTATTACATCATCCTGTGGGAAACATAAAGCAATTTTTCATTTAATATCTGGCAACAGTTTACAAGCTTTCCTGCTGGCTGGGACTGGTACAAGATTTTGCTTATGAGAATACTTATTATTACTGATACGTGTACTGATCATCAGTTAAAGATACAAAAGGGGCATCTGTCCACACATACAACAACACTATTAACATTTGGTTCTTCTAAAGCACTTTTTATCAGTTAACTGTAAATCATTGCAGAAGGAAGATCAGGGTTGAGAACTGAAACAGAAGAGCTTTCCAGCAATAAATGTAGTTTAATCTGGTTGAACACTGTGTCACTCGTGCCCCAGAGCTGCTAGAAATCACCGTAAGAGTGCAGGTTGCCAGGCTGGCCAACTAAATTGTGGTAACAATGTCTTCAAAAGAAAGTTGTTTGTCTTTTTTCTAACATCTAAATTCTTATTGGCCAGTTTTCTGTGCCATACTGAAGGGCAAGGCAAGCAGTGCTTTGTGTCTACTTAAAGGCTTTCTAAAGCTAATAAACCTTCACAAGCTGTACAAATAATAACTTTTTGATTTCAACTGCTTCACTCAAAAATTAATGCAAAATGAACGAAGTTTTGACTTGACCTAAATATAGTATTTCAGGTTTTCTTCAGGGAAACAGAAATCCCCAAATAACTATTTACTCTGTGAACCAAATAAAATCCTCAACTAAATTTTTTTTGTGTCACAATTTCAGGCAATTAGATTTTTATTTTAAACATTTTAACTTCTTTTTTTTTAAGTTTTGAAATGAAAAATGCTAAGTCACCCCCAGAAAATCACATCCTTTCCTGCAAGGTTACTGTTTTGTTTAAAACAAAATACTCATCTTTAAAAACAGTGAAATCAGCATAAAATTTTCTTGTTGCTGTTTCTGTCTGGAAATATATGATTAAATATTAAGTCATCACCATCCTGAAAGCAGAAATTTCTGAAGAAATAGTTAAATTAGACAATAAGCAAAAGATGATTTTAGGTGGAAATTAGTGTTTGATTTAATTTGTGAAGTAACAAGTCACTGGAATGACAGACAGTGAAGCACACTATGTTCTTAATCATTCAGGTTTATAGCTGTTTTTCATAAATAACAAAAATTACCTAGAAATTTAAAGTATCATTTTTCTGTCAGATAAGGCTGTATCAGTCTGAGTTTTGCTGAAGTTAATGATAATATACTGATATATGCATGTTTAGGGGGAGACATGCAATGGGGTTTCCTTATTAGTGTGTAAAGTGCTTTTTCCTGGGACAAAAAAGTGCTGATTTTTCCAGCAAAAAGGGACGTTTAAGAAAAGTCAAGGTCAAGTTGTCATTCTTTTGGGTATTTATATAGTACAATGCACTTATTGACCTATTACCTAAGGAGAAGGTAAGTGAGATGTTGCAAGTCTGTGTGGCATAAAATTGTTTGAAACACAGGGCAGTTACAGTTGAATTTTAAGTCAACCACAGAAGTTATGAGATGAATCGAAAAGCACTATTCTGTCATTAGCTAAGAATGAGTATGTGTTGGGAGAAATGGAGGAAAAGAAGAATAAAAGGAAGCTGAAAAGAAGGGATATTATTCCCAATTTCCTTTCCTCTTTCAGGGACAGGCACACACGGTGTGCAAGGCCATCCCTTACAGTTTATGGCTGCAGTTCTTCTCCATCCCCTTGTTTTTTCCAGTGTTAAGTTTCATTTCTTGATGATATCAATAACTATGAACTGAAAGTGCCTTCAAGGTCTATAACCCAGAACACCTTGATTTTACTTGGTATAAATCCTGATGAATGAGTTCCAGTAAACTGTTAAGCTCAATTAGGGCACAGGGAAAATAAGTGAAACAGGCCAAGTACGAATTTGCTGCAAAAGCCTGATTGTGTTTTTCCAGTACACTGTAACATTTCTCCAAAAAATCTCCAATGACACTTTGCAGGTTCAACTGCAGAGTATAAAAGAGAGCTTCAGTGGATGGCAGTTTTTTTGAGTACTTAAACGTGTGGCTCGGATGCTACAGAATTCTTTTATTTTGTTTCTTTATCATATGCCTGTTCTCTTTTATTTTTTTTTGAGATATTAACATTTTTCAATTGCTTTCTCCTCTGTTCTGTGTTGCATAGAATTCATTAATAAGGGCTTGCTCTTGTGCGTTAGGTGTTAGGAAACTAAACCAGAAAATTACTGAATTCAGCTGTACCTGAGGTCTGTCTGTTCCTGCCACCATTTCACCACGGAGCTTTCCAAAATGTGTGACTGCAGTGAACACCACCAACCTGTGGTCCCAGTGGCACTGTTTTTCCCTGGTGTTCTCTTCAATCCCCCTTGGAGTATTGTGGGCAGCATGGCCAGAGGGTCGGGGGTCTTTTTCTGTTATAGGACTTTTGTGAAAATGAGTTGTACTGAGTCTCTTAGTTGTATGACCTTTAGGCAAGTCTTGAGGCTAGATTTGGAACATGATGGAAAATCAAAGTATTTTATATTTTGATTTTCATCAACATGTTCTGAGATATTGTTGTGCTTCTGCGTATGTCTAAGAAAAACTGTCTATAAAAAAAGTTAATTTATGTGCTTTGTAGACTTACCTGTTCCTTTAAATCCTTCCTCTCTGAGTAAGAACCATTCTTTCATTAATAAATGGTATGTAATGAGAAAAAAAAGTATTTAGAAGAACAAAACAGACATAAGTTCATTTGAGTTGGAATTTGCAGGTTTGCCTTTGTTGTGAAACATTTGAAGCATTGAAACGGAGCTAACAGACTCTGCCACACTTGGAAAGGGCATCAGCATTTCTTTTTCCTCCTGTTTTTCTTCTGCATGAAAAATAGCTAGGAAAATGAGTCTGATTTAGATGTAGCGTTGAGAACAGCTCTTGAAAGATTATGAATGAAATACACTTTTCTGAGAGACTCAGTTGCCTCTAGGGGGCTATAGCAATTCATACTGCAAGGCATTGATCTGCCGTCGATATCTAAGACTTAGGCAATGGAATAATTTCCTTTTCAATCTTCTCTGCAGCTCCTTATTGCCTTTCTAAGACATCTGGGACCTGATGAGATACATCCGCGGGTCCTGAGGGAACTGGCAGATGAAGTCACTAAGCCACTAGCCATCATATTTAAGAAGTCGTGGCAGTCTGGCGAGGTTCCTGATGACTGGAAAAGGGGAAACATAACCCNGAGGTTGTTGAGTCCCCATCCCTGGAGGTGTTCAAGGCCAGGCTGGACGTGGCCTTGGGCAACCTGGTCTAGTGGGAGGTGTCCCTGCCTATGGCAGGGGGGTTGGAACTCGATGATCTTCAAGGTCCTTTCCAACCTAAACCATTCTATGATTCTATGATTCTATGATCTTTGATATTGCTGCTTCTACAAGGTCAGGAATTTGGCTTCTGATTTCATTTGCACTGATGTCACACGCTATAACTTCATTAGTTTCAGAACTTTTACTCCTAGGTGTTATGCAGATGGAAATGGGAAGAGCAAATACTTTAAGAAGACATACAGTGCAAGAATGTCTTTGTTTACACACTGATGTATGTTATTTGTCCATGAATACAACTTAAACACAGTTCACAGATAATCTCTCTGAGTCATAATGTGTTTTTCTTTCTACTCCATGCTCTTTTGGAAGAAGTAAAATACCAGACTAACATTGCACAAAGTGTTTCTCCCCATGTGTCAGGATGCCATCAGTAAATCCACTTCCTAATCCTGCAACATATGTGGCACTTGTGCACTAAGCACCAGAGAGAAGGGAACACCGTTATGTCTTTTGCTTCTCTACAGTGCTTAGTTGGAGCAAACTATCTATCTTTTGCAAGAAAATTAGGATTCAAATGTAACTCTACTAGTATCAGGACAGAGATAGGGCTGATTTCTGAGATACCAAGTGTTGTGGGTTTTCATATAGTTTGGACAAGCTCAGGGATTTTCTGTGCTCTTTTAGCCCATAGAAAGGATAGATTCTTAATAGGTGAAGGAGATGCACGCTTAGAAGGAGAAAGAATCGGAGAGCTTTGAAGTCTTTGAGTCAGGTAAGGTACTTGTCAATTCCAGTGCTCAATAAATCATTTTATTCTTCTGACTTATACTTTCCATCCATTTTTTCTCAGTTGCTTGAAATAAAGAAACTACTTTTCATTTCAGTTTGCATAATCCCTTGCTGCCGACAGAATTCAAAATCACTTACTTTGTTATTTAAGCTGTAAAGTTGAAAAAGATATCCTGTTTTTGTATGAAGTAGCTTTGAATCAGATTGCTGTCTTACAAATGCTAAAATGTGAGTCTCCCTTCCCCGCCCCGCCCCCCATCAAAGCAATTCTGACATTTTTCATGAGTGGTCTTAGGTACTGCCATTTTTAAGTGATGCTTTTCTGATGTTGCATGGAACACAGCTTTGGCAGTGACTTTAAGGTTCTCTCAACATGTCAAGAAATATCTGTTCCATTGAAGAAAAGGGGTAAATCTTTTGCTCAGGCTTTTTTCCTTGAGAAGACATGATTTTACAAACATCTGAGTGGCAACAGGGAGGAACAGTTTCCACGAGTCTATGTCACTTTATCTAAAAGAGATGTCTCAATTTCTCACAAGAGATTGTTAGATATTAGATGATATGCTAATGTCTGCTGCTCAAACTTGATGACAAGTAACATAGATGACAAGTAAAGGTAGGTGGCCTTGAATCATTGCCTTGGCCTTCAGCATGGAGTGGTGTAAGAAATTTATGTTCTTTAGAAAATGACTCCAAGTAGCTGTTGTGGGATTGGCATTACTGGTTATGGTTATCCATCTGAGATCTAGTTCTGAAAAAAGCAAAAAAGCTGATCTAGTGCTTTTGTACTTAAAATTCATGCCATCATTTATTTTACAATAGCTTCCTTCCTGACCTGGAATGAGTGATGGCGCACACTTCACTTCCATGCTTCCAAGCAGAGATGAGCTTTGGTGTGGGGGGAACAAAATAATCATATCTTCTTTTGTTTTCCCAACAGGAGTAGTTATTCTTAAATCTGCTTTCTGCCACAATTCTGAAAATGTTCTGGGACCTTTAATCCTCATTTAAGGCTCTCCCAGAACCTTGCCAATATTTTAAAACTCGCTTGAATTTTCCATATAAGACTTCAGAGAGACTGGCACGTGTGAATTTTTTCTCTTGGAAACTAGACCTTATATTGAACAGTGCAATAAACAAATAAGGCTGTGCTGAATTATGCCACTGAGTTATGCAAAAGTATCCCTACACATGGTTTACCTTCTGTGGGCTCCTATCAATGGGAACTGCCCTCTTGAACCTAAAATGAGATGGGTACCTTTGGTTCTTATTAGGTCTTATTTCGTATGGAAAGCTTATGGTCTTCTGGATTGTTTTATTTTCAGCTTATTCACTTAGAGGAATTAAATAAGTGATTTATATAATTTGAAACCATTTTAATATTTACCATATTTCTCTATAATTTTGGCACAAGAACATCATAGGAAAGAATGCAGATTATTTAATACTTAGTTTGAAAACCCTCTTTCTTCTCTTTTCTGTTGATAGGAATAAAATTGTGTTGGCTGAAGATGAAATGAGTTATTCCTGGACTGTCTTTGTTTAAAATGCATGGAAAAATTCTGTTCAGAAAAAAACACAGTTAAAGCTATTCTTTTATTGCCATCATAATTATGCATTTTCAATGGCAGTAGCATCTTCCCTTTCAAAGGTTGGAGCAAAAGTGTTTATTACCACATAAAAAAAAAAAAAATTATGTCCCCCAGTCTATTTCAATTTAAATTCAGTTGTTAACGTCCGTGATACTTGAGGTTTATATTTTGCATTTGATGCACTTAGTTTATTTTTGTTATTCTACAAAAAACTGTACAAGGTTATGAATTTATTAGGGGAAGTAGACTTGTAACTCACATACAGAACATTTTGGAAATATTTGGTCAGTAAAAAGGCGGTATATGCTCTGGTCAATTATTCTTGCTGAAAAGTATCAGGAGTGTCATTGTCCTGACAGCATCTGCTGTTTCTGCTTTCATACAGACATTTTAGCACTATTTGAAATACTAAAGTATCCACACTACTTGGCCATAATGGTCAACACACTGATCATTACTGCACTGGTTGGATACTCCTGTGGAATAAGGTATAAGATGGCCCATGTCAGTGTGGCTGAAACTGTTTCCGAGGAAACCCTATCCAAAGCCTGTAGAAATCAAAGGAACTCTTTCTATCCACCCCAGAAAATGAGTAATGGCATAAAGTTGCATTGAATAGGTTGTTTACAATGTTGCAGTCCAGAAACTTCTAAAGCATGAAGCACTTGACTTAAAGGATTAAATTTGTTAGGTGAAGGTATCAACAGACATAGCAGACACCCCTCTGTGTGTAAGTGATAATTTTCACCTGCTTCTAAAAAGAACATTTGGAATATTGTAGGTTCCCTGCAGTTCAGCTTCTGCCACCATTTGGGATGTCTCTGGGCTGTTTCATCTGGTTTCTGCCTTGTAAGTTCATGCTGTAGCAGGAGTTTAGTGAGGTCTCACGCTGTGTCTTAAGGAAGTAGTCATATAGTCTCTGCTTTAACTTAGAAAAAGACATGCTGAAATTATGTTGGTTCTTTTACATGAATAGCAATGTGCAATGAATGTAAAAGTGTATAAGTGCAATACTGGAGCTGCAGTTCTGTTTTGCTGGATAGACAGCTCTTGGCACTGCTGTCTTCCAAAATGACTTTTCTGTATCAGGTTTCTTGGACTTTTCACCATACAAGTGCTGAGCACTATTCCAGAAAGCTCAACAGACTCAGAACTTATGCTTAAATTAGTTTGTTCACGACTTCCCTACAAGGACTTAATGAGGAAGGGGCTTCCTATGAGCTCCCTCTTATCTATCTATCTATACAGATCTATACACATAGTTGCAATTTAGTATATATAATGGGATAACTTTGCAGATTAGATGAGACACATTCAGAGACAACAACTTGGAAAAAATCTGGGATTTGCTGAATTAAGGACTAATAAAATGTTCTGTTGTGAGTTGTGGAATCAGCTGTTGTGAACAAATGAGGAAGAGACTTATTACAGCACAACCAGGTCATCAGCTTAATGAAAGGAATAAATGAGATATTAGGATGTTCCAGATGAGGCATTTTCAGTGGAGACAGGAAAGTGTTATTACCACTATGCAAGACCATGGTGAAACTTCATTGCTGGCATTCCTTATCCGGTTTTGGTCACTTGTTGCATACAGATGTTATACAAAAGAAGACCAGAAGCACTTGTTTCATTTATGTAAAGAATGTAAATAAAGGCTGAGAGAGGATATGGCTATAAAAACATTTCTAGAGGTGGCACCAGTGAGGGATAATAAGTAATTAATTAAGCTAACAGAAAATAATGGCATAAATAGACCTGCCCATAAATAAATTTAGCCTGCAAACTGGAACTCTTGGAGTGGTGAGATTTTTAGAACGCTTTGCATTAAATGTAGCAGTCTAGAAGGCAAAACGGTTTTAAGATGGAGATTTAAGATGATATCAGAGGAATTCTGTTAGGTTTGTCTGTGATGAAAGGTCTTGGGCCCTGAGGCTGGTTCTTCTCCTGTTATCTTTTAACATTTTAATATTGAAAGAGACAAACTGATACCCAGGGAATAAGTGGAGAAGGCTCTGGACACAGTTCAACATCTTCAGATGTCTGGCAAACAAGGGACTAGTTTGCTTTTGGAGGAACCTTTAAAAGCTCCTGGGAATTCCTTCTTCCTGGGTTGTTTTTTCTTTACTTTAAGCAAGAAATGTGACAATTTCAAACATAACCACAGATAAAACTGATCTCTAAAACTTGCCATGTCTTAGTGATATGAAAATCTTCAAATGGATCTAATTTTTAGAGTAGTTTCATGAAGTCTAAGATATATGACTGGGTAAGTCTAACCTCAAAGGAGACTGGCTTGAAAGTACGAAATCATGAAGTTAGACTAGTTTTATGATAGGGAAAACAAAGAGACATTCTGAGCTGATAATTTCAGAAACTTCTGGTTCCGTTCCTTGTATTTCATGTAGAGAAAAGACGTACTATGAACATAACAAGCTGCCACTTTGGGTGGTATTTTTGTCACGCCTTCGACTGCTTAAGGAATAAATCAGCAGACATTTCCATGTTAGGAGTGGAATAATTAAAAATCATCTCTGTGTTGATTTGGTTGTTGACTGACAACAAAGCGGTGAAATGTACAGAACTGGTGCTAGCTGGGGGTAAATTGTCCTTCAATCTGATATTGCTTAGTCTTGTTGCTTTTCAAATGTTCTGAACAATGCTTGCTAAATTTATGAATGGCTGCACTGAAGTTCAGCTGTGGTTTTCCACTGTGATAAAGCTTTGGCCTACAAGGCACTCATAAGACACCAGCATTTCAGAAAAATAGTAATTTAACTGTAGCTGTATGAAATTTCAGATAGTCAAGCAATATAGCCATCCACAGAATATAAGCCATAGTGCTTTGTCTGTTAGGTAAGTGAGACCACTTGTTCCTAAAATAGGGTTTAATTCTCCAGCTTCCTCTTCCCTGTTGTTTTTGTTCTAGCATACCCCTATCTTTTTTTTTCATTTTATTTTCATTTTCAATCTCTGCAAAGTCAAAGAATAGACCCATTTACAGAATACAATTACTGATGGACCAAAAAAATTACACAGGCATCAATTTTTGGCAGGAGGTACATATTATTCCTAACAAATTGATTTTCTGTGCCTTATTACCGCACGCTACAATGGATGGGTTGTCTCACTTATCACTCTCCAAAATGTAAAGTCAACCAAAGTGAAGGAGTACCTTCCCAGGGGGGAAGCGCACATGCCTGTTTGTGTATGTTTGCACAGTTCTGAAGTGGGCACTTTGTCAGTATGTAAGCAAAGTGCTCCTGCATCAGCATGGCAGTTGTTTCTGTCCATGAATCACAAGCACAAATGAATCTACAAGGTGGAAATACTCATGCTCCATGATTAAATAAATGGTGGGAAAGGCATGATGGCAATATAAGTCTCTTCCACAGTCTGCTGTTACATGGCCAATCTGGATGAGCTCTAACTCAGATGCCTTTCTCCTGTATCTGTGTGCTCCAGGATTTGGTTCTCTTTGCATACGGAACATGGAGAAGTAGATATTTAGGCACATGTGCAGCCTTGGTAGACTATTACCCGAATAAAGGCCAAAAAATTCTGTGGTTATTACTGTCTGACTTCTAAAAAACATTCATAGGTGTTGATTCAGTGTAGACTAGAGTGTCGGCTGTGAGGATTTGGACTATCTGTTGAAGTCTGTAATACAAAGCCATGTAGAGTAGTTGATTGCAGCTGTTTTTTAATGGAATTTAGGATAATGAAGTTATATCGACTTTCTGTTATATTAAACTGTTTAACTCCCTAATGCCATTGGAATAAATGGAATATAACACATAAGTTATTGCAGATTGGAATGCTGATCCTCTTGCTGGGAAAAAATTAGGAGAAGATGGATTGCTTAAATAACTGGGAAGATATTAAAGTTACCATGTCCTTGTGCAGTCCCCTGGGGTAGCAATTATTTTCCAACCTTGAAGAAGTCTGAACAAATGTCTAGGATAAAAGTAGGGTTTCAAGATGGTGTTGGCAGAAAATAGGAAGTCACATGGAAGACAAATCTTTGGATGCAGAGTGTCAAAACATTTTGTTTCTTATGGCTAGATGCAAACTTTCATGTGAGGTTTTATGAATGGGGCAGTATCTAACTAGTCTGTCTGTCTAGACTTAGTGGTTGCTTGTTAACAACAAGGATCTTTGATTTCAGAATTACTTACCATATGACATGTGAGTTCATAGTGTAATATTCTCATCACCTATTTTTGATGAATAAGCTTTATATTATGGGTATGGTCTTGTTCTTCCAAATCTGTGTCAGCCTTTGTGGGTGCTCATAATTAATTCGCTGTTCCATGAGTTTTGATGCTACACTGTAATGTTTTGGGCTTTGACTCTTCCTTTTTCTTTCTCTCTCTCTTTTTTTTTTTTTTTTAAATTTAGCAAATTCTGCCTCTTAATAAGCTACTCTATTGTAAAACAATTCAGCTTCTTTCTTGCATCCTGACCTGGTCAGCTACTATTTAATGCCAGCAAAAGTATCATTGTTTCCAGCTAGTGCATTTTTTATTTTGTGCCACGTACTATGAAATGTATATTAACATGATTTCATGTCATGTATTCATATGTGGTAAAAAAAAAAAGAAAAAAGGAAAATCTGCCTTTTCAGTTGCACTGAAAGTCAGTGAGAAGTTTGGAGTAATATGCTGAACTATATTTTTATAGCTGTACTGCTATGTAAAAAAGGAACATAAGGACATAAGACAGTTCCTACTGGATCAGACAGTTGTCCGTCTATCCTACAATTCTGTGTCTGACAGTGGCAGTAGGAGGTGCTGTTTAGGGAGATCCCATGAACCTGGCCATTTTTCATCTTTTATTTTCCTAAATACTGCCCCAGCATCCAAAATTATATTATGGAAGGGTGCATCCCTGCTTCATCTTTTCATCATCTATTTATGAATTTATTGCCTGATAATTTGCCTAATCGCTTTCTGAAACTTCTCAGATCATAGCATATGGCAGGAGAGAAGCTCTTTATCAACTCTTAAATTACCTTCTCTTAAAGTAATCTCTCTTCTACCTGCTGTAAACTGCTCTCATATTCTTGTATTTCAAGATTTAGTAACCAACAGTTCTTCATTCGTTTTATCTACAAGCTTCGTTATTCTGTAAACCTTGATCATCTCATTCCTTGGCTGCCTCCTCTCCAAACTGAGAAGTTCAGGCCATTTCAGTCTCTTCATAAGACTTTTGATCATTTTAGTTGCCCTACTTTGGACTTCCTCTAAATGAAAGAAAAAAAAGAAAAAAAAAAAAGAGAACAAAGCAGAGAAATACGTGTGACTGGGTATGTGTGAAGTGTTCACACAGTAGTTCTTACAGAGACCGTTTGTTCAGATTCTGTCCTGTTGCTTACTTCTGTAGTCTGTGAAAGAGGGGAAATATTTCACGTAAGTATTCCAGAAAATTATTTAAAATTGTTGGGGTGTCTTTTTGTAATATTTACTTGTAGTCCTTTAAGACTTCACCTGGATATTTCTGTTTATCTGGTAAAAGCTTTTCACACCTTAATTTTAAGTGATTTTTGAATTTTCATGTAACCGTTTTGACCCTGACTTGGACAAGTGTGTCCTGCCATCTTACTTGATTTGGCTTCTCATGCTATGTAATATTTCAAATTCATACTCAAAAGTGGTTCTTATGACATCATTATTCCTTCAGTCCCATGTTGTTTTGAATATTATTTTCTTTTCAGATGGAAGTCTTAAGTTTTCTACTTTTCCATTTTCTCCTCCACTGTGTTGCATATATTGTATGAACTGATTAAATAGATGCATTTGACTGTACATGGATATGGGATGTCTACTTTCGTTATCAAAATATATATGGAAAACTTTGAAAATTTCCTTATGTAGTGAGGCTGGTAAACCCGACCATCTCTCTCCTGTAACACGGTGAGTAACTATTAAACTGTTTTTACATGCAAATTTGCAAAACACTTTTAATCTTCATTGCAGTAAGAAGTTGAGATGACACCTCAAGCTGTGTTAGGAGAAGCAAAGACTACAGGCAGAAGCACAAGTATAGAGGAATCATGAAAATTGCTGAGAAAGCTGCACTGTGACATATATCATAAAGTTAATAGAGGTAAGAGGAATCGTAAAGATAAGATATAAAAGTTAAGGAGAGTGTTTTCTGTTCTTCTGTATTCTTCCTATTGGGACAAGTCAATTGTGTCTTCTGTTGAGAGAAACACTATTTTATCAGAAGAAAGTGGTATCAGAACTGAATCTCTTGACAAAGACAATAGTAATTGATTGACTTTATTTACTGTACATGATTATCCCCTCTTACAGGTTAAGTAAAGTTGGAAGATGAATTGGACCAGAAGCAGAAAAAACAGTGTGGAAACAACATCTGAGAGCAAGTTCCTAATTATTTGCATTTAATATAAAGAATACTTTGGCCTAATAAAACTGATAGTAACACTATGAGCTGCCTATATAAACTTTAGTTATTTATGACAGTATTGAAACTAAAATTCTGGCTTGTGAAAATGGGAATTGCAGGACAGTAAGTGATGTTCAGCTCAATATCAGTCAGTCTCATGCCAGGAGCTTTAGGAAGGAGGGGTAACAGCTGCAAAGTTCCCACATGTGATGGATGTTCGGAACTTCAAAAGAAGTTCAAGCAAATTTAAATGGGTCAGTCCCCAAGACATTTGTTCTGTCAAGAAAAAAAAAAAAAAGTAGTAGTAGACATCTCATGCTGTCCTGAATTTCTAAAAATTTCAAGTCTTTGACCCTTAAAGATACTAAGTATGACTTTGTGTTGCCCAACCTGTAGTGTATACTGTGAAATTCTTTGCTTTCTTTGATGTGGCTTTCAGAAGGATTCAGGGTGCGTTGCACAGTCACACATATGAAGTGATGAGACTATCTATCAGACTACTAACAACTTTCTCAAGCTTCAAACCTTTTCTTGGCAAACATGTTTTCTTTAAAAGGTCTTCCATGAAGTGTTCACTACCTTCTTGAGATTAAATACTATTTCAAACAATCCTAATAAACCTTCCTTTGCACTGTATCATTGCATAATATGAAACAGGCCGTCAGCTATTTTGTATTTCTCCTTCATTATAAGTGCAGCCAGTAAAGACTTTCCATAAGTCTAGATATCTTCATGCTAAATAGCAAGAAAAACAGATGATTTCTTTGTTTTAACAAAGGAAAAGCCATAGCTCTGTTATCAGAGACAGGCTGAGTGATAGCTTTATTTGGATTCTAGTCCATTAGTTCATCTCCATGAATGACCAATTATGATTCATCTTTCCAAATACCAGTTATTTCATAAATCCTGCCGGAGAGCACAGCAGTGGAATTGAAGAGCTGTCATGGAGCTCTGCCAATAAAGTCACTGATGCAGTTATAATATATCTGCACATAATTTAATCCCATTGTTGCATGTGTTGAAGGCATGCATTCATTTAAAATCCTTTAATTAAGGATGCTACTTCTTGTCTCTTGCATATATTTAGAGTTCTAAAGAGGTGCTGTTTTTAAAGTATTCAAGGGATTTAGTTGGACCCTTTATAGCATATAGTAGAAGGCAGCTTTTCCCTTCAGAGACCTCTAGTTTTTATGACATAAGATATTTTACTTAGTCATTATGATAACAGGTGCTGAAGTTCTGAGATCTCTTGGTTCTCTTTTAATAATTTTCTTTCCACACTTGCTTTTGCAAACTGTCTGTTACAGAAAGTGATTCTTCAGTTTGGCTTTAGAATCAAACCCCAGGCACCCTCCACTGAGTATTTGCTTCCTTTTTTTCACTGGTTGAAAGGGAAGTATTGGTAATAGCATGGTTAATTGACCAGTGAAATCTTTTTCTGCTTATGTTCCATAGGAAAGGTAATTTTCTAACTTGGAAAATAAACTTTTTGGTAAGTGACAACGTGCATGGCAAAGACTGTGATGGTGATGTTGGACGTCTATGGATAATTTTAAAGAGTAAAATGCTGACCTTTTGAAACGCTTTCAGCATTTCTGGAAATTAGTCCAATAATTTCATCTTGGGGCAAATATGCAAAACATACTGGTTAGTTTTCCATGACGATTTTTCGTCATTTTCTCTCCATTCACATTCCAAATAATCTTTGAACATGTACAAGGCAATAGTAGTGATAATACTAGTCAAACTGTATTTTGCTTCCTTAAGAGAGGCTAGCGTTTTGCCCTCTTAAAATAGCTATGTGAAGGCAAAAATAAGCAATACCTTTGGTTTCATGGGGGACATTGCACATCATACAGTAAAGCTGCCTAGGTGTGTCTACCCTTCTGACAACTGAAACTTGCCATGGAAAGTTTTGCACTTGTCTCTTATGAGTCTGTAGATGTATGAATGAGAAAATGATCCTAATATTTCCTTTCATATATCCTCTGGCATAACAACTTTTTCTGTGTAGTATGTGGGGAAAAAAGGCTTTCATATTCCTGGCAGTGTCCTGAAAGAAACAGAAACATCAGTGTCCTTTAGTATTTGCAGAGGATCTCTTATTGTCTCAGGACCCAATATGCTGCACTCTGGTATTGCTACAGTGTAGTAGCATATACCTCTGTTCAAACAGATTCACAGTACCAGGAAGCAAACTGAGCAACTGAACATGTGCTCATCATTGTGAGTTAGAACTCCATGTTTGGGTACCATTTTTACAAATCTGAAGGGTTATGTGCATTTTAGTATGAAAAAAATTGCCAGAAATGAAAAGCAGAAGCACTGCCTTATTAAAGAAGAAAAGTTAGGTTAAGAAAAAGGATGTTATAAGAAAGAAACCTCCATGGCACTGCAACATCATGAAAATCGAATTGGAAATAGTCAAATAATCAGTTCATAAGCAATCCTCAGTCTTGTTAGATTAGGCAATACTTACAGTGAAACATATTGAAAGAAAATAACTGGAAAAAAATAGTTTGTATTTTTCACCAAAAGTTATTGATTTAAAACCTAAATTATTCAATATGAACAGGCCAATCAGCACTCATCTCAAAGATGCATGGACCTTAATCTACTGAAAATTACAGCAAGGTTCATTTTTCCTTTAGTAGGATGAGAATCTGGCCCACGAGGATCTAATGGTTTGTTAGCCTGTTGTACAAAACTGAGTATTTTAGCTCTGTAAAGGCGAAACAGTTGGGCTTAGTTTCCACAGGTCAGACACACTATATGCCGCTACATGTGGAGTGAGAAGTTAAAATCCAAATATTAATTTATTTAATGATGAACAGTAAAGTTCAAAAAAGAACAGCTAGTGAACATAGAAGACAGCTTATCAAACTAAATAATTTTTTTTATCGAAGTAGATCATAGAATCATAGAATCATAGGTTTAGGCTGGAAGGGACCTTCAAGATCATCTAGTTCCAACCCCCCTGCCATAGGCAGGGACACCTTCCACTAGACCAGATTGCTCATAGCCCCATCCAACCTGGCCTTGAACACTTCCAGGGATGGGGCCTCCACAGCTTCTCTGGGCAACCTGTTCCAGTGCCTCACCACCCTCATAGTGAAAAATTTATTTCTGATACGTATTCTAAATCTACCTTCTTCCAGTTTGAAGCCATTACCCCTTACCCTTATCACTGCATGCCCTCGTAAAAAGTCTCTCTTCAGCTTTCTTGTAGGCTCCCTTCAGATACTAGAAGGCTGCTATAAGGTCTCCCTGGAGTCTTCTCCAGGCTGAACAGCCCCAACTCTCTCAGCCTGAGATCTCTCATTACTGTTATTTCAAGTGACTTGGTGTTTCTGAAGGAATATACTGTGATACTTTGCAAAACAATTGCAGATGGTGTTATCAGGATTCACTTAGTGAGGTTTAATGGAACAGTACCTTTCTCTTAGCTTTGAGCTGCTCGTGATATTTGTCGGATGTGTCGCCTGGTATTTCTCCTCCCCAGAGGGTAATTCCCACTATGGAGTAAGTGATGCCCATGACAAGTAGTGGAAAGCAGTAGACCAGCACAATCACAATGACATGATACCTGCAATGAAAAAGCATTAAGCTGATAAGTGCTTTCAGAGGAGCTACACCAATGGAATGGACTGCTAGAAGTCAAGAGAGCTACTGCAGCACAAGGCATGTTTTATATTCACTGGCTAGTACTCAGTGTTTTCACTGTCTTTTTGAAAGTCTAGAATTGCACTGCAAATTTATTTACGTTTTAATGCAAGTGCTTTATGGGGTTTCTAGTTCTGATTCTGAACTTGCACTAGCACAAATTAAGAAAGACTCTATAGTTTTCATGATTAGTGACTCAGAATAAGGTGTGTTTGTCCATAACTAGCTGGTTTTATTTAATTATTGCACAGCCACGTATCATAAGGGCAAGCTAGGGGGTTTTAGCTCTAGTCTGGACCATAAATGAAAGAAGAAAATAAGTATTTAAATGGTAAGGCTCCGATAAGTGTCCTGTGTTACTCAAAATACTTCATATGGCAGATCTGTTGCACACAGGTAACACAGATCTGTTGCCCATGTGTTGCTGCCGATGTAAACACTGGGAAAAAAAAAAGATAAATTCTTTTGCCTCCTGTTAGTTCCTGGTTAAATGCCATCTTCAGGTAAAATCCCAAGGAATGATCAGTGAAGAATCCCCAGCCATCACTGAGAGTGACCTTCCTGCCCTAAAGAGAAATATCTGTGCATGGCTCCTGAAGTGATAAAAATTATATATGATCAGGGCCTCTTTCCCCTGCCTGAAAGAGAGTCAAATGTCAAATTTGATGCTGGATGGTTAATCAGCCTTGGACACAGAGTTCATCTTAAATGCCAATGAAGACAGGAAAGGGCAAATAATGTTTCTATTGGCTAGGTAACCACTTATTCCTAATTCTGCCAGAGGGACAAATAGGATATATTCAATGTAATTGACTGTTATTCTACACTTTCAGAAACTGGAACCAATTACAGGTTTTACAGTTGTCTTATTTGAACTGATATCTGACATAAGTAATTGTGATAATGTAACAGAATGCTTGGGGGAAATCCAACCCTCTGATGAACAGATCCAGACAAAAAAAAAAAAGACTGATTAGGACAAGGAGAGGCTGGAAATACTTGTTTTCAGGGTTAGGATGAAAAGAAAGCTTGCTTTGAATTGCAAGTTCTGTCTCCACTTTTAACCATCTCTGTCTGTATAGAAGTAGCCATCTTAAGTGAAGCAATGATGGTAAAAATGCAGCATGAGATGGACAACACTCATAGAAGTAGAAGAGAACAAATGTGTTCCACTTATCACTTAAAATGCACTCTTTCTAGCTTAGAAAACCCACTTTACATTTCTCAATGGTCAATGCTTTTAGTTATTCTGCATGTAGAGTATCTGCATGATACTGCACAGCTTTTGCCAAGTCCATTGCAAGTGTAGACACCACCATGCGCAAGTTTAAAAGAGAAAAGCTTACGTAAAATGCTGGTTTGGACCACCCGGCCATGCTACATAGCAAAGAGTTCTCCCAGGCATCACCTTGGTTATGGAGTATAGGCACTGTGGAAAGGCCAACAGGAAAGCCAAAATCCATATGCTCCCAATGACCAGTTTGGTAGCAGTTGCAGAGAGCCGGGGTTTCAAGGGATCGATAATGGCCATGTACCTGTAAAAGAAAACAAAAGCCTGCACATAAGTAACCTTCAGAAATTAGGTTGTATCTAGAATCAATCAAAGCTTAGCGTTTGGAGAAGGGTAAAAGCAGAGATACTGTCTTCCTGGAGTTCTCATGGCATTGTGCTCTTTGGGTGGTTCTGACCCATGAAGGTTGTGCTGGAAGAGAAATGTTCACTGAATATTATTTCAAAACTGTGGGACACCCGGTTAACCATATGTATACCAGTAGAGCGACTATTTCTCAAAGAGTTAGTTAATCCTGTTACTGCACCACCTGATTGAAAAGCAACCAGGCAGCTGGGTCCTCTGTTACTCTGGTACATAATATTGGGTTTATCTCTAATTAAAAAATTAACATCCAAGCTGTCAGGATTATCAGTCATCCGTCCAAAAGCTACAGGAACCTAATAAGTCTGCGTGCATTTATTTCAGTAGATGTAGACTGACTTCGGATCATCTGCCAAAGAGCCCTAAACTGCAATTGGTTCATACAGAGATTGAGAGAGGAGCCATATGAGCTTTTCCTCGGGCAATGTAGAAGTGATAAAAGGACCAAGAGAAATGCATGCATAAAGCATGAAAGCATCTCATTTGCCTTCTCAGTTCCTGTGTTCTCAGGTAGGATAATATTCTTGTTGCTATCCTGTAATTGTATTTGCAATCCATGTATGCTGATAAATTTAAAGAACATGCAAAAAAGTCATTAAAAAGTGAAAAAAGGCATCGTGAAGGCATCAAGACAGACAGTAAAGGAAAAACAAGTCTTGTTTTCTGTCATTTGATCTCTGTTACAGATGCAAGGAACAAGGGAGACAGAAATTTTGTATTTTATATACTCCATATCACATACTTCATGTGTTTTTCACACTTTTCTTAGCATGACTACTGCTTTGATTTCTGGGCTAAACCCTGAACTAACGTATTTTCCACCAAATTCCCTGATCACTCGTTTTTTTTTCATTTAACAATGACCAAATAATGACTTGCAAAGTCATTAATCATTAATCAATAATGAATTACCCTTTCCTTTACCTGCTTTTTGTTGTTTTTTTCCAGCTAAACTGGTGCTCTTGTTATCACATACTAACTATGAAATAGCTTTATTCTAGTGCTGTGTGCCTTGTTCTGAGAGAACAGCAGATCGCATGAAAATATACATCAGCTGGATTGTTGCCTTCTGCCCCATAGTTCCCTTCTCCTCCAAAAAGTAATAGATAAGTTTGTAGTCCTGAGTCCTGTCTTTCAAACTGAGCTAGCTTGAGCGTGGGCTGCCAGATACTGTCCAAAATGCTTGATGGTCTTGACCTGTAGTAGGTGATAACCCATAAACAAGTCATCATTTTTACATGCTTGTGGGACTCTTAAGACATCTCCTCGTAGCCTGGAATCATTCCTTTCAATTGCTGGTTTTCTTCAGATTGCTCATTGACATTATTTTATGTGCTATTGTCAGATTTCTATTACATTCACATTATTCTTATTCCCAGTTACATTATTCTTATTCCCAATAGGTACTAGGAGCAATTCTCTTTGGCTACAATAAAATTCTGTTGTTATATCTACCTGTCTGGTGACTGCCCTTTAAAGATGTGGATTGTTTGTGTGAAATGACTCATGCAGCAGTACTGATGGAAATTTTAACTATTGGCTGTCCGATTGAGGTAAGTCAAAGGACAAGGATCAGATGAAAAGCAAGCTACTTGTCTTTCTTGTTGAAATTTGAGTGATAAGCCAACAGCCAAACTTTTGCACAAGATTGGTTAGAAAAACGTAGCAGGCAGTCATTCTAACAAACAAGGTGGGGAGGAGGTGGAGGAGCTTTTGAACATTCCCTCAGTAATGTCTTTGTGCAGGAAAGACTCAGCTGAGCAGAGAGTATTGACAGTTCTCTACTACTAAGCCTTTGATAGCAAATCTAATTTATTCTAATTTGCCAGTACACTAACGATTACAATGAAGTACCTAACTTGTTCCCTAAGTGGCTTTTCTTAGAAACAAAATTGCTTAATTAACATAGTGAGATACTGCTTTATAGCTGCAATTGTTACACTCATCAAATTTGTCATATAAATTTGATAGCATTTTCCTAGGGAAGCCATCATTGCCATAACTAAGGACAGTGGAAAATGTGGAATGACTCTTAGTTGCAGGTTAAAAAACACCTCCGTAGTTGAGCCGTCTCTGATTGTTAATCTCTGTAGCCAAAAGAAGCCCAGAAGAGAACGGAGTCCTTCCTGCATGATTAGCTGTTATTTGCAAACAAGGCTTAGCCACTCCTGCCTGTAATTTTGTTTGCTGGAAATGTTATCTTGCCATTACTGGTACCTAAGGGTGGTAAGTTTTTTGTCTATCTCTTCAACCTCAACCTGAAAGAACAGTAGGTAATTTTTCAGTTGGCCCTTGCTTTTGATCTCTGTCCGTTTTGGCTAGGATGTTTCCACCAGGAATGAAAGCTCCTGCTAGCACAGGCTAGAAGTTCCATGCTTAGGTGTTGCTCAGAAAATCAGTGAGGTTAGGAGGCTAAGCAGGGGTTAATGTGTATGTATGATGCAGGATATTGACCCTATATATTCCAATTACCCACAGCTGACAACACTCTGTGGTTTAGCTTCATGGTTTAGCTCTGTAGTTAGGGTTCGTTTCCCTACTCTGTTTGATATCCTTACATATATTTTGTATGGCAAAGTGCCAGTTATAAGGGGGAGCAGCAGACGCACTGTCTGAATTGTGCACCGAATGGTGCTGAACATGGTTTCTTGAATGTTTTTTTTTTCTAAAAAAAAGGATTGTGTGACTAGGCCAGGAATGAAAGGGAGATATAGGATCTGGAGTAAAAGCAAAAGAACTGAGACTGGGGAACAGTTTTCTGTACGCAAAAATAGGAATAGAACTGAAACAAGAATGAAGAAACTAATAGGAGGAGCAGCAAAGAAAGGAGAATTGTACAATAATAGCAGATAGAAATTGGGCTGAGAGATGAGAGGATAAGAAAGGAAACTGGGGTGATGTAAAGGCAAAAGATACATGAGAAAAATCAGCCCTAGTGGACCAGAGATTCCAAGGTAAGTAGAACTGGTAGAAAAGCACAATGTTTTGACAGTAGAACTCTGTGGTGGCAAGCCCTTTTGCCTCTGCAGATGTATGGGAGAGAACTCCCAGAGTTGTTCTCTCTGTGATCAGCCAACCATAAACTGCATACAAAGGGAACACATGGACTTCTCTGATGCTCCGATGTCCTCTGCCTTAATGGCTGTTTTGTTTCTCCCCTGTTCTTTCAAGTGGCCTGAACTTATGCAGTCCTTCTGAAGTCAGTGAAAGTGGCAAGTGCTGAGGCCCTTGTAGGTCCACCGTGTTCTGTGATATTTATACACAGATCTCAGACCTCCCCTCACCTCTGTCTCTAAGGTCAATAAAAGATGGTAGGAGGCTATAAGCAACCGAAGACTTGTTACACTGCTGAAAAGCATTCTGTAGCCACACAAACATTATTCAGTGGAGTGCCGCACCAATTTGCTGCGCAGTCTTTGGACATTTACTGTTCAGTCCCTCACCAGGCTGGAGCAATGGGACCCCTGCCAAACAAAGAGCTCTGAACTCTCACTGAGGTTGTTTGATTTTGGGGTCGGACTTCTAATGCCTTCTCACTCCAGTGGGAGCTGCTGATAATGCCACAGATACCTTGTTCCACACAGTAAAGCAGGGATGCTGAATCTAAAGTACGTATCAACTGAAAAGAATTAACTCATTTTGCTCATTTATCACAACAAGCAGAAACCATTATTACCCTATCCAACATAAACACTAACACTTGGAAGATAATTATGGAAGTGGAATATGCACATTTAGAAATTTAGGGATATAAATATGTGCAGGTAGAGACTCAAGCCAACACCTGCAAGAATGTGGATTATTCAACATCTGCACCATGTTCTATGCATTACTCTAAAGTGTTTTTAAGTAGCACTTTAGTTTCATCACTAGAATCATTAGCACATGATTTTGTTTGCTGTTATCGTGCTATATCCCACTGTCATTGCTTTTCTTCCAGCTTTGGCTTGTGTTAGTCTTTGTACTAGCTTAGTAGCTAATTACTACTGAAGTCAGCAAGAGTCTTTCCATTGAACTTAATGAGAAATCAGTCAGGCTGCAAGATATAGTGGCTGGCACGTCATGGTGTGCTTGCTGCAGCGCTCTTTTCCTTCAAGACTGTTTTCTTATCTGCTGGGGTCAAAATAGATCTAGTTTCCTTCAGAACTGCTCAGTTTGGCTGGATTGTACAATTTACTGTTTGGTACTTGTTTCTTGGGTTCATCAAATCAAGAAAATCTGTTTTCTCTGAAATGTTGATAGAGAGACTCCTCATTTGAATAACATTGATAAACTCTTTAAGCCATTGGTTATGATGACAGCACAATCATGTAGCTCTGTTATAGTTCGCAAATACCATAAGAGATAAATGGCTGGTAAATACTGTAAAAGCTTCTGAAGTTGGTGTATTATGGTCTTGACAGTAGAAAAGATAAAAAAATAATCCTAATTTATCTTTTTGTAAAATAGCATACACTGGCTAATACAGGCAGGAAGATCTTCCCTCTTTAACACATTATTTAGAAAATTGTAGCAAAAATACATAAGATGTTTTTAAAACAAAATGATGTTCCAAATTGGATCCTACAAATGCCCATCAGGAGACACAGTCAGAACCCTTTAATCATTCTCAGTGATTTGTTTCACATGTTTACAGTGGGTTTATAAACTCAAATGGGGAAAAAAGTAATCAGTTCAGCCCCAGATTGCAACAGGAAATTGGGACTTGACAAAGGAAAAGAGTGAGAGAAAAATCATAATGTTTGCATGTAAGTGGCTCGTCAACAGGAGACAGCAGAGTGCACTTCCTTCATGAATGCACAGATGCTGTTATTCCCTCAAAGCAGAAGCCGGTTTTGAAACTTTATATTTGCAATCAACTAGTAATTAAGAAACTTGGGTAGGAAAATGCTACGATTCCGTGCCCTTATTTAAAACATTATTGCGGAAAATCCTACAAAAGGTCTCTGTAAGGTAGATATAGTAGACTAAAGGGGATGGAATGAACTGTGAGATTTTAGAGGCATTTTTTGTATGATGAAACCCAAATCTTTAACTTTTGCTTTCTTTAATCTTTATCTTCTATCTAGTAGTGCAAGGCTCCGTCTTTTGTTGTGGGAGTAGTCTGTATTTATTCATTTAGACTGACTTTCTCTGCAGGATGAGCAGCTATAGGCATTCTTGTGGGACTGTCTCTCACTGTTGAAGAAGACTGGTTTTGGTGGCCAAAAGGATCTACAGTGAACAATGTTACTGTTACGCAGTGATTATCTTAAAGCTAACAGCATAAAGAGTGTATGACAGCATGATAGATAAACATTGCACATTTGAGAGATCAGTGGGCATTATCTCAGAGGGATAACTTGGCCTTGATTTACCCAGAGACACATGCGCTACTCTTGGGAAATGGCTGTCATGCTTTAAGCAGGAGGCAACACTGCAGTTTTTCTGGAATCAGGACTAACATCCAGCGCTTTGCTTTTGGGTACCTCTTAAAAGAAACCTTAAAACAGGAATGCTGAAATTCTTCAGTGTAGCTGAGTTCTCAGAAACAGTGCAATGCTTTCTACTTGAGGAACATTTTGGTAACTGACAATGGGCTAGATTTTTATAAGTACACAATTGATTTTACACAATGTATTCTGTGCCTATGCATATTGATAGACAAAGGGTAACACTTTTCCTTGGTCTGTCTCATAAAATGGACTAACTCACTTCCCCTGACAAAAGGGCTTCTGTTTCTCCTGTTCTTTGAATACGATCTACCTGGGCTATCAAGGACCAATATTAATGCAAAGTCTGCAAAACCAGCTCCATCTGCACAGACTACAACCCACTCCGTCATTGCCTACACTTCTGACACTGTCATCTAAGTGGCTTCCTTCTTGTTCCTGTGGTTATTTTGAAATAATTTTATTTTAGGTAAATGCAAGTGAATGATACAGATTTCTGTCCTGGTTGGTAAATCAATCAGATATACAACCATATAGGCAATAATATTGAAGAAAAAAAAAAAAGAAAACAAAAAACCCCAACCCTTGACTATCTTTGAAAAGTAGGTTTACATAGTGGACCACAGATACATCTTTTAATAGTTTTCATTAAGCTACAAATAAGGGCACTGAGAGGCTAAGACTGAATAACGTGACCTTCTCATTTGAACATATGGTTCGAACTTGTCAGATGTTGTTTCCTGCCTGGAACAAGAAGACTTGGGGCTAGTCACTGTTGTAAATGTTGCTTATGCTCACTCCTCAAGATACTGGTGCATCAACCTCATTTTTTTCACTGCATCTTTTGAAAGCAGCTTGTTGAATAGAATGTTTACTCAATGCAAAACAAAGAGGAAGATAATAGCTGTTATGCCTATATTTATTCCAAAACTGTCTCAGTATGGTATCAATAACACAACTCTGACTTGAATTTTGACCAAAACCCAATAAGATTCTGTGGTTTTGCCTGATCATTATGAGTTTGTACCATAGTAAGAAGTAGATTATTTTTCCTTTGTCTCTGACAGTCTGAATCTTGTAGCTGTTGCATCAGGGTGTTCTGCAGAAACTATTTCACCTCTTTTCTCAGAAACAAAGATAGGCAATTGTCAAACCCAGAAAATCATTTTAGGCCCCCATAAAGAGTCCTTTATGTTTCACCTCATGATTTTTGAACCTTTAATGCTCTCCTATTCAACTTTTTATCTCCAGTTCTGAGGACTAGTATTTTTCAGAGGGCAGCCTAGATACTGGAATCCAGAAATATGATGTGCTTCATCTTAAAATACAAATTGGGAAACAGAAATGGGGAAGGGATTTCCTATTTGAATTCTATAGTTTGACTGGCAAAGTAATAATAGTAATAATAGGGATAATTTTAAAAGCATATCTTGCATTTTCCCCTTCATGATATGCAGTGACCAAGATTGATTCATGAAGTCATGATTATGAAGTCACCCATTAGTCTGAAAAAAAAGCTGTATTGAACTCTAGTTTTGGGGTAGAGTAGGTAGTGTTTTGTGTAGTTGTGTGACACCGGAAGCAGGTAAAGCTAACTAACAATAAAATGGCATCTTGTGGAAAAAGCAGCACAGTGAGTTTACAGAAACACCCTTCATCCATTTCCTTACATGAAAATATTCTTAGATATGAGGGGCAGATCTCTGTGGGGAAAATAGCCTGTAAAGTGCAAGAAACCTGGAAAAAAATCCATCTACCTTTTTGTTTTTCTTGCTCCTATGTTCGTCTCTGTCCCTGGTCTTCAGTGCAAATTCTTCTTTTACACGGCAAGCATTTACTTTGACATAAGAGAGTTTGTGGGAAGGGGAGTGAGAGAGGGGCCAAAGGCTGCAGTCCTGTTTGGGCTGAGCTCTGTGCAGGGGACAACAGCTGGCCAGGCACTGCAGGTTTCCTGCCTGCCATTGCTTCAACCTTGTCTTTTCACTGGTGAGCCAAGCACGAAACACTTGGTGCCAAGCGCAAAAGACTTGGTACCAAGCACATATGCAAGAATGCAAGTACCAGTATGCATCTTCTTGGTGCGCATGTTTTGCTGATGCCACTACCATATGACTACAATGTAGGGTCATGCCCTGTGCACTCCATATCCTAACCTGTTAGACACATTTGAGATCATTTTTTCACGGACACATTTCCCTATACTTCAGTGTTTCTGAGCACACGAGGCAGGTAACAGGTACTTAACTCCCAATTCAGATAATGTTATTCTACATCAAAGATGGTCGTGTATAGTTTGGCAGGAGTATCAGTTTAAATTGTTTATGGCACAGGAAGGCCTTGAGCAATTTGTCCCAGGAGTAGGAACTCATGCAGACAGATACCAGAATGTATTCCACTGGAAAGATTACATATTTTTCAACGTGCTAACTGCCTACTTCAGAATTTCAGTAACGGATTCATTTATAGGGTTTGTGGTACTACTTTGTGAACAATAACTGCTCTTACAGCATACACTTGAAGAGAATGAAGAGCCTAAGTGATCTTTTGAGGATCTGAGTGTGTACACATGATGAATTTAGGTTTCATTTGGTAAATTGAATCATGCTTTTACGCCTCATAACTGTCTTCCGTTACAAGCTTGTATCATATTACTTGTGCTGGAGTCTAATGAGTGTACAGAGGGATTATTAACAGCCGTCAATAACTGAACAATGTCACAGAAAAATAGAAAACTGGTTCAGTATATGTGTGCTTCTGTAGACATATTAGAAGTTGAAGAAATAAGGTGGGAAACTAGGATACTGAGTTTTGAATAAGAATATTGGCATACTATTGGCATACTAGAAAGTAGGTAGGAGGAATGTAACAGTATAATACTAAGGTTCATGAAAAAGAGAGGAGATAGTGCAAAAAAAGGAATAAAACTGAATGTTAAATACAGTTTAAAGTCAAGTCAAGTAAAACAAATGTATTCGTGAATAATATAGAATTTTATGGTTTGACACTCCAAGCATGACTCTGAAAAAATAAACTTCAGGATTATACACTTGGCTAATTCACAGTAGTAATGATGACATGCCAAAAGAAATTAGACAGGCTGTGATAGCAGGTAATGCAATAATGATAGAAAATATCAGTGACTTCTGTGCAGATATAAAATATATTCTTGGTCAACATTAATGACAGCTCTATGGAGCATCTATCCAGGAGAAGCCCAAAGTAAACAAGGACCTCTTGAGTTGGTCCTGAACAGTGTCTATAGCCAAGCTTAAATGCCATTATTCTTCAAATAGTGTCTAGAGTGTGGCTGGTTTTAAGATCTCTGCAGAAACAATAAAAGCCAAAAAAAGCTGCTAGTGTTTCATTTAAAAAAGAGGAACTATAAAAACTTGAGGAAGCTTATTAAAAATAAATGAGAATGGCAACCAAAAGGAAACAGAGGCTGCTGATAATAAGAATCAATCATATTCTGAAACATGGAGATTCTCTAATTATCGAATATTTTATTAGTGAATGTCAATTTGATTTTGAGTCTGGTGTTCAGCAAAGTGAGCGTAGGGGTGTTGCGAAAGAGAAAGCTGGGCCCATGGCTCTTGGATTCTGATTCTCATTTTGCTGCAAATTGTTTGATTATTTGATTTTTCAATCAAATTTTTAAAAACATCCATCCTGATGTCAGCACGTTATCCACGTCAACAGCATGGTGCTCTTTAGTCATACTTAAGTGAGCTGTCTGGGGTACCAGCGGTAAGAGTGCTAACGTACCTGTCTTTTAGCTATAATTTTAACAGCCTTATTCCTTTGAAAAATAGAGTTGCAGGCACAGTTCTGTGGAATACCTACGAATAGCAAGTTTCGTAACAGCTCTGTTGGACTAGACAAATATAAAGTTCTGTATCTGCCTGTAGGTCAAAAAAAGGGCATTTCATTCTGTCAGAAGGACCAAAAAATGGGGAAAAGATTAAGTTATTGGAATCATAAAGGGACTTTGGCACATGACCAAGTTTTAAGTTTTAAAAATAGTGATTTACTTTCATAATCTCCAGATTTGAATTTAATTATTGGACTTCCATTATTAGTGGCTCTCTGAGGCAGCAAATTGTAACAGCTCCAGAGTTTTTATAAACACAACATGTGAGGAAAGTCTTGTGATTAAAACAAAGTACATGAAAGTGGAATTCTCTTTAACGTTAGACTTTATTTTGTCATTCTTCTATTGCAATACCTTTGACTCTGCAAGTAGCTGAACTGAAAAATGGGCTGGGATTTTTTAAGAGTATAGGGCTAGGATAGATGGGTAACATTTGGCAGAATCTGATCTTTAGAAAGAATTAGGTCAAATCCATCATTTTTCTTTTTCCTAATCATTTGTTTTAAAAAAAAAAATATTATGTAGGTCTTTTTGATGCTATTGTGTTGACCCATGTTGAGCAGTAGTAAGCCTTATAGGCTGTTTTGCAGTAATGCAGAACATTGCTGTATCATAAATGTAATTTTATTTACATTCGTATGAAATATTGGTGCATATACATAATTCTTTTCAATTACTTTTGCATATAAAAAATCTCATATATATGTAGTAGCTCTTAAAAGATGTAAAGTTTGCTTGCATACTAGGAAGAAAAGAAATGGTGAGATGTGAATAGGATCAGCAGCTACTCACCATCACTGCTCTAATACCTTGTTTAGTTCCAGAGCCGTTGCTTTTACAAAGAGTTAAACTTGTTGAGATGAAGAAATCATTACGGAATTGCTGAGAGAACAATAACTGAGAAGGTCATACTGTAGATGTGCTAATAACAGGAAAAAATGCGTAAAAATATACTAAGTGCTCTACTGAAGGTATGTTATTTTATGCTATATTGCTACATCTCTAAACTTCCATTTTAACCATCAAATGTCTGCAGAGAATTTCCAGGCCTGTACACAGAACTAGTTGTATAATGAGGCAATCTTGGGATTGGAAATTAATTGCCAGCATACATGAACGACCTCTTTTGCATGCTAAGAGCTAGTAGGAAGGAACAGTGGGTCTTCAGTGGCCAGGGCCAGATGGATTAAGTTCTGCCTAAGTTACTGCCTTTTATATGTGCAAGAACTCTACAACAGCCAGTAGTCACAGATGGAGTTAAGACACATGACCCTTTAGGATCATGGACTGGACAGTGGCAAAGAAGGGCATATTGGCTCCAAACCTATCCCCTATTCAGTTTATCTTAGGCTATTGTAAAAGTTTATCCCCATAAGGTAGCTAAGGAACTATTGCACTGGAAGCAATGTAACTGTGATACTGTGCAGCATGAGCTACAGAAGAATGAATGAATGAATGAATGAATGCCTATGAAGCAGTACAGTGTAAAATCTGTGCTGCTTCCCGTACTTGAGCTGGCTCAGTTAAAGCTACCTGTGGCATCTCTGCAGTAGACTGCAAACAGCCGGTTGTAAAAGTAGAAGGCAGGGGAGAAAGACCACCAGGAAGGGTGAATAAACCCACATAAATTTGAGTCTATGTCCAACAAGCAGGTGGTCATGCAGCAGTCTTGGATACTTTCAGCCTCAGCTCCAGATGCAGCACACCCCACTGCAGGAACTGCCTACACCGCAGAAGTCTGTGTCAGTCCAGTAATTTGAGAGCGCACACAACTTGGACAACATGGCCTACAGAATCAGATGTGAAAGGAAACGTGTACTGCCTGTGACCTCTGCTCAGTGATGTCTAGAATCACAGTGACTCCTTCATACTCTGTGAACATGTAGATGTTCTAAAATGATCAATGGAGCATATCACAACATTCTTTTTTAGTGAGTTGCAACCCATGAACTTTCAGTATTTTGGGATTTTAAGAATTTCTGCTGGAAAATCATCTGATACGATCCCATCATTTCAGTTCCTTCAGTAGCTTTATTCTAATTTGTGGCTTTAAAAAAAAAATAAAAATGAACATGAGTGCGTAAGGATGAGTTTACTGTGTCAAAACTAAAGCAGAGTGTCCTGTCTGAAGCACTGGCTGAACTTTTACTGAAGGCAAATGAGAACCAAAGATTTAAAAAATGTCCATCCAGCATATCTGTGCCCTGCAATAGGGCAGTCTGTACATCCAAGGACATTCCTTGGGATTCACTTTGACCCTCAGTTTTCCTCTTGACTCTGCAGAAGTGTTCTGTAGAGATAGTCGGGAAATGGTTAAAGGTACTGAATGCGTCGGGTGTGATTTGGTATAAAGGGAAAAGGAATAGCATTGTGAATAGGGAAGGAGGGATAGACTGCTCTTCTGTTTGTTTTATGTGATGCTCCTTGGTACTACAGAGAGCTCACCTAAACACAGCTGTGGCATTGTTCACTGTGCAAGGGAAGATTTTGATTTGTCTTTGGGGGCAGGTGAGCTCGGAAGATGTGGTGGGGTAGAAATTGTGATTTCTTTGGGGGATTTTCAGACAAGAAATAGATCAGAATGAATAACAGTAGTAATTGACTGACTTCTGAGCACCGGTGTCTCACACTACTAACCCAAGGAAAACATTTCCAATACCTTTGTATCTGACCATTGCACTTCAGTCAGTGTGGAGCAGAGCTGTTCTTTACTCAGCCCGGAAATGCACCCTTTGGATTCCCAAGGAACTGTATTCACCTTGGCTTCCAGTTTCCTAGCATAAATTTAGGAACTTTCAAGGTAGTAAGTACTACATCTCTGTGGACGTTTTTGTCAGAAAAATGAAAAAACCTTACTCAGAGCATCCTAGTAACTGCTCGCCTAATGACATGATCATCTGCAGCAATAACAGTTAAATCCTCAGCATCAACTAAAACCCTTTTATCTTTCTGAAAACCTCAAGCTAGATGAGAATCTTAAGCTAAACCCAAACTGACAATGGAAGAAATCTTTGCCTGGTTAAAGATAATATCACTGGCTTTACACTACCTCCTCCATTATTAATGGGAAGTAACAGTTGGGAACAAGATACATCACTGGCAGGAAGAAAGTGTACTGATTTCCTTCTGTCTTCACCCATCCCAGCAGCAGAGAGGTAGAAGAGTTGCTAAGGATCTCATTTTCTCTTTCATTTTTAGCTTTATGGAACAGAAATGCATCTGGCTGAGAATGCCACCTAAAATTCGCAATTAGTAGGGCCAACAGAAAAGCATTATTAAGAACTTGTCCACAGCACAGACAAAAGGTACAACATGACTCGCAGTCTTTGCACCTGGAAATGAGAAATAACATTTCAGAACACGGATTGAACCTTATAAAATCTTAACTACCATCACTGGAAAGTGCTGCAATTCTGCCAAGTCAATTCAGGCAAGATGCATAACGTGATTTGAATGTGTAGAAAGGGTTTTATGAGTAATTTCAGTGCATTGCTAAAAGAAATAAAAGATCTGAAGTACAAAATGATCTGTTTTTATGAATGAAAATTCAGGAATTTATTTGATTTCTAAGGCACGGGGCAAGTTATGTCTCCAGCACAGCGAATGGGAAAATGATAATAAAGAAAGGAACGCTTCCTAGGGGAGACTTACAGCACCTTCTGAGAAAGATGGTCTATCAAAGCATCTCTATTGGAAATCTGACAATTATATCTCCCCTTTACTCTATGGAGACTACAGCTGTCCTATTCCATTATTGTCAAGAGCACAAAGGTAAAGTTTTTCCCTGCCCTGTCTCCTTTCACAGTCACAAAGGCTTGTTTTGCTGCAAGTAATCAGAAAAATATCAAGCACTTTGAAACCATGTTCTTACCAGACCTCTGGATATGCACAGATGGCAATGTAAATAGTCTCATTAGTTAAAATCAGGAGGAACCAAGCAGCTCAGAGCTGTCTGTGAGAAGAGCTATTAAAATTGGAGTCTGAAGTGATTTCTGAGCAGGAGGCAAATGCCTCTGCCAGCTGCAGAAATACAAAGAGGAGGGAAATTTGAAATTCTCTCCCTTCACATCCAATCTCTACAACTCCTTATCAGTATGAATTAGATGACATTGACTCACAGACAGATACTGTTTTCACAGGTGAGGAAGCAAAACCCTGAGCAATGGCTGCTGTTACAGAATTAGTATTAAAAGCCAGAGCCCAGAGAGCAGCTGAAGTCGAACAGAGAAAGTGTCTGTTGTAAAAGAAAACAAGAGAGTAAACCCAATGAAAAGCTGAAGGAGAAAGACCAAAGGAGAAAACCAGTGTGTTAGGGAGAAATCTTAAAGAACTACAGAGGAGCACAACTGATGAACTATTGAGGGCTCTGCCTCTCATCATTTAATGATTGTTATCTCTGTATTTTTATTTCAGTGGAGAATCTGATCTCAATCTCTTATCCCTAAACTTTTCCTCTCTTTTCTCACCTGTCCACAGCTATTGCTGTCATGGAGTAGATGCTGGCAAAGACAGCTGTGATTGGGAAGAAGTTGTGAAAGCGGCAGTAAGCCTCTCCAAAGTACCACTCACTGTGCAGCGCGTAGATGAAATTGATGAGAGTATTGAAAGCAGCCATGGAGGCATCAGAGAAGGCCAGGTTCACCAGGAAGTAATTGGTGACTGTCCTCATGCGCTTGTGAGCCAGAATAATCCAGATGACAATGAGATTTCCAAAAACAGCCACTGCCACCACACCACCATAAGCGAGAGACCACAGGGCAATGCGCCAAGAGGGTTGCACAAACTGATTGGAGAAGTTGGCTGCTGAGGATGCTACAGGGGTAGAAGCGTTTCCAGCTGGTGCTCCCAGCGCCTGTCCCCAGGGATCGCCCGCTGCAGCAAGGCTCATGTTCCAGCTGCTGCTCATGCTCACGTTCCAGTTGGCTGTGGGGACAGAAGTCATCTTGGATGTTCCTCTCCTCTCTTCCAGGAATGATGTGCCTCTCCCACCTCCCTCTCCCAACCCTCCAAAATCCCCACCAACAGATAAGAAGAGGAAAGAAAGAAAAAAGGAAGCAAGGCAGCACAGCAGGTACTGGGAAGGAGAGATCTGTCAGAAAAAGCTTTGGTTACGGTGTTCAAACTGTTCGAAAGGCTGTACCAGCTGAGTCAGGAGAGCCACCTCTGGGTAGAACAGCATCCCATTCCTCTTCTGTACGGCTGCCTCTTGCTTTTGGTTTTGCTGAAGGAGAAGGGGACTGGGAGCCAAGGCACATTTTATAGGCTTGTGAGTTCCCAGCGTCATGAAGGGAGTGGAGCGATAAGCTCTGTCGGCTGGTAAGATAACACCTCTTTCTCTCTCTTCTCCCTCCTCCCCTTCTGTTTCATTCATTGCCAGCAGCAGGCACTTTCAGGAGCTGTGGAGAGCGCCACGGGGAAAATGAATTCTCCTCTCATTTTTGTTGAGAGATTTGTTTTATATTGCCTTTCTTTAAGTTTCATTATTGCGCTTCCTTTTTAAATAGTCTTTTTGCCCTGTCTTTGCAGGGCTAATTAGCTGCCTTAGTTGAATGTCCCAGGACTGAGACTGCTTTTTATTAAAGCTGTTTCTATATGAATTTATGAGTTTATTCCAGATGAATTCAGATCTGCTTTTTTGCTGCCGTCTTTTCATTTTGTACATGCTTTCCTTTTAACTCGTCTGTTAATGGCATATTTGGAATAGTGACCTTTCAGATAAAGAAATACATCCTGCTTCTCCCTAATTTCACTTTTGAATCTGTAATATGTAATTGACATCAAGAAACATTTATAAAATTAAAATGTGACTATCTTTTTCTTACAGCACTAACTTTGGTGCCCGTAAAGACATTTGCATGTTCAGCAGACGCTGATTTTTATTGAAACACTATGCAGCCCTAAACATAGATGTCCTTAAATAAGGGTAAAATGATAGGGGTTTGTTTTCTTTGTATCTTTGAAAAAGAATAATTTTTTAGTTCTTTTTACTTATTTGCTTTAATTCCACACTTAGTATTATTATTATTTTGAGCAAATAATATTTTAATATGCAGTGATTCCTGTACTGGTAGAAAAGGGTAAATGAGGAATTTCACACTTGATATTTTCACATCCAAGAAATCAGTTTGCTTGTTAATATGTTAACAGCAGCTGGCATTGGGAATGCATGCTTTGTGCAAGGGTTGATTGCAAGGGATTTCAACTAACAAACCTTTGTTATTCAATAGGCTGCAGTCTTTAGGGAGAAAATGTGTTTTAGTGCTGATCTGCTCCATGCTTCAACAATTTAGAGCTACTACTTGTCATCAGCAAAGATTTCAACTGTATCACAGCAGTGGGAGCTATTCAATACCCCTATCAGCAATGACACGTTCTACATTTTTTTGAACAAAAGCTTCAAACAGAAATCAGATATTCCTGTGTGCCACTTCCTCCCTGCTCTATTTACCCAGTGGAAGTAGTGTCTGCCCTTTAATTGTCAGGTCTTCGTTGCAGTTTTAATTTGAATGACTGCAATTGTGGCTATTTCTATATGCTTCTCAGGTCTTACCAGCTGACGTGATCCCAAGCAGCAGCCCCACCTCAGGCTTAGAAGCTCTGCTGAAAACCATGCTTTGCTACAGCATGTCTAGAATCTACCCATATACTGCAGGTTCCCATCACAGGGAAACCACTGGAATTAATCCCACAGTTCCGTTTCAAGTCCCACATCTTCCAGCTGCATCATCTTTCATCCTCTCCCTAGAGATGAGTCTGAAGAAGGGAACAGTAGTTCACACGCCATTTCCCCAACAGGCTTTGTGCCATGTTCTCAAGAGATCCCATAGTAAGAAGCACAGAGTCAGCAGATGCTGTAGTAGTGCTGAGCGGGTCGAACCACTCTTTAAGTTAGGTTAAACTACAGTGAACTGTAGGATGTATTTCTCTGCCTTTGGACACGTATAGAGGGGACTTTGGGAAGGCAGTGAAGAATAAGTGGTTGAGAAATTCAGGTGCACTCTCCTGGTAAAATCAGTAGGGTGCTGGGCAGAGGGTTAGTAGCTAGGGCTCCTTGTTGTATCCTATTGTCCAAAATAGGCCAGTGTGTTAGACTGAGAGAATCCCATACCTGGGCAAAGAAATCTGACTTGTAATAGGCAAAATCCAAGTAAGAAATTGAATTAACTATGGTATAGAATATATCTGTGAGTCTGAGAGTTGAAAGAATTCAAATGGTTGTTCCAACGAGTGAGGAATACTGGACTGACAAGTTATAGCAGAGACTTTGACGCTCAACTCTTGACTCTAGAAGCTTCACTCAAGATTTTCATATGGTTAAGAGCCAGAAAGCTCAAACCCAGCCCTGTGCTCTATACCTTCCCACCTTTATGCCCAAGCTAGCAACTCCAGACTGTATCCTTTTACTAAGCTGATGTGTTTTCCACATTCCCACACCAGCTGCCCAAGTCCTTGTGTCCCATGTGCTTCTGCTGCCCAAGTCCCTGTGTCCCATGTGCTTCTGTTGCTTCCACCCAGCTCTCTCAACCTCAGCTCTATTACTCCTTTTCCTCAGTTTCATTGTGAAATGTCAGCCAGACCACCGACACAGTACGTGAACAGAAGTGTCAGCTTGGCAGCATAGAAATGAAAATATCACTGATGCCTGTTTCAGGAAACTGAGGAAATATTCCAATTCTGTAGGGAACTTTTAATACAGTGTGCTCTTCCACATCCCCTCTTCTCCACACATGAGGAGAAGAGAAACCATGGTGTACCATTAGCACAGTTCCATACTGGACAACCTAGGTTTTTCATTAGTCGCTTGCTCAGTAAACTGGATGCTATCTGTTGTGTTGCACCAGGCATCCTAATCTGGCAGAAGAGGTGCCTGAGCGTCTGGAGCTGTTTTGTTTCGAGAAATTGAACATTGAACAGCACCGGGAAAATGTTGGACAACTGGATCAACATCCCCTGGGGAACATTTACAATTCCTTTTGGAGATGACTGTAAAAATTCGCCGGGATAAATTCCTCTGTGCTCTAACTTTCGTTCTTTTCATTTAGAGGAGCAGTCTGGTACAATCAATTGGAGCAAACCAGGTCCTCCTACATCCAAAAGACTGCAGCAAAGAAATACATTGACCTGACCTGCCCTTTAGCACCTGTCTTACCAGCATTTTATTTAACTAATTAAGGAAAGAGGTTAGGCAGCCAGTAATTGGCTCTTGCCTAGAGAGGAAATTCACTTGGACAGTGAAGTCAGCTGTGCTCCTCCATCAAAATCTGTGTTGATTATACATGTACTGATTGAAATTTGGTCAACTGAAGGTCATCAGCATTCAGTTTCTCAAATAAGTTCTGCAGCAACTTTAGTGAAAACATTTGCATTAATAATTTCTGTGTAGCAAAACCTGCCTGACTGTGGCGAAACTTATGCAAAGGAGTAGTACAGAAGAAAAAGATCTGTGGTTTTTCTCGGTCTCTTGTAGAAAAAGAAGGTATTTTTAGAGGGTAACCATTCTCGTATTTTCTTCTAAAACTGTTACAGGTACATGATTTCCTATGTCAACTTTTGCCCATTCCAGCTTATGCATATTCACAGCGGGAATGTTTATTTTCCTCTAGGTAAGACTACTCAGTTTTAGAGTGACTGCTGCCTGGTCATCTGCTATTTGCTGTTCTCTTTTGCCCTGCCACTGATAGCTACTTTGTGCTTGTACAGTCAGTTGTGGTTAAACCTGTGGTGGCTGTAGCAGTTCCCCATTCCCAGCTTCACAGAAATACTTAGAAACATGAAAGAAATATCCAAAATGTGATGAGGAAAGTGGCTATGATTGTTTGTAGTTCTTCCTTTCTGTTATATAGCTTGAAGCTATTTTTTCACAGTTTTAGCAAAACCTTTCCTACTGAGCCCAGAGTGGAAGGTAAGATCTTGACTCAGCATCTTGGCTACAAGGTAAATTTAGAAATTATTCTATTCTTTCCTATGTATCAGACTATGATTTAATCTTCTACAGGTCTTCTGGTGTACTTGAAGTTTTCATCTGAAGTCACTCTTCCACTAAATTAATCTGTGCGCTATGGGAATGAGAGCCAGGGAACATCAGCAGTAGGGCACAAGTAGGGATTTATAGCGAAATAGCACCCTGCACAGTATATCTATTTAGCATGAGTGATAACTGCATCACTGTTAATTAGAGCAGTTCTATTTCACAAGACCTGTCCCTTGTGGTTCCTTTCTTTTGTATATAGCGCAGAGGGCATTGCTAAGTTTGCTTTTGATTTTAGATTTGCATGCTTGATTAGGCTTAGCCTAATGACCTCATTCCCTGCCTCCGTCCTCCAGCCCCGAGCTGGAAGAGATGATCCTTCAGCAGCAGCTTTGGTGGTCCAAATTTTTTCTTCAGCTTTGATATCTCCTGTTCATCAGTCAGTCATGCAAAGTTTTAGCTATGGCAGGAGAATTTTTGCAATTTAAGGATGCTCAACACTGTCCTATTTATTATGGCTGCTTGTTAGCATTGTGCTGCTGTCATGACAATGTCAGCCTACCTGGATTTTGAACAGTTTGCTTTTATTTTTGTAGCTTAAAACACAGCTGGAAAACTCAGTTTGAACTTGGTTTCTGATTATTGCTTATGAATGCAAAAGCCTTCTTCCTGGCACCAACCGACAATGACTCAGTATGATACCAGGCAACTTCACAAGCATGTGAGTAAGGATGGTGCAGCAAAGCGGCAGGCCAAAACCAGAAGTGATGTGCGTGGCTCTTCGTCATAGCTAGAGGGGGCCAGAAGGGCGGGGACAGTCAGAGCCGAAGAACTGACTACAGATGAGTTTTCTTCTGGAATAGGATGCTGAGGTAAAACTTCACTGAAACTACTTTTAGAACGAAGTAAAACTCAGCAGGTCTAGGGATGAGTTATGGGAAATTAACGCTAAATAGAAACGAAGACTATTCTGAATTATAGATAATATTCACAAATGATTTTGTATGAGAAAACTTTTATTCCTCTTTGATGAGGAAAGAATCACCAGGATTTCTTCAGCCATTGAGAGTTTGATCTTCTGATCCTTCTGAAAGTCTGAATACATTTGGTTTCCGTTGTCACCAGTATAGCTTAGCCCTCTGTTTTTCAGCTGCTTCGGATAGGACATGACTGAAGGGGCTGAACTGCTGGTACAGTGAGGCGCCTGTGTCAAAATGTGATTTGTAGGGCACAGTTCTGTGAAAAATAATTCTTATTCATTTTCTTTCCTGGTCAGCTAGGGCTTTGAGAGGAAAACACATTATACACAGTGTGATACTAGCAATTTTTGGAAAAAATTAAGTGGATTGTTTCAAGTGGTTCTTCTACCTGACAGCAGTATATCTGGAGAGGAGGTAAAGGCAGAGTGAAATGGGACGTGATATAATAAACATTTTCTTGGGCTATTGTGATTAGTCTTCTTTCCTGCTCTTATTCTTTTCCTCTTTACATTCTTTGTTGCAGTGCCTAACAAATTAGTGTGAAATTTTCACCGAATTAATTTTTTTTTCTGACTGCTGTACATTCTTTATTTTCTCCAGTGGAACACAAATTATTTGCAAACATATTTCCAGACACCTCTGCCTTTTCATCTTTCTCCAACTGCTCAAATGCCTGTCTAACGTAAGATGAACTGGCAACTGGCATATATGTGTGCACTCATACATGTTTCCTCATATTCTTCTTTTCTTTTAAATTGCTTTAATAATTATTATTTCTTTAAAGTTACGTTCAACAACAGAATTATAAGGTCACATAAATCAGAGATGAAAAGAATGTGTTTTATTAGACCTTGTAAGTTCTGAACCTACAGTCAAAACTAATGGGTAGCTGCTGTTGCCACCTGAAATTCTGTGCGCCTGTTTGTAAGCCCACTAAAGTCAACAGAAAAGACACCTACTGGCAACACAATTTCCTCCGTCTCCTACAGGGTTCTTTCCAGCAATTTGTTTCTTTCCAAATGTCCAAATTAAGGCGGATTCTATTGGTGACATTTCCGTCCCCTGGAGTCACTGAATATATGTTATATATAATAAAATGTACATACATATTCGTACATAATAAAATGCATATTTTAAGGTCTTGAGCAAGATGAGGAGGTATGAATGGAATCATAGTAACTCAGTGCTGAGTGAAATCAGCAAATAAGATTTTCAGGTGGCTTTATCCACATCATTCATAGAGTATCGATGACGCATCTGTGTTTCACTGTTACCTAAAAAGTAAAATAGGGAGGCTTCTTGACTTTGCTTTTTAATAACAGGAGACATTATCTTACTATCACTGTTGTATCAAAAGAATATTCAAAGTTATTTACCTCCTTCAGTAAAAAAGAATTTTTATGGATTGTTCTTCATAAAGCATTACAGGCAATTTACAGATTTAGAATACTGTCTACAGAGTATTTCTAAAAAAAAATACTATAATCTCATCCATTTTAGAAGACAATCTAATTGGAATGCTTATATGAGACCATTTTCTGGCAGCATAGAAATTGTTTGTTACTCTTGTCTTTGTTGTACAAATTGGGGGGGCGGCGGGGGGGAAGGTATAAATTTGCACATGATATTACCATGTTCTTGTGACTTTTGTCCAGAAATTATTTTAAATTCTCAGTGCTAGAGCAGAGTCAAGTGAATTTTGTAATTGCTTATGTGGTCAGCATATAATAACTTAGTAGAAAAACTGTATCTGCAAATTGTGTAGCAAATATAGGAGGGAGCCTTTTGGCAACGTAGCAAATTTTGTGTCTTCAAGTGCATTGGAAGTAAAGGATAAAAAGGAAACATTCTCAGCTACTGTCTCAAATGTGAGACAAAATTTGCTTTCACCTGTTCTGCATTTTGGAATATAAGATTCATGCTCTGCCTGCTTCAGAAACCAGTTTTTCTTCTGAGGTGCAGGTGGAGAGGGGATCTGAACTTGGCTTCTCTGCATTCTAAACCACTGTCTGACCACATGCTGACAATGTCTTGTCATGTTTTGTGCCTTTGCCTATGTGACTGTCAGTGGAAAAGAAACAACCATCAAAACTGGTGCATAAGGATGATGATGGTATTCTTATGACAGTTTATCACAAACATTCTATTTCTAAACTATAGAGTTTCTTAAGCCAAAAGGTCTGCTAGTTAGTAGGTTTTCAGCAGAAATGGTAATTTAATTTATTTTTCAAAAATACAATATGATCTGCCTATGTAGAGTTTTATGGAACCCATTATTGAAATAATCATGTCTTAAGAACTATTATTTTTCAATGAAAGTTAATCACTGTTGCCAAATGTAATTTTTTTTTTCTTTTCCTGTCTCTTCTCCCTAATGTTCAGTTTCTGTTTCTCTGTTGTGTGATCTTTCTTCTTTCTTAGGAATTGGAATGAAAGGAAAAACAACTATGACCATATCAGTGAAATTCAATTTGTGTCTTCAAGAAGTCAGTCAGTCTCTTGCACCTTTTCTGAAAACCACTGGACCATCTTATTTCTGCTATGATACATATTTACAAGAGTTCTTATTAATTTGATTTGCTATATTCAGGTTGAAAGATTACTTATGTAAGAAGAAGAGTAATTGCCATTTGCCTTTCATCATTCAGAATTAGAATTTTTCAGCATGAGAGGATTCATCCCTGCAGCCATCCTAATGAATGACACTCTGAAGTTGACTGGCCAATGGTTTATTGATGGCCGAAGATCACATAGTTGTTGATGTTCAGCAAGCTGCATTACGGTCCAAAATATGTGAGAAAATATGACTGATTACAAATTGACTTGAAGATTTTTAGGTTATTATGACCCCCAAAAAGCTATGATAGGAAAAGGAAAAAAGGAGGATGAGCGATGAAGAAGGTAATTTGGTTAGTTTTTCTAATGGAAGATTTTCTAGAAATATGCTAACTGTAGTTTCCCTCCTCCAAGCCTTCCTGACAACAAATATTTTTTCCCATGTTTGCTGCAAATAGTTCTGTAAATTGCTAATCTGTTTCTGCCTGCTCAGTAAAATGTTTTCTTTTTTTTTTGAAAATATTCTAGCTTTATTCACAAAAAGCTTTCCTGCTACACTCATATTTCTTTATTGTTATAGCATAAGGAAAAGCAAAAAAAATTGCATTCTGAGGCTTTTAGAAAAATTAAATCATCACATTTAATATCCATAATCTCTGTGAAACAAACAGATTAACCAGAGCAGATTAAGGAATCGGAAAGAATTGAATATTACAGGTAGTAGTAATAACAAAACTGAAAAGTTCTATAGCACAGTGGATTATTACAGAAAATATATTTACTTAAAATGGGGGTACAGTCTAAACTCTTCACAGAAGTCACTGTAAAGAAGAATGAAAGGACATGCTGATGCTAGGTTGGGTATTCATTGCAGCTTCTGATCTCACTTACGCTGATGTTGATCCAGAATTACTCTGATTTCTGGGGAGTTGCTCTAAACGTCTACCTTTCTAACTAAAGAGAAAAGTCAGCTTTTAACTCTGCATCCAAAAGTAAGGTTTTAGTTTCTCTTTTTATCTTAGCCATCATTTAAAATACTTAAAAATTTCCCACCAAAAATGAGTTATAGTGGAGATAATCCAGGAAGACCAGATATAATTTAGATACGAATCGGGCCAGGATTTCTGTGTTCATCATAATTCTAGGAATAATTTGTAGTGCTGAATATATTTTCCTTGCTTTGATCATCTTATGTAATAGGAAGTGCTAGCTCTCTTATGGGGGTCTGATCCATCAAACTCTTATTCTCAGTGATTTCTCTTCCTATACGCTAGAGAAAAGTATTTTCTGGGCTATGTTATTCTCTCATTTATGAAGTATTACTAGAGAATTAGCAGAGTTCAAGAAAGTGCTTTCTTACTGTCTTCTGTGCTTCTAACATGGCAACTAATGAATAGAAGATTGACTAAAAGTAACTTCTAATCAGAAATAATTTTCAAAACTATTTCTGAGTTTTGTGGTTTAGGCTTCTGGTGAAAATATTTAATTTTTAGCTTTGTATAAGCCTTAGTTGTGCTGGGGAGAGGAGTGGAGTGAAGAGTAAGGGTATTTCTCACTTTTTACTTCTTTTAGCACACAGTATTTTAAGTATGCTGGTACTGCTTTGTCTGTGGCTGATCTGCAGTGCCACAGATTCTTCAGGTGATATATTCTGTAAATTGTAGAAAAGAGAGACAAGTTGTACTAGTTTTCTCTTAGCATGGGACAGTGTTCCTATTGCCTTTTCTTTTAATTGAGCTGACCTATTAAATCACCTGGCTACTGCATGTTTTTGTGCTACATCAGCCCTGTTCAGTATTCTTGACACTGCTTAAACCCAGCAGTTTTTGGTTTTGAACATGTGGAATGAGCTATGTTTACTTGAAAAAAATAAGTAAGGAAAAGTATATTCTTAGTTAATCTTATGCTTTTTTCTAGAGCCGTGGCAGGCAGAAGGCGATCAGTTTCTGAGAGTTAAGAGCATTGAACTGGGTTTGTGGAGATTTGCATTCTAGTTTGGCTGTGGCACAACCCAGCTTAGAGAAACCAGTTCTTTTCTCAACTTCAAAATTCCCATCCTCCTAATCTGCTTTGTACAGGGCTCTGAGTTTACCAGTTACATCAACAAAGTGTTGCTGTTAAGGTGGGAAACCAAATGTCAGTAATTTTGTCCCAAGCTTCTCTGTGTATGCCACTCCTTGCAAAAAATTGGATTGCTTTTGTATGTACTAAATCAAAAAACCTTTCTCCTCTTTCTGGTGTCAGACAGGCTCATTTGGCAGAAAAAGAATCTTGTTGCAAATGAGCTGACCTTTCTCAATAATTCAGCATGTTCCAGAGGCATTGTGAAGACAACAGAGAGGAAGGCAATTAATTTTCTGAGGTGAAATGATTTAGACTAATTTATTTTTTGTGGATACAACATATATCACCAGATGAGTTTTGAACAAGCGTTAGCAAAGAGGTACAAAGAGGCATGAAAGCAAAAGGTGGTAACTAAATATAATTTGTAAAGAATGCATCTTATTTATTTAGACAAGCTCCAAGCATTAGCTTTCATATTTGGTGACTAATTATTTTGGAACTTTGTGGAAGGTACTTAGATTTTTATCATTGTGTCCTTTTTTATTTTATTATTTTGAAATTAATTCTCAAGTAACAATGTGGCATATATTGCTTTCTGATCTAGACTCAGTCTCAGTTAATTTTATGTGAAGACAGGTCTTGCATGCTTTTTAGCTGTGCTATACTCTGCTGTACTATACTATACTAAGCTATGCTGTACTACACAGTAATATACTATAGCTAATATTGACAAGAGTTGATTACAAAATTACTTTCCTTGTATACTCTTTCTGAAAGGATGATCGTCTTTCGTTTATGAGAGGTGTAATTACCATATTGCTTAATCACTGGTTGATTTCCCCATTTACCCTGTCCAGCTTACTGACTGATGTTCAGTGACTGGGCTTGTACTCATAAATTACAATGCAAAGTAGAAACTGTGCATGGTAAATGCTTTCTAGTATTATTTTCATGAGTGTAAGCATGATTTAATCTGACAAATTTTGTTATTTTCTGTAGTAATAGCATTTTTTTTTCCTATGGAAAACCTGCCTTTATAAAATTTGTCTTTATTTTTTGCTCTTCATTTTCTAAAAAAAAAAAAAAAACCCTTGAAAATTGAAATTGTTCTTAGCAAAATGTTGCCCTAAAGAGGGTAAGTTGCCTTAAAATATTTATTTGGTCTTCTGTTTCAGGTACAACTCCCCACAAGGACTAAAAATATATAGTCAGCTCTACCTTGCTCCTAGTTTCTCACTTCTGTAGTGTGTGGCTTTAGGGCATAATAGAAAAGCATTCTGCCATAAATCTTGTGTGTCCATGTATGCGTGTAATAAATGTTATGCACATACACAAAATACACACATACACATAGAATGTTAATTGAATATACCATTGGTAGGAAAGTTGTCTGATGTGTTTAGGTGGAAGGGTACACCTGAGGAAGGACTGTGGCATTTGGCTACTAAGGCAGCTCCTGCAGGGTTATCACATTCCAGTCTGTAGAGCTGCCTGTGCCTTGCCACTTCTTGCACACTACTTGAGTAGCAATGGCGATGTCTCATTTCTCTCATTTCTCTCTTATTTGTTGTCCATCAGCTGAGAGAGATTTTCATGCCTGCCTTTTCATTGGTTTTGACATGAATTCCTGGAAAGGATGAATTGCAATTTTTCATGAGGATACTTGGCATTTATTCTTTCCTCTAGGCTACCTGATCCTTATAAGCATCCCGTTATGAGCTTGTTGTGGTTTAACATCCACATGGAGCTAAGCACTGCACAGCTGCTCTCTCACTCCCCCTTGATGGGATGAGGGAGAGAATTGGAAGGAAAAAAGTGAGAAAACTCATGGTTTTAAATAAAGACAGTTTAATAGGTAAAGTAAAAGCCATGCATGCAAGCAAAGCAAAATAAGGAATTGATTTACTACTTCCCAGTCAGGTGTTCAGCCATCTCCAGGGAAGCAGGGCTCCCTCATGGTAATGGTTACTTCGGAAAAAAAATGCCAGAACTCTGCATTCCTCCCCCTTCCTTCTTCTTCCCCCAGCTTTTATTGCTGAGGGTGACATCATAGGGTATGGAATATCACTTTGGGATATTGGGGTTGGGGTCAGCTGTCCCAGCTGTATCCCCTCCCAACTTCTTGTATACCCCCAACCTACTTGCTGGCCTGGCAGTCTGAGGAGCAGAAAAGGTCTTGATGCTGTGTAAGCACTGCTCAGCAATAACTAAAACATCCTTGTATTATCAAGACTGTTTTCATCACTCATCCAAAACATAGCCCCATACCAGGTACTATGAAGAAATTTAGCTCTATCCCAGCCAAAACCAATACAGACCTCTATCCACAGGATACTAAAATTTAATAACCTCCCATGTGAGTTTTTATTTGCGTACATTTTCCAAGATAGGAGTTAAACTCATAGACACACCCTTTGACAGTCCTTTTGGAAGTGTCTTAACTCAATTGCAGATGAGGAATTTTTTCACTGAGGTGTTTCATCTCCATGTCCTTAGATGAAGAAAGGACATACAGGTCTTCAAGAGATAAACAATTCTTATAATAGAAAGTAAGACTTTCAAAATACTGACCATTGGAGTCAAGCAATCAAAACCCAACGGGAGTAATTCTTTTGGGTAGGTTTGAAAGTATCTCCATAATATCTTCTGTTTTTCAAGATGAAAATAATATTTTGAAGATTATACCATCCATTTAATGCTATGAGATAAACCTGCTAGCTTCTCTAAAGTGTTCGCTTTATTTATTTTATTTCTCTTCAAGACGGCATAGAAACAGCCGGGTAGCAAGCGATCCGGGCAACTGGGTAGCATTTGAATACCAAGACAGATGGTCAAGACCCTGAAAATTTTCAGTGTTGCATTTCTATGTGTTCCCAAAATGTTCTCCCAAAATGTAATTCAGTTATTGATTATTGGTTTTGTCACTTATTCTTTAAGCTAAGCAAGCAGGAGATGAGACAAGTTCTAGACAGCCAATGAAGTGGGAAATCCAAATCTGGAGAATTTCCTAATTACACTGTATGATATGAGGTTTTTCTTTCTTGCTGTTTTGACAAACCCCTCATTCCTGCGTATCTGAAAGAAATTACAAATAATTCAGCAGTGATCTGAGTTTTATGCACTTTGAATGTATTTAGTCAGATAAATTTAATTTTCAGTAAAGAGATCCAGTTTTCAGTAAGGATGTTCAGGTTTCAGTAAAAGCATCTCGGGACACCCAAGCATATTACTTTTACTGCTTTCTGTGAGCTGTTCCCTTTAATCTCCGGTATTGTAATATGAGTAGTTACCTTGATAGCTATATCAAGAAGATATTCTAACCACACTGGCAATAGCCATCTGTGTTAAAAAGACTAGAAAATTAGATGATACATTTTAAGAAAGATTAGAAGGGGCTTGCTTTTCTTTTAAAATAAAATATGTGAAGATAAAATTATATGTCCTTTCATTCTCTGATGACGATGGGGGTAGCAATCATAAAAACCTTGTTCTTGATGAGAAAAGACACCTGCTGCTACTTTCTTTACCACAAGAAAGTGTGAGTTGCAAAAAAGTTGAGTATCTGTCAATCCCTCCTCTCCAGCACATACCTGTGTAGGCACCCAGCTTCTTGTGTCTTGCTAGCATGAGTGATGCCACTCCCCCAGAAAACAAGTTGTGAAAGTAGTATCACTATCTTTTTTTTTAATGTTTCAAATATGCTGTGAAAAGGCTTGGGTTTGTTTTTTTTTTCTTTCTAAAGAACAAGTATATGTCATTTGTCTTTTGAAAAGAAACTCCTATCCAGCAAGTAGGTTTTCAAATAAATGTTTAAGATATTCCCATTCTGTACAATACAAATGAGTAGTAAAGAAAGATGCTTTATTTTTGGAAAACTGAAAAAACACAGAAACCATACTTTAATATGGTTTAATATTCTATTGCCAAGAAAAGAAGATTTCAGAGAAGAGACTTTTTTCGTATGAGGGCTCTCTCTGCTCCGAGACTGATGTTGAGAAGAGATGTGTCCTAAAATCCCAGATATCTTCAGAAGTTTAACAAGTTTAGTAATCAGTAATTGATGCAAGATCATTTTTTTCCCTGCCACAGGCTTGGAGATGTTTTCCCCCAGTTGCAGATTGCAATAATTTAAGTTCCCTTAACTAATTGTCTTCACCTTTTGTGGACCTAAGTTGGCCTTATGACCAATCTATTTATTGGACAGCTTGTTTTTCCTAGGAGAGAGGGTAGTCCAAACAAAACTGAAACACTGTGGCAAGTCTAATGATGAGGGGGCTATGACAGATCCATAATTTGCAGCTAATAAGCCACTTCTGATCCTTGTTGCTGTTTTTGGAACAAGAATACAACTTTCATGTGGAAATGATAAAGAAGTTAGTAGATAGCACTGCTACTCCTTTCCTGACCACAGGGTCAAAGCAAGTGGATGGATGCTGTACCTACACCTATAAAGGGCTATTGCACCCACAATGATGGTAGCTGATCATCTGGCAGTTTCTCGAACCGTATTAATCTGTCAACATTGTTCTCTTTAAAGGATATAATTTATTTAGGGTAGCAATCTCATGCTAAAAATGCCTTCTAACTTTACTGGACTTCTTAAAAATAAAGGTGAAAACCCTTTGCTATCTATGTAAACAACAAAGGAAATGGCTCACAGCCTGATTTTTTTCACGCACGCACACCCCAGTTCAAAGACATAAACAGATACAAACGCGGATGTCCTAAAGTCAATTTTTGTACCTTTTAGTTGAATCATTACTCCAACAAGTGACAAATGAAAATGAGTTCTATGGTATTATGAACTTACAAACTAAACCTTAATATAAAAAAAAACCCAAACAAGAAACAGAGGCAACTACCCTTCCCCAGTGCAATGGATGTTATAAGAGAGTAGCTACAAAAAGGGCTATAAAAAGAGTTCAGAGATCTGGGATTTATAAAATTAAAATGTGAGTCTTCCTTAGCTTTCCTGAGGCAAGCAGAAAAAACATAATCTTTTGATTAAATCTCCCATATTTGCTTCAGGCTATTGTCTGAAAATAATTTGTTCTCTTACATGTAGCAAGTACTTGGGATTGAAGCTGTTTTATAAATCTGTTGCTCTTTTAAAACCAATACAGATGGTGGGTGTTGATAAAGTGATTGTTGTCTCACTAAATTGTTGAGATAATTTAATTTTGTCAAGTAGGATTTGTAGTGTTAGGAATATGTGTAGAGGTAGCATTTGTAGGATGAAGAAACTCATTTCTTGTCTCTGACTTCATGTGTTCAGGGTGTTATCTAATGGATTTATTTCCAGATTAATCTGGCGGAGAAAGGGCCCTTCATCACTCTTGCTGTAGAGCACACATTTTCTTTTCTGGATGATAAAGACAGGGAAATCCTGGGCTGGCATATGTACTTTGGGTGAATTCTAGCATTGCCCTGATGAAACACTGCTATCCCAGAAAGATAAACCAGTGTTCCCTGCTGCTAAGCAGTGGGTTCACTTCATGTTCTTGTTTCCTACTGAGGTAGTGTGTGGGATGCCCAAGAAGGCAATGCAAAGGGTAATTGGAGTCTGGAGCTGGGGCAGTAGACAACAACAGCCATTAAACCAGCTTCCATTCAGAACAAAAAGGTGGAGAACTGGAGAGAAGGAATTCAAAGGAAGGACAAAAGGGTAAAAGACAAATCAGTTAAGAGCATAGAAACAGGAGATTGGAAAGAGAGCACTGAAGATAATTGGAAGTTAAACCTAATTGTTTGGGAGGTGGGGGGAGAGGCAGGAGGAGGGACTGAAAACCACACAGTTTTTGTTTGTGGTTATGTTGACGCTTGTATAATGATACATTTTTTCAGGCATCCATAGTGAGACCTAAAAATATTGCAGTTTTATCTCTCAACACAGAGCAGTTTTGTTTAGACCCCTGTTTTTCATTGGCAGGGTTATATTCAGCCTGCATTACCACAGAGTCTAGATCCTTCTCGTGTCTCCAAACCTCAAATGAAAGCATTTGACTTGCAGACTGTGGAAATTATTTCTTTTGTGAAATATGGCAAAGCATTTTGTTGGCTTGTTTTTTTTTTTTTCTTTTTAAATCTAAACTTTTGAGAATTTCCACTTGGGAAAAAATGATTCTCAAGCTCTGTGTTGATGTTTTTGTCTTGATTCAGGACCAAGATACATATTGAAATTTCTCATGGCTGTACACTGGAGGCTGGTTTTTTTTTTGGCATATTGTCCAGCTGCTGCCATCTCTTTACAGGCAGCCCAAACCCTTAAGGTCAGAAAATAGTGGTTTGATACTGTGGACAGAAAATAGTAGGTTTTACTTAAAGATTTTCTTTATCCATTTGCATCTCCCTTAGCCCAACTGGCATCAATCTGCGGCAATCAACTGTGTTTTTCACTGCTGTCACTTCTTATTTGAGAAGAGCAAACTGTTCTTTTTTTAAAGTGAAGTGCAACCTGGCATTCCACGTTTATATGACTGACAAATTCATATTAATATGCTAATCAATGCATGTTGTCACCTTTGTGCTAAGCTCTTTCCTGCCAGATTGTTCTGTGTCCCACAGGCTTTGTTTTTTGCAAGACACTTTGCTAATGCAATTAATCAGCTAATCCAGGAATCATCTTCCATTACAGAAAACTGAAATAATCTTTTCTGCTGTATATACTCTGCATCTTTTGTCTATGGTGGAATCATATACTCTTAGATAGATCTAGAATATATTTTATCATTATAAATCACTACCAGCACTAGTTCCAAATCCCATGGAAAGGTGCCACTATATACATGTATTTTTTAAAGCTTGTCTGTCTTTACCATTGACTTCACTGACCAGTTGTTCCAGTGGAAATCCTTCCTTCAGTCTCATGATGTTAAGTCTTGAAAAGCAAACAGATCCAAAAGCTCTAATTCTAAGGTCTATATAGAGTATTTCCTGGTTAGCACAGAATTTGTGAAACTAGATTTACAGACAAAAAATCTTCACTTTTTAAGAGAAAGGAAGCTCAGTGAAGTAAATTGCTCTCCTGAATTCCCAGTGCAATGAAAATATTTTTCAACAGCCACTGAGTTTCACATAAAGAGTGATGCCCCTGCTATCTTTCTCATCAGATAAAAGAAGCACCAGTAGTTCCAGATAAGTACAGGATGACTCTGTGATGACTCTCTAAAGATGGGCTTCTGGGTGAAGACCTGGGCACCAGTTCTTTTCTGGTACAAAGACAGATAAAGCTGAACCGTCTACGTGACTATGATCAGCTGCAGCTTTCTCTGTCAGAAACAGAAAGAACCAGAGAAGTGCAATATGGTCTTTCCCCTGGTGTGCTACCCAACTTTTTGTTATTTGGTGTCCTGGGAACATACTGAGGAGATCAGATCTAGAGTCCCAGGTTAAATAGCCATGCTGAGACCTAGCAAAAGTGTTTTTATTTGTAATTTTGGTATATATATCATCTGGCTGTGAGATCCAAAAGTAAACAATATCCTTTGCCAAAAAATATTTCATCTTGTCTCTTAAATTTGTGGCCCGATAATTTCTTTGGACTTTCTCTGATATTTTTTTTCCTAAACCTCAAGAAATAACCATTCTCTATTAATTTTCTCCAAATCAGTTAAGATATATTAGATGTGTTCCTTTTGCAAGCAGATTTCTAGTATTTTTTAATCCTCTCACGTGTAAACTAGACCATATCTCTCATTTCTGTTAAATATTGTCACCTTTCTCTGCAAATTTTCTAGCTACCTGTATCTTTTTTTCTGGATGGTTGTAGTTGCATTATTGATTCATACTGTGGTATAATTCTGTTTTGTTCTTTATAACCTTTCTAACACTTCATAACATCCTATCTGAATTTTGGCTGCTACTGAGCCAATGCTTTCTGAGAATACCTATATTGATTCTGCCACCTTGTCTCTGAGTGAAGACAGCCAGTTCAAGTCTAACATGGTGAGCCCATAGCTACAGGGGTGCGTAGTGAAAGCTCTTTATTCCATGGGACTCGATACTGACTCATTTGGTAGTGAAGGGTCTTTATGTACAGGCAATGTTGTTATTACAGGATTTTAAGTTTCTTTCATTAAAGAAAATCGGATACCTTTAGTTGAGGAAGGGAATTTGAAAAATTCCATACATACCCTGAGAAACCAGAAATGAGAAGGCCCTGCAGATTTTTAGCCTTCCTCCCCCGAGCTCAGGATTTTCAGTGGACTGCTTTGCCTTCTAAGATCAGAAACCTATTTTTTTGGATCCTTGAGATGATTGTTCTTGTGCTACAGAACTGGAAGGGATGGGTGGTCAGAGAGAGAGGATAGGATGGGCTGTCGAAATCTTTGAAGCTGCGACCCCTTGGGGGAAGGCATAGATTAGAATAAATGAGACACAGGAATTGCTCTGGTAGAAGAAAGCTGGATCTTCTGTCATTGAATTTATTTTAGAATTATCTTTGTGTCAGCTAATGAGATGTGAAGGGACAGGTTTTTGTTGTATAATGAGTTCATCGTTTATATCTGAGGCAGTAATATGACTTTACCTGTTTATATTTTCCTGGAGTATTGAGAGAAAATATAAGCATTCCTATAGGGCTTTTAAAAAAAATATAAATTGGAACAACAATAGATTGTGAAAACCTGTAGAAAAATACTATTTCCTATTACATGCTACCTGGTTTTTACATCATATAAAAATGAATTGATTTCTTCTAAATCCTGTATGATTTTTCTGCTTGGGATGATATCCCGAATTTTTGAATTAAATTCTTTGTAGGCTTTAGCTAGAGTTTTTAGCAGTGCCTTTCAGAATTACGGAAACAGCAAAATGCAGAAGAGAACTATTGAATAATGCTGGTGGGGTTAAAGTTTCCAGAGGGAGATGATCATCATGTGTAAAATGCATAGATTCTCACCGTATGGAATATGCAGTATGGTAGATGAAAAGCAAGCAACAGCTTTAAGTAATAAATCTCCAAACAGGTAGGACTATGGATTAAAAATGGATAAATGTATCCTTTATCTGGCAAAATTAGCATAAAAAAAGAGACAGAACATATACTTAATCCCTCATTAAGCATAATCAAGCTTGTTGATTAATTTGATCTTCTAATCTGCCTTGTATGTGAAAAACAAAGTCTGTGCCAGAAACACCTTGATTGCTTAACTGAATGTCATTCTCTTGGGATAAAACATCTAAGAGTTACACTGACATAAAAGAAAACTGAAGACAGCCTAAATGACAAGGGGGAAAACTAGACATTTGCTTCAGAAAGGCAGGAGGCTGTTTACATTTATGTCTGTCATACCTAATTCTTAAAGGTCAATACAGTTTCTTTTTTAGAAAACAATAAATTAAATGGTATAACAATAAGACATCAAACACTGTAACAAAATATATACTGTCATTGAAGAAGAATGCTGACATTTTGCAAGAGTTGTTGGGGGAGTCAATGGAAAACATTGAAGAAGGGAAATTATGTACTTGCAAACATTAATAAGAATCAGTGATAATTTTTTAGTTAAACACATACAGTATCATTCAGGAGAATTGAAGTATTTGCAGTTCAATAATGGCATTCATTTAAGGCACTTGGGTGTGAATTTTGATTTAGAGCAGCTGTTGTAGAACTGTGAGCCCTTTGTCAGCCCAGCTAGTCCAGTGGAAGCTAACAACACTGTGTAAGGAACTGCTCAGGAGCCGGTGTTCACATCTGAGCCTGGAGTAAAGTAAAATTGTTTGACGTTACTTGACGACAGTCATTCAGATAATCTAAAAAAACCCACCTAAACTGAGGTAGAGAATTGTACTTCTTGGAATAGAATGCTGCATTTTTGATGATTAAATGTTTCGGGTTTGTTAGTCTGTTTTTATACCTTGGGGAAATACACCTCAGTCTTTCTTTTTGGATATGGAAGCCCATAAATGAATTGGGCAGCCTGAGAGGGTTCATCATTGTTCTTACAATGACTTGTGAGTGGTGCCTCCTTGCTGAAGGAGGCACCTTCAGCTCCTTCCAGAAACCTGAAAGAGTGGTTCTAATTAGAGAGAGGGAGGAGAGATGAGAAAATGTAAAGGTGCTTGGCTTGAGGAAGAAGGAGCTGGTGGATATACAGAAGTGCATATAGAGGTCACTGTATAGCTGTGTAGCTACTGCCTATTAAAGCAAACCTCTGTAAATGTAGCAGAATTAATTTCAAAGAATTCCCCCTCCTCCTCAAACCAAGCCCTTATTAATATTAGTCAAACTAAGCTTTTACTAAATGTTAAGTCAAGTTGGTTATTCCTTTTTGAAAAAACTGGTGATATCTTTTTCCTCAAATACAGTGATATGGAGGTATTTAGCTGAGAGAAACATAGAGCAGAAAGAGCTCATTTTGCTGTTAATAAGGTCTAGCATGGTGTCTAATTGGCTGTGCTCGGAAATGTACAGGCCAGCTAGGACAGCAACAGCATTCAGAATGAAGAATAGCCACCTTTCGCAAGGTCACCCATTGCTTGTCCTTTCGTGCTGCTTGAATGCAAAGACTCTAGTTTATAGGGAGATCTCTTCAAATAGGGTAAGACAGACTAACTTTTAAACGGCTCACTTCTGCAGCTGAAGTAGAAAAATAAACTCGCAAACAATAATTCGCAGTAATTATCAGAATGATTTTGCAGCAGAGATTTATGTTAGAAGTATGTGGAATTTAAAGCATAAGGCAAAGTTTAAGAAAATATCTCTGGGTTGTGTTCTTTAGGCATTTACCTAATAATCACTTCCTTTGAATGGGTGTTTTGTGAATCAAACAGCTAGTGTTTATAAAGCTTTTTGGAAAATGTAAGTAGAAACCCTGTGCAAATGCTCACTATTATTATTACACATGAATCATTGTATTAAGAACAACAATCACATATCTCAGTTATGGACCAAATCCAGCTCCCTATGTTTTTGATGGGATGTATTTCCTCTAGGCTAATGAGTAGGCCAAAGTAATTGACTTTTCCATGTCATTTAGGGAGAAAAACATTTTCTTTTCCAACATTATTATTATATACAGAGACTCTAATGGGAGTGCCATACCTTTTTTCTTTATGTATAATAGCTGGTCTTGTAAGTAATATTTGTTCAAATGGTGCAAAAAATATTGTTGGCTTGGAAATAAAAGTGAAAGCCCAGCCTTTCTAGTACAGATAAATAGCTTAGGGGTGACAACATGTCCTCCCTGAACTCAAAGCTAAATTTTTCAGCTAATTCACATTGTTGATTCAGAGTACTGAAACAGTAGCTTTGACTGTCATCTCTTCTTGGCTCAGACTGTGAATAGAAATCCCTGCAATTTGGGAATTTGGATTACAATTGCTTACCTTTCTACATTTTCAGTTCTGTTTCAAGGGTAGCACATGGAGGCTGTATAATCCCATTTCTCAGCTGTTCCTGTTGTAAGAAATACTTACTACCTTGGAAACAAGACAAGCATGGAGAAATATTTGAGGAAACGGACTTTAGCAAAGAGGAAAATAGTAAGTTCTTAAATCATCCATTTTATTCACACTGCCTGGAGCAGATATTGATAGTATAAGCCCACTTGGGCATTACTTCATACATATATACAATAGTTTGGGTTGGAAGGGACCTTTAATGGTCATGGAGTCCAACCCCCTGTATTTTTCTGTTTAACCCTACATCCACAGTTTTTGAGAATCTTAAATAAGTATTGTAATTGCAGTGTTGGTTTACAGAAGACAATGTTTTAAAGAAGATTTTTTAATGTGTTGCTTTCTGATGGATGTCACCAGCAAGTGCAAAGCTGCCGTGTTCACATCTTCTGTATTTGTTTTACTGAAAGCTAACAGAGTGCTTCTCTGACTTCACCAGTCTGTTACGTACAGCAACTTTGTATTGGTGTTTCCTATATATCACTGTGCTATGTAATTTGTTTCTCTTTTCTTAGCAGACGTTCATTCTCCTCTATAAATGTGCCAGCAATCAGAGGTCTCTTAGCTCCGGCATTTTTTAGCATTCATAAACAGGAAAGTTAAGTAGCATTAATTAAGCCCTGTGGCAAAGCTGTGCAAAATGTTTGTGATTTAGGCTTGTGTTTCAAGAGCACTAGCTGTCTTTTCCCTTTATGGTGTTGGCAGAGAACAGTATTAAGAACACTCCGGTGCATGTTTCCCGCAAGTACAACAACCTCAACGAGCACCCAGAGCATCATTGTTAAGCTTGCAGGACTGAACAGGAGATACAGGTGTGGGACAACGGGAACTGTGGGGTGAGGAAGAGTCTTTGCCTGCACATGCTGACAACTCTCATGTCTGCAGTTACTCATCTGATTTTGTGTCTCTGGCATGCTTTGGCATATCGACAGTTGCCTGGGAGTCAGAGGTTGAATTCATACTTGACCCTCTGTGGTAAATCCAAGCCTGAGCCTAAATATCTTTTCAGGTCCATTTTTTATCTCCATTTTCTAAATATGTCTTGATGCTACCTTTGAAACCATTTTCTGTCTTATTTGTACTCAGCTCAACCAGCAACATAAGCTTTTTTTTTTAACAGTTCGAAAGGGTTGACTTCCCCTCGCTCACCTTTCGTGTGCCGTTGCTGCCTGGAACAGCCTCATGTTAGTCTACAACTGGGGGACTAGACAGAAAGATCTGTGTTTTCCAGGTTGATGTAAGCTGGTGGCAATGCTGTTAGAAAAGTTATTTGTACTGATTCTTGTACAATTCATTTATCTCTTCTCAGCCCTCTCTCCACTTCTCCATACACTGACATGAAAGGCATAAAATAGCGATGATGAGATTTGTGCGCTGTCTGAATCAACTTCTCTCTCTATTGCTTTACAAAGTCTAATTTTTTTACTTCAGTTTGCTTGAAACAAAGACCATGAAAGAAAACTAAACCCCCTTAATTTCTGGACCATAAAAAGCTTGTCACATAATTTGTAGGGTTTTAAAATATTCGTAATTTAATCCACAGAAAATGGCAGCAAATCAAAGAAACCCCCTTTTTTAGGTGCAAAATTTTTAAATGTATAGTGAATTGAAAATAATTTTAGTTGAGACTTGTTTTAGAACATACAATCTTTCAAAATTTCTGAAAAATATTGCTTTGCTGGTTTAACACCTATTCATTTACATGTCCAGTCAAGATAACAGGACCTTAGACTTCTAGCAATCATTGTTTGCTTTGGCAGTGGTTTTGGCCCCTTTCATGTTCAAGATACAAGATTTCAGAAGATACATTTGTATTTAAAGAAAAGATTTTGTGTCTTGCATTTGAAACCACACATTACAGGCTAAATACAGAATAACACGGCTGCATTTCTGGTGTCTGTTTCCACAGATACATAATTAGGGAGGAATAGAGGGCAGTGAAAAAGAGCAATGAGTCAAAGTACAGAGCATGAAAAACAAGATTTAGTGTTTGATAACAAATGCAAACGAAGTCATGCTAAACTCCCAACTATGGCAACCATACACAGTTGTATAAATTATTGATAAAATGTCCTGGTTTGAAGATAAAAAAGGAGTTGAAGAATGCTTTTATGAAGCTCTTTTCCTTCAAGGTGATGAAATGATGGTAGCTGTTCATCCTGGTTCTGCCACGCTACCATTACAAGTCATGAAATCCATTGTTAGGATTAACCTTTATTTTAGCAGCAAAGATGGTCACTTGTGTTTAGTTTGTGGGGTGGAGATCTGTGCAAACACAACTACTGGCAGAAATTTGGTGTGTAAAATTTGTTTAGAGAAACACAATTAACAACAAATACTGAAGGCAGGATTTGGAAACTTTGAATGAAAGTGGAAGCAGCAATAAAACACATTTATTGTTTAAGAAATAAGCCAAAATATAAATTCATTTCCATCCCTGTCATTGTTGGCCAATGGAAACAAATAACGCAGTATGCTGCAGTTACAGCTGACGTGCTTCTCACAGCTTTCATTCCTTGAGTTGATTGACTGAAAAGTTCTCTGTAAATAAGGACTTGAAAAAGAAACTGGGGAACTTGAAGCGGAGTGCAAAGGCAGCTGTCAGTGCTGCTAAGGAGTTAATAAAGCACAGCCTGGAGGTGATTCAGAGGTGCTACCTTTATGTGTCCTGCTTAACCCTTGGCACCAATCCGAACTCTACACCACAGCCTTGAGAACAACTGTTAGGATAGATAGAAGATGGCTGTGAGGGATAAGAGAGAAGAAAAATAACTGCAATCGGTTGTCTTCTGATTCTTGAGTGCCTTACTATGCTCTTTAGAGTTATTATAAGACCTAATTTCTTTTCTGTTCAGTACCATTTTTCACGTAGTTCCTTTGGAATGAACACGAGTAGAAGAATAACTGTCTGCTAATTTTCATCCAGCTCCTATTCTGGCAGAGATCAGGATGGGTTTTGCAGCTCGTTTCAGCTGAAGCTGTGTTAGGTCCTTAGCTCTGCTCTGGAGGCAAGCAGTAATGAATGACACTAACGGGAAAGTGTGAGCAACATCGGAGCTGCCAGGAAAGTAAATGGGCATCTGCTGAGCAACTTGGTGTTTGAGAAGAGGGACAAGAAGATAAATGATCCACATGAAGCAAGTATGTAAGGAGAGTAGAGTGGCACAAAATTTGTTGACTAGGTGGAGCTGGGAGCCCAGGGCTGTACTGAAAACTTCGCTGTTTGATTGCCCCAGTGGGCAATTATTTCTCTTTGATACTTTTCTTGGAAAAATTCTTTGCAGTCTATGCTGCATATCAAGGCTGGGCTACCAAGAAAAGTACATTAGCACTATTGCTGGTGTATTCTAGTAAAAGAGCTACATGGACACCATCTCTTTATGTGTCTTGATTTCCTTGCAAAGGAGAGCATGGAGGCTATATTGTAATAGTTCCTAGAACAGGAATGTGATGTGCGCTATACTGCCATGCCTGCTGCAACTGAGGGTCTCATTCTCTGCATGAACTAGGTGCTCGTGTGCACTAGCTGGTTTTGTCTGATGGCTACACAGTGGTTGCATTTTTGTCTCTTTTTGAAGGGAAAACCGAAATGAAATATAAACATAATTAATTAACTGGTTCCTTTCCTACACTAGGGATTTTTCTGCAAATATTGCATGAAAAGTGTCTCCCCTTTGGTGCTGAGATCTTCCTGTTCAGTTTATTTTATAATATCTTGGTATTATATTTAGGATGCTGCTTAGCTAGGGTTTTTATTCTTAAAAAATATTGAATGCAGGTGAATTGAATTCCCCTGAATAGGAACATTTTTTCTTTCCATTCAGAGGGTATCTGAATTCAATTTACCCCTTCTCTCTTTTTGATGCTGTAAAATTTTAGTGTCATTGGTCTCTTGAATTTATGTCTGCACCTGTGGCTGAATTTTATTTTCTTATATTTGGCGGGTCAAATGCAATAGACTGTGAGCTTTGTAAAGTGAGTGTGTACTTACTGTCTGGCAAGTTCTACAATACCTTGTAATTATATTACTTTGATATTGAATTGGCTAGATTTAGAAGTAGTTTCAGTACCAAAAGGTACTGCAATTCTAGTACTCTTTATACCAGTTATGATAAGGTTGTTATTTAATCTACTTCTACAGTTGGGAAGACTATGAGTCTCCTACTGTAACTCACCCCAAATTACCGCCAGTGGGATTTTGAAGACTTTCTGTGCCTTTCAGTGACACTATTGCAAGGGTCAACAAAAGCAGCTATATGAAAGAAATGTGATTTGCATCAGATGCAAATTTGATCTGTAGTTAAAAATAGATACATATCTACAGAATTGTTAATAACAGCAAGGACTGTGTAACGGTAACTCTAAGAGCTGTAAGTGGTGAGTGTGTGGAAACATGTCTCTGTAAGTATTATACGATTTCCACAGAACATCAGAGAAATACTCTTTTCTACTTGGATCTACGAGCCAGAATGTTATCCTGAGGGTTAATGTATCATAAATAATGTTTCTAATTATTCTTTAACAGAATTTATGCTTTTCAGTCCTGTTGCTGTTACTGCTGACTGTGTAATAGCCAGCTGTCTAAGAGTCCTCATCTACAAAGTCTACAATCACTGTGAAATCCTGTATCTTGCTGGATGTAGTAGTGAATCAAATCTGACTCCAACTTCCTAAAGGTATGGACCACGAGGCTGCTCTGGACTTGGCACTCTTCTGTTGCAATTGGGCCAGTGTCCACTAAAGGACTGAAAAAGAAGCAAAACTGGAAGAGGGTGGGCTTGTATCCCGGAGATGAGAGCACTTGTCTGAATGATCTGTGTTCAGATACTTACCTCAGCGCTCATCTCTCGATTTTATTCAATGACTGACTAAATATACATCATAGAAACAAGTGTTGCATTTGGAAGAGGTTCCAAATGCAATGGGCTAGTGACTTAACATGTGTTTTGGGTCATGAAAGAGAATGGGATGCCTTAGACATAAAGCGTATTTATTTTGGTAGTTGGGTGATACGCCTTATGGAGTGTTTATTCCCTAATGCTAAATTGACATAATTGACTGAGCCCGAAGAAAAACAGCAAAGATTTCATGAAACAACTTGTTGCACACATATTTCTGGGCAAAACTAAAGACAGAGTTGTCATGGACAGTTATGGTGAGGTGGGTCCTAAGAAAGCTATGCAAAGCCATAAAAGATGTACCTTGTTTCTTCTGGCATTGCACCTTATATGTGTTCTCAACCAATTACTGTGTGTGATAGCTAGCTTAAAGACAAAAAGGATTTTAAAGAATGGCTTTGGGGATCCCATGCATAAAATGACGGTGTTCACCTTGTGTCTGCCATGCTGCCTATGTGTGAGAGAACTAGTTTGTTGTTAGAACTGACTTTTAAATCAAGAAAGATAGCTTGTGTCTTGTTTTGTTCCATCCAAACCCAACTGCGGACAATAATTCTTTGTATGTAACCATCGAGATGGATAAATGTTATAAAAAAACCCTCCCAAAATTCCCAATCCTCCCCCCGCCCCCCTAGGAATTTTAATTAAATAGTTGCATCGTTCTAGGAGTCAAATTAGCAGACTATACTCTCTGGGAATAATGTCTTTGTTAGAAGGTTTTGGGGTTTTTTTTCTTTTTTAAATAAATAACTAGATTATATATGTTTTGCAGTCCTGAAAAGCCTTAATGGAGTTTTACATCTATTCTTCAAATCTGAAGGACACTAAAGTAAGAAAAGCTAACTCAAACTGAAAGGACCCTAAACCATTTTGAGTTAGCTTTTAGCTTCTTAGTCTATAACTCCAATTTGAAAATCATCCCTTCAGCCCTCAGGCCTTACGTTTTGCTGAGCTCTTTTTCCAAGAGCCAATAGCGTGTGATGCTGTTTGGTTCCCTGCAAAAGGCTCATCACTACATGTCCTATACGTTCTCTCTGCTCAGATACAATTACCTTGGTTTGAGCTTAGAGTGAACATGAAAAAAAAAATACATTCACTAAAGACACTGTGTTTATCAGAGCCGCAGTACCTATCATATTACATATAGCCTGTTACATATTATACAGTCATAGAGGTTTAAACTGCAGCAATATTCAGTGGGAAAATATTCAGTGTCTGTCTCTTGTTAGAGCTGTGTTTCTTCTTTGGAGGGTGAAAAATTACCCCAAGCTCAAACTGTAGCAAAAGTCCAGTACAGAGTTTGAATCTTTGTAGGGTCTTGACTTGCGTCAAGATCTCTGTACCTTATTCTCAGAGCACTGAGATTTTCACTGACCACCATACCCGGCAACAGACGGGGAGTTTGGATCGCTCTGATTCTTGTGGTTTGGAATCATTAGATTCTTCTTCCTCGTGGGCTATTTGCTGCCTTGTACCATCTGACACAAAACATACATACAGCTGAGACACCCATGAGACCGGGAGAGGGATGGAGTGTTTCCAACAGCCACAAACTGACAGGCCCACTTCTGTCACCCAGTCAGAGGTTTTGATGATGTCCACGGCTCTGTTGCCCTGAGCGANTGTCACCCAGTCAGAGGTTTTGATGATGTCATATGCTGGAGGATCCATGGCTTTGTTGCCCTGAGTGGATCTGGACTCTTCTGTCTAGGTGCATTCAGAGATGATTTGGCAAGTAAAACCACAATTTTTGTATCTGATATCAAATATATCTCCACGGCAGATCTTTTGTTTTGAGAAAACAAAACATGTTTGTTTGTTTCACCACTGTAAGTTATACTTGGTGAAAAAGCCAGTTGCTCTGACAACCTGTGGAAGACTAGGAGCAATTTCTGACATTTCATGCATTTCTTGCTATCGAGGCTCGACGATAGATTTCAAACGAAAGAAATAAAAAATTATTTTTTGGAGAAATAACTTCATGTTAGAAGGGGAAGAAAAAAATGAGTGCCATTACTCAGTAATCTCTTTTTTCTTCTTCTGGCCTGGTCTCCATCAGCATTAGGGATTTTTTTTTCTTTTAAATAAGCATCCGAGTGAACCCCATCAAGTATCAAGGCTGAAACATCTCACATACAGAATAATTCTTCTAAAGGTGTCACTTGCTGAAGAGTTCTAAACATATTTACATGGTTGTTCCTGAAGCAAACTAACACCACCACCACCAGCAGAGTGAGAAAAAGGTTTTTTAGAAAAAACTTTTGGCCTCACCTGGAGTTCAAATAAATTACAGTTTCAATTCAAGCAGGTCGATCAGTCCATGAAACTACTGCTAACTACATCTTTATGCTTTTAAGACTTCAAGAAACAAAACAATCTTACAATCTAAGACTGACCTGATATAAGGGGGGAAAAATGACAGAGAGTAGCTGACAGGTGGCCCAGAGAGACTGTGAAAGAATGAAGTTTTGATATTTGTAGTTTCTTTGAATATTACCCCTTTGAATATAACTTTCTATCTTTAGCACTCCATAGCTGTGTGCATTTCTGCTCTGAGATTTAAAAAAAAAAAAAAAAAAGAGTAATGATAATATGGTATTAATTTGTGGAGATAAACAACAATTTAAAATTGGACAGAGAGGAGGATAAATGCATTAAGATTAATTAAGATGCTGACACTTATTAGCATCTGAAGCAAATGAAGTTAAGTAAAAGATGCTTTGATGTTTTAGCTGGGAGGAAGTAGCACTAATGGTCTTTACTTGAGTAATTATGGCAATTGAAAATTCCTGCTGTGATCAGTATTTATTAGATGTTAATGTTTTGGTAATACTCCATATTGCTGTTAAAATCTAACTAATTGGTGGTACTTTTATAAATACAGCCAAAAGCATATTCAAAGGTAGTATTAACTGATATTTCCTAATGAGCCATTTACAACCTTTTTTGTATTCTAAGTATGCTTCAGCCTTTTGATGGTCCTTGTAATGCTCTGAAAAAAACCCTAAATTCATACTGGCACTGATCGCTCCATTTATTTATTTATTTTTTAATAACCAGGAGGCCAGAAGGAAGAGTTATGATTAACTTGTCTGTCCCTCTGAGTATGTCAAGCCACTGAGTTCTACCCAGGAATTCCTTCAGGAAAGAGGATGAGCTGCCTCCAAAGCTGACGGGATCACCTCTTTTGGAAAAATGTTCAGTTTCAGTTCAACAACTCCAAGTTCAGCTACATCCTCTGGTAACCTATGACAAATATTTATCCCCTTGACCACTTCTATTGGTGTAACCTAGGCATACTCTTTCAAAACAATCTGTTCCTGTCTTCCCGTCAGGATTGCAATTATGAGAAACTGTGGTATCGTCTACCAACAGTCAGCTGTGGGATTGTTAAATCCACAGCACCTGTTTTAACACCCCTCCCTCTGTCCTTTCTTTTGTTTCCTGCTTGATCAAACTGTTCCCTCTTTTATTACCATTCTCCCAGCCTATGCACAGTTTTTCAGACATTTTAGTGACTTCTAGTCCTTTTAAAACAGTTTAAGCTGAATTCCTGCGTTCTCCTCTGACTTGTAGCCTTATTTCCATCTGTCCAATTGCCTCTTCTACTTGTATGGCTCATTTCCTCTGCATTCGCGTTAGGTTGTTTTCTATGTGAAAAATTAGAGCTTTCTTCTCAGATCTTGTATTATCAGTCCTGGTAACTTGATGCAGCCAGGAGTAGCACCTGAACAGTCCTGGTGCAATCTTTGGATACATTTGCTGTCGAATTCTATCAAGTGTCTAAGGAGCATGCGGGACCTGTGGCCCTAAGGAGCTGTATCAAGCCACAAATGCTGCCAAATTTCGAGGCTTTGCTCTGCATCGTGAGATGCTAGAGATTTTCAGTGAACGGCTTAGGCAAAATGACATATTTTCCCAAGCCATCTTCTCCGAAACATCTGAAACTTCCCCCTGCAACCCCTGCAACTCTCAAAAGACCCAAAGTTGGGACTAATCACTATATACTATGAAAGTAACCTAATTTCACTAGTGAGACATGACCGTATAAACACATGTACACAAGCATAATCTTTTTTATTCATATCTCGTTGAAGCTAGCAGATGCACATATAGTTGAGTGTTTGTGGCATTAGGCCTAAAGTATCTGTATTATTTAGAATATGGGATATTTCTGGAGAGGGGTCAGTCTTTGAATGGGACTGGGTGTAGGAAATGGAAGTGTTATTATGGCAGAAATAGTGTTGTGCTGCCGCGGTTTTCTCTTTAGAACTCTTCACTGGTTAACAAGAGGATTTGGTGGAATTTCTGTGTAGGGATGAAATGGTCCACACATAAAAAATGTGTGTCGGGGGAATGGGAGGGGAGGACACGTTTACAACTCATTAGTTTAACTAATGTATTGTAATTATTTGGTGTCTTAGGCCTCTAGAGATTGCAATGATTTGTTTTTCTTCTGCAGAACCATCTGGTTGTCATAGAGTCCTATTTGTTAATTTTACTCCAGGCTCTTGCACCATGAATATGGTGACTTGAGAATTTCTTAGACTTACTGTGACTTACTATCTCTGTATTTATTACTCCTTTAAAATAAGTATCTTCCTAAAGTGTCTTTTTAAGACAAATCTTCACAGAAAAAAAAAGGAATTTTGTGAGACACTGCTGGGAGAAATCTGGAAATTTGTGACTTCTGGTTTGGATTTGTTTTGTTTGGGTTTGTTTGTTTTGTTTTGTTTTGTTTTGTTTTTTAATGAGATCCTCAGGTATTTTAAATCCAAGCATCTCCACTCCTATCAATGTCATATCTCTAATTTACCTCTGGTCTGTATCTATAAATTGTACCTGGCCTAGAATTCTAAGATTTATGTCTGGAGGCATTACATCTATATTTTCTTACTCTCTTTCCATCCTCCCTGCCCATTTTCTCTTTATGTTTACTAACTGAATGTCAATAAAAAGTAGAATATTCATTCATTAAACAACCTGTTCATTGTCACACCTGGGTCTGATATTTCTTTAGAGGACACTCACTGATGATATCCACTCTATTAGATTCCTTGCAGTTTAAGACAAAGTTCCTATTCTTATTCTTCTGAACCATTAAGAAATGATTTCTGGAGCATACAGAGAAACTATGTGGTTATTGAATGTTAGCTGTCTTTTATATTGCAGAAAGCCTTTGCAATATGTCAAAGCACAACCTTTTTTGATTAACTAGGCCAAATCACTGTCTAGACCAGATTGTGTCTTGCGACAAAGTATATTTTCAGGTAAATTTTACATGTTTTGAAAAATTCTTATTTTCTCTGAGTATGGTGCCTATATAGCATCCTATATCTACACGACACAGTTGTTGCTATTTTTTGAATATTTTTATGAGCTAGCTCTCATTTGTAAATGGTCTTCCATATATCTGATTGTTTGCTGACTTATCCAAAATCACAGAGTAAATCTACTACTTTAGCTGTGAGTTTCTACCTTGGACTCCTAAACATTAAATCGTCCTTAAGCCTCTTTGCAATCTAGACCTATATCTCCTAAATGTCTATTCAGACTTTTCTTGTCTTTTAAAGTTGTAGGTACTGAAAAAAACAGATACTTAGAGTTACAAAATCAGTATCAGAAATTCTGCTTAGATTAATGATCCAAGGGCTTTCTTTAAGATAAAGTGAAGAAAATCCTGCATATTACTTTAAATAATAATATCAGTGTCCCATAAGAAGGACTCTTGATGACCTGCTCTGTTGGCAGTTCTCCCACGGCTGTGCTACTCCTCCACTTAGGTTGCTCAGCAAGTTAAGATAAGACCATTGTCCATTAACTTAGACATATTTTGAAATTATGCTTTGAAGTTCAAGTCCCTTTCAAGGGGAAAGGAATATTTTCAGCACCGAAGTAGATACATGGGTTTGGAAAGAACAATTAGTGCTTTATAACCATTTCATATCACAAGTCAGATCCTATATAGCCTAAATACAGATTAAAAAAAAATCCTGTATAAATTTAATGTATAAAATTAATGTATAGACCACTTCATCCACATCTATCTGTGTTAATCCCTGACTGCAAAATGCATATATCACAGTGGGATTAGCAGCTATTTCCCAAACATACCACTTTTTCTGCAGTGTAGTCACTGAAGCAACACCAAACTCAGTCATGCCTTCTTTTCCATCAACACTGAGTAAGTAGAGAAAATGTAATCACATGTGACAGATGGAAGGCTAAGGGAACTGGACACATTCACTTCATTTTGAGAGATTAAGTGCTGGGATCCTGCTCTTACTGCAATGTTTAGAAAAGTGTTTCATAACATTGGGAAAATGTGGCCTGAACCCTACGCCATATTTGTTCACACATCCAAAGAGAATAAAGCCATTTTGAATAAAAATTATATGCCCCTTTGCTAGGATTAATTTGGGCAGCAGGGATTTCGCCTTTGCTCCACGATCTCAAGATCCCCGCACTTCTTCTGCCTCCCAATGGCCAAATGGGTTAGGGTAACTATAAGTTACGGGATGGGTTAGGGCTCAGAGGTTAGTGCAAGGGGATAGGGTTTAGGGGTTTCAAGGAAGGGGCTTGCTTTAGGGACTAGTGAAAAGAACTGGAGTAAGGGACTAGGGGTAAGGAGTAGGGTGTAGGGTTAGAGATACGGGTTGAAGCCTAACTGAAATGGTTTGCGATCACTGTCCCAACCTCATCACTGTAATGATCCAAATCCCCACGATTTTTTTCTCAGACACTGAATCCTCTGCTTGATGCTCTGAAGGGACCTGATGAATGCTGATGTAATGACAGCTGTATCAGTAACCTGGTTCCTTGTACTGACTTTATTTGTCATAAATTTTCATAGCAGAAATGTCTTTCTTTTACCTGTTCTTTAAAAGGAATGAGGTGATGCAGGATGGTTAGGCCTATATCATGGTCAACATTATGCAGGTTGAATTAAAGGTCAATCATTCTCAATTGTATATTTTGACTTGCAATTTTAATATAACTTCTGTGCTTCACTTCCAAGGTGACATTCTTAGAGTGATAGAAATGTCAGTTGTAGGGTTGTCTGAAAGCCATCCAGTCCAGCCTCTGGTGAAAACAACAGAAATACAACAACAAAGATAGCTTGTTTTTCATATACTTGGCTGTCAAAATATTTGACAGTGTAGAAATGGCCATCCAGGCAATTATTACAGTCCATTGATAGTGGGAGAGCATAATATTGAAACAAGTGAATGGCAGCATTTTCACAAATTCCTCTGTAGATAATCCTCCTCTGTGTGAAAATCCAGTCTGAGGGTAGCAAGAGATTTCATATGATGAGGTACAAATGAAGAAACCAGGTTTTCAAAGAGAGAGAAATCAGGTATACGGGATCAAACCTGACATGCCAAAAAGTTGGTTTATGACATGTCACTGGGTTGTCCTCCACTAAAGTCTGGACGAATCAAACTGCCAGGAAAGACAAGAACTTGGATGGCTGAACATCGGATAGCTTGTGTGTGAGAGGAAGAGTCAGGTGATTGATCCTAAGATAGGAAGGGAAAGCCTAGATATTTAATTATGTACTACAGAGATGAGAAAGGAGAAATAGTAGCTGATAACTTTATTACAACTATGTGGAGGAATTCCTGAAGGGAAAAGGCCATGATTTGATTCAAGTGAGCAACCCAGGATTTGTGTTGGGCGAAAAGGCCTGCACGTACTGTCCTTGACCACTTCATGACCGGCTGATATGGAGGGAGAAAGAGGGCCTTTCTCATCATAAATGCGGGACTGAATCCGGGAGCGAGACCACAGAGGGGGGAGAACCAGCGTGTGCTATGCGCGTGGACAGAGGGCCTTAACAAATCGAGTTGGGGGACGCTGCGCGTGAACAAGGGGTTTGGACCAATCATTATGTTGTTAGCTATGCATGCTTTTGCTGTAAGCCTATATATACTCTGCTAAAATACCTAATAAAGGAGAACGATCATACTCATAGTGAGACTGTGTCGTTACTCTGGGTCCGATCCCACTCCAACACAACTACAACTGAATTTTAAAGTATTGTAATCAAACGGGATCAAAGCTATATGAGACACCTACTGTGGTTCAAATCTGTTCTGTATGAGTGTGCTTGTTAGGAGATAAATGTTAAATTGCAACTTATTTGCTATTGATACTTATAAGGCTGTTTGCCATTAATATGTTTTAATTCAGCTAAGTCAGTTTTAAGGCAGATTTTAGTTAAGTTGGTCTAACCTCAGGCAAGACCTTTCAAAGTCTGGACAGGAATGACAGGAACGATGTGTTACCTTCTGAAAGACTTTTCAGTGATACTGACTTTCACTGTGTTTGAGCATGTGAAAAATGTTAATGGCTATGTCTAATAATGCCTCTGTAAACTAGAAAATAAGCATTGTTATGCATCTTCTTTTTATAAATAAGTTCATATCTTGCCAATCAAAATTTGATTGTTTTTTGACAGAGGTATAAAAGGGAGAGAGGAGGTAGTGACACAAAAATATAAGCTCCTTGGAATTGGACTGAATTTCCTATAAAATCTTGGCTGAAAGTGAGTATGAACTAGCTTGAATAGGGTTACAGTAATATATTTTAAGATAGCCAGAACAGCGAATGTAATAGGCAATGAATAACAGCAATCTGTCTGGAAACTGGTATTATGAACCATTTTATTAAATGTCTCCTTGTTTAAGCACTCAGAGAGGGTATTGATAATAGTTTAATGAAATCTGAGGGTAGTAGTGAAATGAGAGAGATATGCTCATACTAGTTCAAACAGGTAATAAAATGGTAATTTTAAGGAAGTATGAAGTTACAATATGAGAAAATAACACAGTGAACATTGGCCAAAAAAAAGAGGAGGTAAATTGCATAGCTGGGGAGGATCTCAGCGATGCCTTATGAAAACTTGTATATGCTAGTGGGAAGAGACACACATGAAAAGCAGTTATAATGAAGGAGATCTAGGGTGACAGAAATATGGTAGAAAACAACGTGCTTATGACGTGGTCTCAAAGAGAACCCATTCAAGGTTGACTTGCCATGCAAAAGCATCTAAGGTAGGGAATCCTTTATGTGGCACTGATGTGACAGCTCAGATCAATTTATATCAAAGAAATAGCAAAGCTTAGGAATTTTAAAGACTCTGGGATCGGAGACAGATAGATGATTTTAAAATTTGATGTATCACTGTTATGGAGTCAAATGCTCCTTCATCTCCTTTCTAGCTCTTCTTGCATGTACCATTTTCAGGTACTGCGTTTTTTGTTTTTATGTACTTTCAGCTGGAATGCTGGTGTTCTCCTCCACTCCAACATTCAGAACTGTGCAGTACACTCAATAACAATGTTTTTAACCCTGCAGTTGGTCATCTGTAGGTCTTTCCTTCAAGAACTGAGATCAGTGAGACTGTAGTGATACAGTAGCTTCTTCCAACAGAGTACAGCTTTAATCTTAACCACAGTAGAAAAACCTGCAAAAAGGCCTGGATTGTTGATTTTTTGCACAACCAATAATACAACCATTTATTTAAGACTAAAGGTTTCGGCAGGACAAGATGTACTTGCCCTAACTCACTAGTTTTGTATGCTTCCATCTGCCACCTACTGGAAACATTAGTCCCTGAAAATATGTTGTCTGGTTCTTCAGGAACAGTTTTTATTTTCTTGAATTCTTTATTCCAATTTCCTACTGTGATTCCCCTCATTCCCCAAACCAAATGGCTGGTCCCAGCCTGCACAGTTTGCATCCGTATTGTGTGCTGCATATTAGTAATTGGGCTATTTTACCAAGGTAAGATTTGCAGGGAGAGATGTATTTTATATTAAAAATATAGTCTTGCCTCACTTACCTCTAGGTTATCGAGGCAGCACTACTACTATATGAATCACCTAAACCTATTTCCTGACATCCTGAGACATGGTGATAGACTTAATAATCAGCATACTGTTACAGAGCTGTATAAGCAAATTTTAAATTAGAGGAAAGCAACCTGGGAGGTATGTGTAACTAATTCACTTGATTAAAGGAATGAGTTTTCCCAGAAAAGTTTAGAAGTTGAATGTAGATTTAGGAGAAAAAAAAAACAACAGACAAATAGTAACAATGAAAATAATTAGCTGACTTTCTCTGTTCTTCCAGGAAAGAATTGTCAAAAGTCAATACTGCTAGCTATTGGGAAAGGTTTAACAGTGGTAAAGTTCAAAACCAAAGAGGACTGCTATAATTGCTCCAGCCAATCATGTTGTTAGAGCAACAGCTAATTACAGTTGAACTTCAATTATATAGATGTAATGGGGGTCACTGAATAGTTTCAGGTAATTAAAGTTTTGCACAAATGACAGAAATTTCGAAGTAATTAATCTATTGAGAGGATTTTCTTTGTCTGAGGAAACAGATTATCTCAATATCTGTTATATTAGGTAACTTGGGTTCAAAGACTCTAAAATAATCTGTTCAGTGAATTCAAGAGTGCATACAATAGGAGTGAGGTTTAAGAATTTTGGAAAAAATAAAAAATCAAATATAATTAAGCTGTCAGGACTGTTCTCCATAGCTTCTGTAATACTGATGTGCATGTATTGAAATTGCTTATGGCAGGCTGGAAATAAACAAAGTAAAAAAAACCCCAAAATACAGAACTAAGCTATGTAATTCCTTGCCACAGGCTGTTGCAGATGTTAAATTTTGCTGGTGTTCAAAACTGATTGCATACATTAATAGAAGAAAAATTGATCTAGAGCTATTAAAAAAAGCTGCCAACTGTATTTCAGGAAATTTTAGGAGAGCGAGCTGAAACCTGGGAGGCAATTTTGGGAAATGTGTTTCTCTCATTTTCTTTATACTTTTCCCCAGGATTGCTCTATTGGCTGACACTGAGTACAGCATACTGAACTAGACAGATCTTTCGTCTGACATTTTATGGTTGTTCCCATTTTCTCACTGTATCTTTTCAAACCTAAAGCTGTTACTTTATTTAAACCCAGTAAGTGATCCTCACCATTGCAGATCTTCCCCTTAATCTCCCCAGAAATATCAGCAGAGCTCATAGATGCGGTCACTGAGTCCACATGGTCCATAAGACAATGAGAGACCTGTTTTTCACTAAATGGTCTAATTTAAAAGGAAGGCATTTTCTGGGAAGAATGAGACTGTAAATAAAGGAAGGTAACTTTGCTTCACTATGTAATTTTGAGCAATAAAAATATATATTATTCCGACGCATCGCCCATCACTTCCTTGCAAGTTTCCATTTGCCTATGTTCCTGACCTCTTAAAAATTTATGTAGAGTTATGTACAGGATCTAGCTCTAGAAATTGTTGGACTTAGAAAAAAGCTGCTGGTCTATACGGCCTTGATATTGCTTGAGGAATAGTGTGCTTTATTTTCAATAAAATAGCATAGGTCTGATGAATGCTTATGAATTCTCAACATGCAGAGAACATTCTGCTTTCTGGGTAAATTTAGGTGCATCTGATGTAGACAGTTTCCTAGGAAAACTAATTTCTTTTTAGTCTTTCAGTGGAGCACAACTGTCCTTTAATCTTTGGCAGAATTATTTCACAAGCAATCCTTACTTTGTTGTAGTTCATAGGTTTATTTTTCATCAATTCCATCTGTATTGTTACAGTGGGAAAAGCTTGTGGAGTTATGTCTTCAGGACTTTCAGGAAAGAAAATAAAGTTGGTAAACTTTTAGGTTAACTCTTGTGGTCTTTCCTGAAATGTTGTGACATACCAAAATCAGATTTGTGATCTTACCAGCAACCTGACCTCTTGGTTTCTTAACAGAATATGATCTTCATTTACAAAAATGAACTGATCCACTATAAGTTCTAGACTGTAAGTTCTAGCCCGTGTGTGTTCTCAAATTCCTTAGCCTAAACTGTGTTGTGTGTTTCCAAAGCTTCTGTTCTTTTTGAAATGGAAAGAATGAAAAAGTTTTTATTGGGGTGGTCAGACAGAACTGGCTGTGGTCTGCTGTATTTTGCATTATAAGTAATTAGACTGAATTTCCTGAAAAGAAATGTGTTCCTGAAACAGTGATTGCCTCAGTATACCTTTGGTTTAAGAGATAAATTTTACTGTTTCTTACTATGAGGTTAGCATTTATTTGAATAGGAGATTCATTCATTTTTAATAGTGTAGTGGTAGGATTACTTAAACAATCCTCAGAAAAAAATGTATTCTCTTTATACAGAATACTCTTCAATTAAATTTAATTGAAATCTAGAGTGAAGAGTGTGTATGAAGATAGATGTGTAGGTCAAGTTCCACTTTTGGACAATTGGAGAAATTTCAAGGGAACCCTAAGTTCTGGTGTCTGGTATGCTAAGAATATGGTCTACCCCAAATATGCCTCTGGAATAGTACTGCCAAACATACAAAAATATTTATTTAAAAATCAGTGCAGTAGTAGAAGGGCTAAAAGAGTTCAGGGTGAAAATATTCTTTGTTTATTGTAGGTAGGCATATGATTAGGGTATACATCACTTACTACTTAGTGGATAAAGAAAAAAAATTCTCTGCAGGCAGGGAAGGTTTCACACAGAAATGTAAAAATCTGGTGTTAATCAGAGAAAGGACAGTGGTTTAGAGTAATCACTGGTCTGATCTGGCATTCCAGACTCCCACCATCTCCTTACTGCTGTGTACTGGAGTAGAGATTATGATATTCTAATCCTTGAAAACACTGCAAAAATATATCCAGTCAGGTAATTCAAATGGAAACAAAGATTGGGGGTAGTGGAAGGGAGGAGAAATGTTTCTCTAATGGTGTTTAAAGAGCTCTCAAGTGTCCATTAGAGATCCATGGGGAGATTGGCATAAAACCCCTACAGATCCAATTGGTTTTTCAAGGCTAAGCCACTCTGGTCAGATGACGAAGAGATCCACCTGAATGTGACGGGTACATTCTGTCTGCAGCTTTTCAATCTAGTCAGTAGTAAAGAATATTGACCGTGAGTTGTATTTTTCATAGAAAATTGCTAGTGATAAGAAAACACACTTAGGCTGGCAAAAGCGGAACTGTTTGAGGAAGTGATTATTTGCATTAGTTGTCAGACTCTTTCCTCTCTCACAGCTAGGGTAGCAGCTTTTGAATGCCCCCCTTTGAATAACCTGGGAGGTAGGTCCTGCTGAGTACGCGAGAGTGGATTCCTCAGTGTGGACTATACCGTGCATGCTCTGCTCCTGCAGGGAAGCACGTGCACTGGTTTCCAAAAGGATGGAGCAGAGGGAAGAGCTGAATATGCAAGAGGGCAAAGAACGATTGCCTAGTTCCTTAGGAGGAAACATCATCCCAAGCAATTTCCATCACAGGATGCTAACTCCATGAAACAAACAATCACGAAAAGTTAAGAAGCAGCGTTGTCGCCAGATGGTCATCTGACACTCACAGATATTAGTTCTGTCAGTGCTGAAAAGGTACAATTTACACTGTATGGCAGGTAAAGATACTCACTGTCAAGCCCTGAAGCTGCCTGCAAGCCTAGTGTTTGACTAATCAGCAAACATTTATTTGGGCAAGCCATCAGTGGTCCCACATCTAGGTATACCTCCAACAAAAGGAAATAGGGTGCTAGTGAAATTGTGCCTGGTTTCCTCCGAGTTCACCACCTAAACTAATGATCCAACGCTGGAATATAGATAGGAACTCCTCCCTCCATGTGTCTGGGATACAAAGACCATTCAAGTACCAAAGGAATAAAAGGGAGAGCAAAAGGCTAGGAATTTTCTGGCTGGAAAAGGGAAGACAGAAGGGAAAGGTGATAGGAATGCATGGAAAAGATGAAGAGGGAATGATTATTTTAGGGTGTCTCATTCAAGTATTAGTTTTTATTTCAAGAAATCAGGGCTATAAAATGAAATTATAAAGAGGTAGATTAAAAAGAGCGGAGATTTTTCTTTGTGCCTTGTACAGTGAATCTGGGGAGCTTTGCCACAACGTGTTGCAAAGACCCATGTTTACATGGATGCAGAAAAGCAACTAGAAAGCTTCATAGACGAAAAAGAGCTGTTAATCTTTTATCAAGAGCTGTTAATCACAAAGATATTACCTCAAACCCCAGAATGTCTTACACCACAGATCACTTGTGACCAGATGACTACATGGAGAAGAATAAGTATGTCTGCTTTCTTACAATCTTTCCGGGGCGTTCGCTGTTGTCCACTGTCAGAGCAGTTGGATGTTGTGTGAGGCTATCACTATGCAAGCTAAGTCTTTCCCCTGATACGGATTTCTAATGGGGTCGACTCAGAGCTTTAAACTGTAACAAATGTAATGAGAATATTCACTGTAGTTTCAGTGATCTTTGACACAGCTGTTGGTGTACTTATGTTCTGGCATGTCTATGACTGCAGCCCCTTAGATCAGGGCTGTGGGGTCCTGAGAGAGCATTAAGAGAGGAGACACCAAGGAGGTGTGAACTTTAGCCAGGGGAGAGTTAAAAGAGAATTATGGGACTGCTAGTGCATGAAGTCATCTCTGCTCTTACTGACATTTTGCAAGGTTATATTCAATGATGAATCATTAAACTGCTCTGTCTTGGAAACACCGGCAACAGAAAGCTCAGCTGTTGCTTTTTTCCTTTGGTTTGACTTTATTTGTATGTGTCAAGATTCTGGAAATCTGCCAGTAAAATTTCTGTCTAAAGCCTCCGAGGGTTTTTTTATGGACTCTTAATTCAGTATATTTATTAGACATCCAATGTTCTAAGTGGCAAAATAATAAACCACATACAGACACCTACCAGCTTTCTAGATAATTTTTGAAGAAATCTGATTTTGATTTCTGCTCTATTTATTCCTAATTTTCTTCCTATTAGAAAAATTTCTTACCGTCTACACCCTAGCAGTACTGTCGATACTCCTGGTATTACATTTCTTCTAAACTTGATTTCTTTGCAATGTTGAGAGCATTTGCTAGTTTCCAATCAGGAAGCTTTTTCCCCGGTTTTCATTTCTCTGCATAAGAACAGGAAATTGTTTCATTTCAAACTGCCTTGCATATGTTTATATGAAGTAAAGATATATTTCTCAAAGGAACTTGGTGGAGGGAATTAGATAACTCAGATCAGCATTTGTCACATAGATGTTGGTCATGGGCATGATCTCTAAATAGTTTATCTTCCCCCTCTCCTCTTTCCATTACCTCCTATAAAATGTATACTATAATTAATTTCTAACAGCTATATGCAACCATGCCTGGAATATGAAATCCGTCTGCAAGGTACTGCTACAAAACCAGATAGTACAGTGAAAAAAGGGAAGAGAAACCAAGATCTCTGCATCTGATTTGCCCTAATGCCAGAGGCCATTTATGCTTTGCATGTACGGAGCACTTCATGATAGATGTACATATCAGATACATGTAACTGTTCCCTCTTTTTTACTTTATAACATAGATACAATTTTCTGCAATTTCCTCAGGAAATCAATGTCAAAATCAAGATTAAATTCTTTCTATTTTGTTCTACTCCTTTAATACACCACAGTGGTGTTAATATAATTTCTGATGAAGAAATATTCAATAATTAATCACTATTCATCTCCATTAGAAAATGAAAGAGAGCTCGGGGAGAGAAAGTTGTCTCACTGAAGTCAGATTTATATTTTGTCCCAAGAGAATATGTCTGGCTATCTTGAACCTACAAATGTAAACAGTTATTAAAATGTTGCATGCATTTCAATAATACAGTTAACCTAGGTATTAGTCACTACGCAAGAAGTTCTGTAATATAAACGAATAATAATAAAATCACTTAGCAGCTCTCCGTTTTGCATGCAGCTTTTATCTGTTTCCGAAGGTTGAGGCTGCTGTTGCAGAAACATTGTATTTACCTGCTCATGTTTATTCATGTATGAATGACTGTGGAATTATTGCTTAAAGTAAGAAAGCTCTTTTTTAATGCTTTTGCCTACTGTGCTGGCAGTCTCTGTGCCTGAAGTCTGGAAAACAAAGTTTACCGGTGAATTTAACAAAATTTAACATGGTCTATTCAAAATTGCTCTCTTTTCTCTTGCCAAGTGATAGGAGTAGTCTCCATTGATTTCTAACGATGCTTGTGTTCCTTCCAAACGTTTCAAATAGATAGAATTGTAATATTATTACAGTATACTGGTCTCCAGTCGGTATTCCTTAGCTTAAAATTGGCTCCATTGCAGACTTATTGGCAGTAGCAAATATCCTGTCTGCTTGATTTTCTGAAATAATTTTTTAGAAACAATTCTTTATATATATGAAGAAATTGAGAACTGAAGTTCTGCAGATGTTCTTACTGATTCCATTCTGCAATTGTGCTGAAATACTACTTTCCTAGAAAAGTCACAGGAGATTTGAGTGCAATTTTGAGTGCCGTAGATGTTGTCAGCTTGACATGGCGACAAATTTACAAGACTCCCTGCAGGGTCTGAGCTAATTTTAGATGTAATTACAAAGAAGCATTTAATTGGTTGTGTCTAATTAGCATCAGAAGGTACAACTGGAATTTTTATAATACCGCAATTCATGAAAGCTGCTTTATTATTTTGGTATAAGTTTAAAACAATTTAATCTGTCTGCAGTATCTCTAAATCAACTGGATACTAAAAAAAAGTCATCTCTTCCTAGTAGCATATACTATTATCTGAACTATTGTTCTAGTAAAGCATTAAATGAGTGCAATTGTGCTATACTGTACACTGAGAAGTAACTTTTATGGTAACAACTTACAGGATACTGTCCTGTATTCTACACCCAGTGACAGGAATTAACTCAAAATGTAAACAGCATTTTTGTATATCAAAGGACAAAATGAAAATATAATGGAATATTGATGCTGATGAAACATTTATCCAGTTCAAACAGAACTAATATGTGTCTAGTTCCAAAACAGAATGAAACTTGTAGTCATGAATTTAATTACTAAGGATGAATTTCATAAGTTCATAAATTGTTTTTGTGCAATGCCTGCTAATGATCTTGTGAAATACACAATCAAAGTTATGTGTGCAAACACAAATGTATTTAACGTGCTCATGCTAGAAAGAGGGGTTCAGCTTGATATATTTATATGAGAAAAAATGTTTATGCATACATTGTAACACACATTGACATGAAAGTACTTTACCAGTCATGCATAAATGCTCAGTTCAGTCCTTTTCAGCTGCTTGCAAAGTATATGTCACAAACTATACAGACAGCACCTGGGGGGCAGCTTGAAGGAAAAAGAGCCACTCCAGGCAGGGAGCTAGATTCATCGGGGGCCCAACTTAAATGCCTCTGTGCAAACGCATGTAGCACGGGGAACAAGCAAGAGGCATTAAAGATGTGTGCACGCCTGCAAGGCTATGATCTAATCAGCATCATGGAGACATGGTGGGATGGCTCCTGTCATTGGAGTGTTGAAAAAGATGGATACGGGCTCTTCAGGAAGGTCAGGCAGGGGAGGCGAGGAGGGGGTGTTGCCCTCTATGTCAAGGACCAGCTGGAGTGCATGGAACTCTGCCTGGGGATGGATGAGGAGCCAACAGAGAGCTTATGGGTCAAGACTAAAGGGAGGGCATGGACAGGTGATGTTACAGTGGGGGTCGGCTACAGACGACCTGACCAGGAAGAATGAGTAGACAAGTTTCTCTATAGACAGATAGGATCAGCTTCACATTCGCAAGCCCTGGTCCTCATGGGGGACTTCAACCACCCTGATGTCTGTTGGAAGGACAACACAGCAGGGCATAAGCAATCCAGGCGGTTCCTGGAATGTGTCAACAATAACTTCCTTCTCCAAGTGATAGAGGAACCAACGAGGAGAGGTGCCATGCTGGACCTTGTTCTTACCAACAAGGAGGGACTGGTGGGGAATGTCATGCTCAAAGGCAGCCTTGGCTGCAGTGATCATGAGATGGCGGTGTTTGAGATCCTTAGGGCAGCGAGGAGGGTGTACAGTAAGATCACTACCCTGGACTTCAGGAGAGCAGACTTCAGCCTCTTCAGGGATCTGCTTGCTCGAGTATAGTGGGATAAAGCCCTGGAAGGAAGAGGGGCCCAATAAAGCTGACTGATATTCAAGAACCACCTCCTCCAGCGTCAGGGGCAATGCATGCTGACAAACGGGATGTCAGGCAAAAACACCAGCAGGTGGATGTGTGGATGAACAAGGAGCTCCTGGACAACCTCCAACAGAAAAAGGAAGCCTACAGAGGGTGTAAACAAGGACAGGTAGCCTGGGAGGCATACAGAGAAATTGTCCAAGCAGCCAAGGAACAGGTTAGGAAAGCTAAGGCCCAGATAGAGGTAAATCTGGCCAGGGGTGTCAGGGGCAACAAAAAAGCCTTCTATAGGTATATCAGTGACAAAAGGAAGACTAGGGAAAATGTGGGCCCACTCAGGAAGGAAACAGGAGACCTGGTTACCCAGGACATGGAGAAACCTGAGATACTCAATGACTTCTTTGCCTCAGTCTTCACTGGGAAGGGCTCTAACCACACCGCCCAAGTTGCAGAAAGCAAAGGCAGGGACTGGAAGAATGATGTACCACCTACTGTAGGAGAAGATCAGGTTTGAGACCATCTGAGGAACCTGAAGATGTGCAAGTCCATGGGACCTGATGGGATTCATCCATGGGTCCTGAGGGAACTGGCAGATGAAGTTACCAAGCCACTCTCCATCATATTTGAGAAGCTGGGGCAGTTCAGTGAAGTTCACACGCACTGAAAAAGGGGAAACATAACCCCCATTTTTAAAAAGGGTAAAAAAGAAGATCCAGGGAACTACAGGCCAGTCAGTCTCACCTCTGTGCCTGGCAAGATCATGGAGCAGATCCTCCTGGAAACTCTGCTAAGACACATGGAAAACAGAAAGGTGATTGGCGGCAGCCAACATGGCTTCACCAAGGGAGAATCGTGCCTGACAAATTTGGTGGCCTTCTATAAAGGCGTTACAGTGTTGGTAGATAAGGGGAGAGCAACATATGTCATCTGCCTGGACTTGTGCAAAGCATTTGACACCATTCCACATGACATCCTGGTCTCTAAATTGGAGAGACATGGATTTGACTGATGGACCACTCAGTGGATAAGGAACTGGATGGATGGTCACAATCAAAGAGTTGTGGTCAATGGCTCCATGTCCAAGAGGTGAGCAGTGACAAGTGGTGTTCCTCAGGGGTTGGTACTATAACCGGTGCTGTTTAACATCTTTGTTGGTGACATGGACAGTGGGATAGAGTGCATCCTCAGCAAGTTTGCTGACAACACCAAGCTGTGTGGAGTGGTTGACACGCTGGAGGGAAGGGATGCCATCCAGAGGGACCTGGACAGGCTCAAGAAGTGGGCTTGTGCAGACCCCATGAAGTTCAACAAGGCCAAGTGCAAGGTCCTGCACATGGGTCAGGGCAATCCCATGCACAAATACAGTCTGGGTGGACAATGGATTGAGAGCAGCCCTGAGGAGATTGACTTGGGGGTGTTGGTTGATGAGAAACTCAACATGAGTCAGCAATGTGCGCTCGCGGCCCAGAAGGCCAACCGTATCCTTGGCTGCATCAAAAGAAGCATGGCCCAGCAGGTCAAGGGAGGTGATTCTGCCCCTCTACTCTGCTCTGGAATATTGTGTCCAGCTCTGGAGCCCTCAACAAAAGAAGGACATGGACCTGTTGGAGCGTGCCCAGAGGAGGGCCACCAAGATGATCAGTGGGCTGGAGCACCTCTCCTATGAAGACAGGCTGAGAGAGTTGGCGTGGTTCAGCCTGGAGAAGAGAAGGCGCCAGGAAAGCTGCCATAGAAGCTTTTCAGTATCTGAAGGGTGCCAGCAAGAAGGCTGGAGAGGGACTTTTTACAAGGGCATGTAGTGATAGGATGAGGGGTAATGGCTTCAAACTGAAAGAGGGTAGATTTAGGATAGATATTAGGAAAAAATTTTTCACTGTGAGGGTGGTGGGGCACTGGAACATGTTGCCTAGAGGAGCTGTGGATGCCCCATCCCTGGAGGTGTTCGAGGCCAGGTTGGATGGGGCTTTGAGCAACCTGCTCTAGTGGGAGGTGTCCCTGCCCATGGCAGAGGGGTTGGAACTAGACGATCTTTAAGGTCCCTTCCAACCCAAACCATTCTGTGATTATATGATTCTATGAATGCTATATTAAGACTTTATGTGTTTAAATCCTCATCAGCTCTGCAGTGCTATTCACCCATGCATCAGCAAATTGATAATGTGGAGAGAGGGATATGGGAGATTACCAGGAGAGAAAAAAAAATGAGACATTTGATATTGGCTGGTTTCATTTCCTCTGATGTTTTGCTTTATACTTTTCCTTAATGTCTGGTTGGAAATGGGAGCAGTGGTCACAATACTGAATGACTGTAGGACTCTGCCTGGTGGGTGTAAAAGAACTAATACAATCAGAGACTGAAACAGCATTTAGCTGCTTATTAACAATTCTACAGAGTGATGTCTTGGATGCTGCCAATGACTCAGGTGATGAACTTTATATTAATGCTTTCCTTATTTTTTCTTTGACGGCTACCGAGAGAGCCCTCAGAGAGCTTTTATGGAGAGTAAAAGCTTTCTGTGGAAAGACCTAAAAGACACTGTAACTGACACATGGCTGGTTTGTGTTCCCTCCTGGTTTGCTTTCTTTTGCTTTAACATATTCAGAGCTGGTGGAAATTATTTTTCTTGCCGGTAGCTGTGATGTCTTCTCATGTGGTTTTTGTAATCACAGTTGTGAATTAGAAAGGATGGACAGAAAAATATTGAAATTTAACTTGCTGTTTCATGTTTCCTCAGGTCTGTATTCTTGTTAATCTGGGAACACAAATATTGGACGTAATCCAAATACTTATGTAAAGACAGAACTAACTTATCCTGAATAGGTTTTGCCACTCTTATCTTTGCTGTGCTTTTAATTTGGTATGGATACATTTCCAACTATAAAAGTTATTTTTCCCATATATAATCTAATGTAATTTGAGAATTTCTTGCATAGGGCCGAGAAATTACAGCATATGTGTACATGTAAGAAGCTTTCAGCTATTCTTCAGAATGTCAAAATTAATATTTGGCATTAGGGTATATTTTTCTAGATTAAGATTTTTTTTAAGCCTCTACTCTAACCCCCTGTGCAATCCAGGGTAAACTCTAAAGTACAAGGTAAACTCTAAAGTACTCAGGGCCTTGTCTAGCTGAGTTTTGAATATACCCAAGGTTGAAGGTTCCACAGCTTCCCTGGGCCCCTAATCTGGTGCCTGACCATCATCATTGTGAATTTTGCTTTTTCTTTCATGCAGGCAGAATTTCTCTTGCTTAAACTTTTGACTGTTTTCCCTTGTCAAGTTATACAATGTGCCAATCTTATCTCTTATTGATAATGCTGTCTCCAGATATAAATGTACTTGCCAAATCCTGTATTTTATTCCTCATCACATGTGGTAAAACAGACTTGAAAAAGACTGCTTACAAAACAGCTGATGAAATAATACCTAATAATTCCACTATTTTTTATTTATACGTGGGGTGCTGCATTTGCAATGCTTATTTAATTGAAATTGATTCAAACTGTGTTAACATCACTAGACATTTTTCCTAATCATTACATTATATACATTCCCCACTGTATTTTCTTTCTTTAATGTCTAAAGTAAATCTCCTTTTAGAATATGTATTCTATTAGATTTCTGATATATAATGTTTAGGGTCTTGTAAACTAATTTTTCCCACCCCCATATGCTTGTATTTAGGGATTATATTAAATTGTCCACTGCAAGCGTAAGAGGAGCGCAAACACAGAAAATATCTATCTGTGAAAGAAGATCCTAACTACACACCTGCTCTGTACTGTTCTGGGGAAAAAAAAAAAGTTACATGCAGCTCTAAGAAGAAAATGCTCAGGATTTTCCTGGGATTTTTTTTTGTGCAAATTCTCTGAGCTTCAACCCTTCCCTGCATTCTTTCTCTAGAGAAGTTAATTTGCAAGTAGCAAGAGATGCTCTGCAGCTTGCCACAGCACTATCCACCCAATAAAAATAAAATCATACCCTAAATGTGTCAGACAGACAAGTCCAAACTGATATCCCAGACTCATGACTATTCAGAAACAGCTGTAATCACTTAAGTCCTCATCACAGTTGAGCCACACGAGTGGATTTTACCATAGGGTGGCTGGCTTAGCTTAAATTGCTTTCACTTGTTCTCCTTGAGCTGAAAATTACTTATTCAACAAGTATGTTAGTGAGAGCAAGATGTACCATTCCTAAAGAAGAAAAGGCCTTTACTACACTCACGATGAATAGCACAAGAGCTTTACAGCTCCTCCTTGAGAGACAACTTGGTTTTTTACTTAAAGTAAAACTGCATGATGATAAAAATATAGAAATGTAAAAATACATTAGAATTTTGCTTCACATCTTTAACCTCATAAATACTGACAAAACCAGTGAAACCTATATGCAGTTATCAGAGGTGTGAACTTGGGGAAGGAATCTTTCACAACTGTAAGAAATCTCCCTTAATTGCTCCCCCAAGCACATGGAAGAGAGCTCTGGGTAATGAGTAGATTGCTGGGGAACATTAGCCATGTTCTAATAAAGTTGCAAAATATTAATGGGAATATCAATTAGGATAAATTTTTTTCATCTCATAACACATATTTAATATGAAATACTGCCAATTAGTGATCATAACCATCATTATGTTTTGATTATTAAAAAAATAAGATTGTATACTTTTTTAGTTACTCTTTGACATCCACCAAGACAGCTTAATTTTAACCACTCCCTCTGGGGAAAAAATTAAAATATAAAAAGATTTTCCACTTGATTGCATGGGATTAAATCACTATGGTTTATGTAACTGTGAAGGAAAATGGACCACTGACTCATGACAGGTTTGAAAAGCTGTCCTTTTTGCTGACTGAATTCCCAATTACAGATTTTTTGTGTTCTTTGGTAGCTGTTTAGGCTTCTTTTATGTCTTGGTCCTCCATTATGGATGGCAATATGATCACCCGTTTTTTCTATCTGTTTTCCAACAGTACCTGCAAGTCCCAGCCACCGGACACAGTACAAAGGGTCACGTGTTTGATTGGGAAACCGAACTGGATTCTGCTCCTACTAAACACGGCAAATGTTTGTGGCCAACTTACAGAGAACAGAGAGCTTCAGCGAGAACACACCTGTCTAAATAAACAGGGCAAGTGGGGAGCAGAGCTTCTGTCAAAGGTCTGGAGGTTCTTCCTTGTTTTGTTGTAACCTGTTACAAAAGGCTTCTATTTCTTGCTTCTTTTAAAGTCACCTGGAGACTTTACCTTGATTTGAATAGAAGCTAAATCCCACACTTCATTTTTGTTATTTCAGTTAATATATTTTATCAAATAAGGATAATAATCAGCATTGTTGGAACCTATAGAATTTGTAAATTATGTTGTTAGAGTAATTAAAATATTAACACAAGAGCTGTCAATACTAACCCTTGAAATCTCTTGTTATTTCCTTCTAATTGTGTTACCAGTTATGCCTATTCACTCTGTCTCATTCTTAGACTGAATGTTGAACTAGCAGTTTTACCCTTTGCACTTCTTTACCTTAGTCACTGTTATTCTGTGTGATGCGTCCTGTGTATTCAAACGAAACAGAACAGATTATTTGGATTTATTTCCCTTGGACACCATAGTAGTAATGAGGTTAAATAATCAATTGCTAAATTATTAATTCTTGTAAAATTCTAATATTTTTCCAACAAAAAGACATCAGTATCATTACTAATACTTTCCATATGTTGATCAGAAATCCCACAGTTTCTGTCTACCTGTCAGTATTTAAAACATTCCTTGATACTATTTGCAATTGTTAGTTCCTTTCATAGTAATGTCAGTATATCTGCAAATACATGAAGTACTTTCCAGCCAGGCAAGGCATGTCATTCCCCCTCGGTAATCTTCCCCTGAATGGTCTCCTCTGCCATCCCTTTTCCTCGCAATTCCATTCACCAAAATAGTGTGTCATACCTTGTTATTGCCTGGGAACAACCTCTTGGCTGCCTGCCTTTCAGTGGAAAAGTTTCCCCCTCCTATCAAACGAGAGTTACAAGGTGCTCCCCAGCTTCTGGGCAGAGGAGGAGGTGGCCAAAGGGGCAGAGAGTGAAGTGACATGTTGCAGGAGTGCTGGGGGAGACGCAACTGAGATTGACCCTGCAGTCTATAGCTCCATGGAGAGCCATGCTGTTTAAGGGCTGTGCGCAGAGGTGAGAGCCAGCTGGTGCGGTACAAATCTGATGACAGGAACAGAATTTCCCGCTTTCCAGGGTGGAGGCTGGAAGGACAGATGCTTTCATGAACCTAGACACTCATCTCCTTGACAGTCAAAACACGTGTTAAAGCTAACTGGCCCTTCTCCTGCCGCTGGGACTGGACCTAGGAGAAAGCTGTAGGTGCTGAACTGGTCTGTCATCCCAGCACAGAAAGCTAGCTCTGGCATCAGGCAGTCACAAAAGCTGAATAAACCCCTCTTTATCTTCCTGTCTCCATAAATCAGGTGCAAACTGCTTCACCAAGCAGTCAGGGCCCCTGTATGGAAACAGATTGTTGTCCTCACATTCGTAAAGAAAAATAGGACAAAGTATGTGTAGATTTGACTTCCTACTTACAGAAAATATATAATATTCCAATGTCTTTGCATAAAGATTTATGTAGGGATTGTAGGGCATTATCACCATTTTTAAAATATGGTTGAGATTAAAAAGCTTTGAAGACAGTATTTCCCCTCTGTGACAGTTGCTGCATGATCTGATGGAAAAGCTTCCTAAATCAACAATGAAGTGTCAAAAAGAACAAAAGTGTTTGGCTTTCTGCCCATTAGACTGCCCCAAAGCAGCTCTAGTAAAATATTTTAAGTATTTGCTGTCTATTTATAGTGCCATTTATATTCACTAGTTTCAGTAAGAAAAGTAGCTGTCTCCGAGCAGCGTTCAAGATAAACGACAATGGACTTTCTCTCTATAGCATCTCCTAGTGCCACCATCACCACATAATAACAAGTGAAATACAATAAGAGTAACAGGCTTAGGAAACTGCAGAATGATGAATAGTTGGAGGGAAGTTATTTTTTAATTTCAGAAAAGGGCAAAACAAATTTTTACTGGTTTGTATTTGAGAAGTAATAATTGATCTTATGACAATTAAATCATATTTATTCAAAACCTACATCATACCTAATCCTTAGAATAATTTTGCAATGGTAAGTGATCAATTAGAATTTCCACTGATGTATGAGGAAATGAGTTGGCAAAGATTTGAGTGATTTGAACACGCTCACATCCGATGTATTGGTCTGTAAATCAGAACTTGGCCTTCTAACACCCAGACCTTTTCTTGTCACATGGCCAAAGCATCTGACAGCACAGAGCCAGGGCTGTGATTTAAAGATGATGTGTTTAATGGATTCCAAGCAGCAGGTGGAGAGCAGGGTTAATGGCAATGTGGGCTGTGTGGTTGGGGGTTATTGGGTGCACCTGGAGGGACTGCTGCTAGGGTCATGTGGGATAGTCCTGGGCTGGGCAGGGGAACAGGACTCTTATTGGACATTGCTTGGTGCTTCAAATAACCCACCTTGGGGTGTCAGCAGGGTAGAAAGGAGGTTACTAAAGAGCCTGGAGAAACAGGAATCCTGTGAAAGACACAACCTTCAATACTTTATGCAGGCAGTGTGCAGAGAAGAGAGTCGTGTTCCTACCTGGTGCTAAAGGTTACAAGTCAAGGATGACTCTTGCATTGTCGTGATTTCTTCTGACCACTGTGGAGGACTGGGGCAGCTTTCAGCAGTTTTCTTTTTATTAACGGTAAGTGTGGCTTTTGAAGGGGCCTGAGCTCCTACTACTATCATATTAGGTGTTTAGAGGGTACACATAACTAAAGGTGATGTTCCTGCTGACAAGAGCTTTTAAAGTAGCCTTCAAAAAAAAAAAAAGGGTTGTTAAAGCATATTAACCAGCAGTGAAAGCATAGCTTTGGGATGGAGCAACTGGAGAGTTTTTCTTCAAAGTTAGCACGCTTTTGACACTTGGAACAGACTCTCTGCACATCCTGTGTAATTTGTATCTGTTTAAGTTGTACCACGTGTTGCATGGAAACACTGGTGATGTTTTCCAGGTGCAAGTAAAACTAACTTTACTTTCTGCATAACTAACTGCATTTAAAATACTCTTCTTGATTAGGAGAAGAAATAGGCTTGCTGAAAACAATGAAAACTTGCAACAAACTTTGTTCTAGGATTTTGTATTTACACTACAAGTAAATGTAATCCCAAAGGGAAGAAAAATGAGGAAAGCTGTCTAAGCACAGGAAAGTTGACTGTTGCAGTGTTGCATTCTACAACTGTAGCTTCTTCTAGTTTATGTTTTCTGGCTAAACCGCTTCAATTTGTTGCCAATCAACTATCAGTGGTAATTAGATACTTTTAAGAAAGTTATTTGCTGAAAGGTCTTTGTAGCTCAAAATGTGGGTTGCCATCAGGTCTAGAAACGCAGAAGTTTAAACAGTTGTAGCTAATATGCTATTGCTGCTCCCTTTAACGATTCTAGTGCTACAATGGTGTCCCAGCGGACTGCTGACTTACAAATTATTTCTCTTTATGTTAGCTAGGGAATCCTGATTGCAGAGGTGTGTTTTGTTTTTTTTCTGGATAAATTTAAATTCAAAGTTAGTGCAAACAAATATTAGTTGGTTTACTATTCAGTTCACTATATATGAATATATATATGTAACTGTGAGCTTGTATGATGATAAAGTTCACAGGCTTTGTTTTATTTTTGGTCTCGCTCTCTTTATGTACCCAAGGATTGTACAGTAAACAGCAGAAATTCTTACATGTAGCTTGTCAACCAAGTTGCCTTTGTATACCTAGATGAAATTATAGTCAAAGGAAACCACGTGTAGGAGATCTCAGAGCTGTATTGTAGACATCTTCAGGCCCAAAGTATATTTGATTGTGTGAGGGATACTGCTAAAGCGGGGTGCGTGGTGGTGGTGGAATGCTTTTGAAACTTCTCTCCAAATTCATTTCACCTCTTTGTTAGCCTGTGGAGTCTTCCTAAAAAAGGTGTTTGCTTGTAGTGCTCCATTTTGGTCAGTGTTTCTGCTGGTAATTAATGAGAATGAACTTCAGGAAGTCTTTCAACAAAGTACGTGTTGTCTGAGCAGGGCCAAGGAAAAATTGGGATGGGCAGAGGAGAGTCATGCACACCTTAAGTCGTGCTCACATATTTTGCACATTTGGCTGCCTGGAGGATCTGGGGAACTACAGGCCTCTCAGTCTGACCTTGGTGTCGGGTAAGGTTATGGAGCAGATCATCTTGAGTGCCACCACATGGCATGTACAGAACAATGAGGTGCCCAGTCAGCATGGGTTTATGAAAGGCAGGTCCTGCTTGACAAACCGTATCTCCTTCTATGACAAGGTAACCCCCTTAGTGGATGAGGGAAAGGCAATGGATGTTGTTTACTTGGACTTTACTAGAGCCATCAACACAATTTCCCACAGCATTCTCCTGGAGAAATGGGCTGCTGGTGGCTTGGATGGGCGTACTCTTCTCTGGGTTAAAAACTGGCTGGATGGTCAGGCCAAAGAGTTGTGGTGATTGGAGTTAAATGAAGTTGGTGGCTGGTTACAAATGGCTTTCCTTGGGGCTTAATATTGGAGCAAGTTCTGTTTAATATCTATATCAAAGATCTAGATGAGGGGATTGAGTGCATCTTGAAGGTCTTTTCTGACCTAAATGTTTCTATGATTAGTACCAAATGATCTGACCTCTAGTAGCGGCATGTTCCTAGGCCTCTTGACAGAGGATACCAGTTGTTACGGCATACGGTGCCTTCAGGTTTTATTTGCTGCGTTATGCCTGGTGTTGGGGTATCCCAGTTCTTTGGGGTTTAGATCTTAGTGTGTCCTCAACAGACTAAGCTACAAATGTAAATGAGAGTGGTGTGAAGCTTTACTCCTGTCAAACTATTGACTGCTACCTGCGTGGATGGGCAACAAGTCCTTTGCTTGGCTGATATGTACTTTATTGACTCACTGTGGACACTGGATTGTTTCTGATCAGGCTGCCCAATACTTAAAATGCAGAATAAAGCTTCTCTGCAATTAAATCTTGTTTTTCTTTGCACCTGTTTTACTTTTCTAATCATACAGGTGTAATTATGTTCACTGGGATTAGTGCATGTAGCTCACTGGTGGCTCTCAATTGAGATCAACCAGATGGCAATTAATTATACTGAGAAAAAGATGCTGGGGGGCATCTGCTTTCAGCCCTGCCTTTGGGGTCAACTGCAACAGTGCTGGTTTGTAACTTCTAGTGTACAAAATAAGCATGTAAAATGAAAGATGCTGGTGCTGATAATGGTTCTCCCTCTAAAATCTTGCCTCTGGAGCACTTCACAAACACTAATTAAAGAATCACTGGAATAGGCTTCACCTACCAATGTGTTGATGTAACTCTCTGCTTTTGTGGATGAGAAAATTGGTGCAGAAAGGACGTCTTCCTGCAGAGGAAATCAGTGTAGAACTGAGATTATTGATCAGGTCTTAGCTCCCAGGACTATGCTCAGATGTAGATGTATGATGTAGATGTATNGATGTCTCCTTATACAGGGAAGATCCAGTGAAAATGCACGTATGAATATCAAGGCACTAGACCAACCCTTTAATAAATAAATAAATGCACCATCTATTGACAGAAACAGATTTCCTCTGAGTGAACGCTTGCTTAGTTCCCCAAATTAATTCTTATTTCAGTTTCTGTCATTAGTGGAAAAACAAGCAAACCAAGGCATGTTCTTTTTTGCAGTTAATTTTTTTTTATCTTTATTTTTTAATTCTGCCTCCGTCCCCCCCCAGTCTTTTTGCTTGATAACTACTTTTAAAATCTGGGCTCAAATGCATGTGTCAAAGGATTCATGGCTTTACTAAATGTGAGTCTGAAACTATCTCTCTTTCATAAACTCTTTTTGAATCTTATAATGGGCTGGTTTTGGAACTGCCTATTTTTTATTTTATTTTCAAAGGCATAACGGCAATTTCTAACTGCTCTTGTAATCATTGTTGCTTGTCGTTTTCTTCTGGTGTAAGTAATGACTATGTGGCTATGCTGTGTCAAGATGCCATGTATTTCTTTCTCTACTGCTGTTTCAACCTGTCATTATTGTAATGAGTGTCATACATTGTTATCATCCACTGTGTAGTCATCTCTCACACAGCCTGGTTCCTTTGTCATTAACTTAATGAATAATAAGGAGGAGAAATATTTCAAAATTATGCGTCCAATTTAACAATCTGTGCGTGTGAACAATCGAATTTTGCTGCTTTTCAGCCCTCACGTTCAAGTGTAATTTCCAGTTCTGCTGAAATGATCTTTGTGGAGGACCTTGCAGTCACTTCAGGAGGAGCTGTAGCTAGAAAAGAAGTAACTTGTCCTTCATTGTGCAGCCTACCCATAGATTATTCTCTAATAAATGGGTATGTGATTTGCATTGGTTGTAATCATGTCTTGCAATAGAAACACTTAGATATTTTTTTTTCTTTACTTGGAATCTGTTTGTGTAAATATATCATTCCTAATAACTTGATGTTGCCAACATCATGACTGTACAGGTGACCTTAGCAGTGTATGCTGCAGATCTACGTGGTGTCTGAACTGACAGAGTTCACTGTGCAAATAACAGGCACACAGCACCGTCTGATGCCAAATGATACCATGCAGTCAAAACCATGTTTTGAACGATCCTAAATTCTTGCTTAAACCATTGTGCCAGGGCCTGTGGAAAAGGTGAAGAAGTCTGCAGGTTTGGGAAGAGGGGTGTGAAGTCTACACTGAATGAGGAAAGGACAAGAGGATATACAGAAGGAGAAATGAGAATCTTTTATTAGAAAGGAAGAGGGGAAGAAGAAGAGGATAAAAATGTGAACAGAAAAAACCCATGGATATAAGAAAAGAGCATGTGGGAGCATGGAGGAAGGAACAAGATGCTTAGAAAAGGAGGTAGACGCTGTTATTTACCTAATTGATGAATCTGGCTTTTTTAGAGTCTTTTTTTCAGTTGGTTTTCATATAGCTAAACTACTAGGAAGCTGAGGAAAAACTGATATGTCTGTGTGTATGTATATATTAAAAATGCCCCAAAATAAAGGATGACTAACTGTGCAAAATCAAATTCTCAGAAGTTAGGAAATGCTAATGATCCTTGACCTTAATCAACCCCACTTGTGTATGAGTTGTGATAGTCTTTAATTATGATGACATATGACCGGTTATGCAAAAATAACCAGGCAGCAGCAGGATTAATGAATTTTATTTAATCAAACAACATGTAACACTTTTTATTGTAGTTTATTAGTAAAGGCTTAAACTTCCTCACCCAACTTGGCAACCTAATAGTAAAAGTAAAGTAGGTCTGTTCTCAAGGTGTCTACAAATGGTTTTAGAGGCCAGCATACATCTTTAGAGAGAGCAGAATTTACTGCTCACTCTGACACTTGACTGTGTTTCTTCTTATTAAAATGTCATTGCAGGAAATTACTGAATTTCCTCACCGGAAGAACATTAAAAAAAAATTAATCTGCAAGGTTTTGAACTGTTCCAATGAACTGCTTTTCATAAATAGGAAAAAAAAATTAATGCTTTCTTTTCAAGCAATTATCAACTATGTCTCTCACAAATAACTATAATCAGCCTTTTTGGCATAGCTGTGTGAAGCTGACTTCTCAGAACAGCACTATTCCCATGACAGTAGAAGCATTTATTGCAGAAAGAAGCTAGATGTTCAGGTGACTTGATGGGGATGGAAGGGAAACTGTTCTCATTGTCATGGCCTGTAAAGTCCTCTTGCAATCTTCTTTATCACTGTCAAGTAAACCTCTTCCTTCCTGTCTCTGAATCATAAAAAAGCACAGTGATCCTTGGTCTCTTACCCTACAACGCAGGTTTGCCAAAACCTGTGTGTTCAACAGGTTTTAGTCATTGCTGTGGGTGGCACTTTCACAGAAAAGTTGGGTTATAATATCAGTTGTCATTAAAATGCCTCTTGTTTAGCAAATATAATGCTGTGTCAGCAATCCTCATGGCTACTCAGAAGGAAGAAATGTTGATGTGCCAAGAGACTAAGTAACTGTAATTGTTAATGGTAGATTCCATATAGGTAGAAAACAGGAGTCTATGCTAATAACAGAACTTCAGTTTATAGGCTGAAATCATATGTATACATAGCATAGAAAAATAGCTTGTGTGCAGGTCATTCATAATAAATAAACAATAGGCCCAGTAGGGTTGAGTATGATGACTTTCGTTATTTGGTGATGTTTCATTTCTGATGCAGTTGTGGACTTCAGTCTCCTGAAAATGCAAGTCTGGAAGCTGATTGCTTTCCATAGCTACTGTAGAAGTTTTAGCTGGCAGGAACAATCTTTCATGTATTGTTGCAATTGAACTTCAGGCTGCCAAAGCAACTCTTGTTAGATAGGTTTGAATACAGCTGATTTTGAGCTGTTTCGAGGTTTTTAAAAAACATGAACCAAAGCAATTTAGGAGTTTTACTTATCTATCTAAATAGTGTTAAGGCTGAGCTGGTTGAAAGGGAAGGACTAGATAACTGCACATCAGAAACTCATTTAGATTTGTTAATAAGAAGTGTCATACACTGATTTCATTCTCGTACATAGCAGTACGAGACCAGGTATTAGAAGTCTGCGAGTAGGTTCTTGGCTTAGATTAAAGATGACTGATATTAGAAGTGTTATGTTCTTTTCCATGTGCTATATAAATGTTATAAGGAGCTTGAAGAGAAAAGAATGGAAAAAAAGTCGCGTTCTTTCGAAGACAGGCCTCTTGGCTTCTGGGAAGGAGCTCACAGCAGCTACATGGGACGGAGGCTAGAGGCTTATGTTGGCTTTCATTTGGCCAGAAGTATATTTCAACATGGCTTTAACATGTCTGGAGAGTTTGGGAGGTGGCTGTAGTGGCTGATTAAACTCCACTGTGACTTTTTCCCCTGCTTATATTGATAGAGATACACCACTGTCACTGCAGCATTGTTTTTTCTATTCATCCCATGGAAAAGGTTGAGGGGAGGGTATTAGGAAATCCAGACAGACTTTCTTCCTTAAGAAGTGTCACTACTTCTGATTTTGTCTCATCATCTTCCTGGAAAGAAGATGGACAATAAGATTAGACTAAAGGTTAGGAAAGAATAGAAACATTTCCTTTCAAATGACGATAGTAACCTTTGTATCCTAAATTAATCCATGTGACCTTAAGCTATATCCCAGAACATGCCACACAGGCTACCAGCCTGAGGTTATGAAATACAGCTCTGGTGGGGTGTGACCTGCTGCTTCAGGTGTGTCTCTGTGTGTGGGAACAGGTTTAGTGGAAAGATGCTGAATGTTGTAGTCTCCCAAGCAGAGGAGATTGCCAATATTGCACAATGTCTTCACAGGTGTGGACCCAATTGTGTGGGCTGTTCTCCTTCATCCTGCTGAGGTTGTTCAGCCTCTTCCCTTGAGGCTGCTCTTTATTTCTGTGAGTACACTGGTTTGTTTTTTTTAAATATTTCTTAGTCTGCCAGTGTATCTTGATATCTGCAATAACCTGTCTACCACTAGCAGAGGCAGGGCATAGCTTTTCATCACTGTTCAGCCGCCTCTGCTGAAGACAAATTGTGGCATGAATACACTAAGCCAAGTGGTAAAAACACGGTGATGGAGTTACTGTCTGCTCTGCCACAGTTTGCAGCACGTAGGGACACACGGAAACAATGTTGTGCTCTGTGTGAAAGGAGGAATAGGGGAACTGCAGCCTTTATTTGGCTCAGTGGATGTTGGTGGCTCAGGTACTAGAGAGGGAGGGTAAGATAAACAACCCTGTTCTCAGCTGCTTCCTGACTGAAACATCTACCTGGCTTTTCAGTGCACTCCTGTTGTTTGAGACCTGTTGCAAAACAATTAAGTGATTGTGGGATGGAATTTGTAAGTTATTGACATGCACCATACAGCCTCCTCTATATTTTCTTTCATTCTTGTATAGCTTTTCTTTAAAAGGTTAAACACTGATTCACCTCGGTATGGATAATGTATGCACAGGTAAATTTTGCAGACTAATTCCCATGTGAGGAATAAGATGATGCTGCTGGTTGCTGACTGGAGCAGAGTCAAAATACTGTAGAATTTCATTTATTGATCTGTCTGTTTAGGAGTAGCATTACCGGGCAGTAAGGCACATAAACTGAAAGTGAGAGGAAAGAACAGCAGTACATTACAAGAACACTGTTCACTTAATAATTCGTAAAGCCACATCTTGATTGCATACAAGTGTGCATCCACAGCCACTGCTCCAAGCTGGGCTGGAGTTAGTGGCTCCTCTGGCAGGCACCACTGCTCTCCTTTGGCTGCTTCCAGTCCATGTTTGTGCAGTCCACTGAGCACAACAGGATGGTGTGCAAGTGCTACATATTATAAAAAGAAATACTGTGCACAGAAACAATCCAATATGACTTTTGGTCTGTACTCGGGTGCAGTTTTATGTGGTTATAGTGGTTTAAAAATGAATTAAGCAGCAAGTGGGTACTCCTGTTCCACCTCCAAAGCCTGTGAAAGGGCTCTGCATGGCTCCAGGCTGACTTGTAGATGTACTTTCTGAGCAGCAGCTACTGCTCACTGTCTTTATGCTTCAGTTTGGGAGGGGGAGCAGCTGTTATTGCTGATCCCGTAATAGGCAAAGACTTGGCAAATTCCGATACCTATTAATTCCTCACAGCTCTCTGAAATCTTTTAATATGTTTGCTGGCTACTGCAGGAAAGTCTTGTGAAGCAGACTACAAGACAAATTCCCTGGAGGAAAATCCCCCCCCTGCAGGTAGCTATTACAAATTTCCAGTCGCTGCCTGCAGATGTCTGGTCTGGCCAGCCACGGGCCGCTGAAGCAGCTCGCAGCAGCCGTCCTTGGGCCACCCTGTGCTTTGCTCACAGCCCCCGGGGAACCACTGCTGGCATCGCTTCTGCTGGTGGCACAAAAAGGGGGTTGTCTGCACCATTATCAGCTCGGGAAACCTTTTAAACGGCTGTCTCTATTGATGATTGTTACAGCAGCTGTTCTCACTTGCACTGTCCTAGTGCCACCTTGCCTCTTTCAAATACTCTTTGTAAGATTTAAGGATGGGGAGGTGGGAGCCAGGATCACTCCTGCAGTAACTGGGCATGGACACCTTAGCAGATCTTGCCCACCCGCAGCAGCACCTGTGCCAGGACTGTCCTTTCCTCTGTACAGTGTGTGCCTTGGTAGGATCTGGGGCCAACGGGCAGGAAGGGTGGAAACCTGCTCGGAGGTGCTGTGGTGGTGGCGGCAATAGTTCCCTTCTGCGAGGATCCTTTGCAGCTGCAGATCCCTTGCAGAAGAGGTTCTTGTTTCACAAGGGCTAGAACAAGGCAAATCCTCGGCCTTTTGGTTTATCTTCTGTGTGCCCTTGACAAGGCCAGAGTAAGAAGTCTGCCGCTAAAGCTGTGCAGTGTCTTTTCTGCTCTTGAGTTTTTCAAACTGCCTTTCGGGTGGTAATCCTCAAAGAACATGTGACTTGAGCACCGCTGTGCTGAGAGCAATGGGACACTGCCTGTTGCTGAAGCCCCTTTGATGGCAAGCCACTCTTTTAGCCACTTTGATAAGACTTCGTAGTGCCAACCTGCATTTGCAGTCTGATTTGGGGCAGCCTGGCAATGTCTAGACACCGCGACAGTGACATTTCCTTCCAACATCTGTCGGTAGGAACTTTTGTGGTTTCAGAGTTTATTTCCTGTGTACAATCAGTGATTACCCAGCAGTTAAATATAATAGGTCTCTAATGGTCTCTGTCTGCTGCTGTGCTGTTGCTTGCTATGAATCAGGCACTCAAGGGCGGAGGGGAGAAGTAAGTTGTCTTTTGGATGGGAATTTATTATAGAGGGGGAGTTGGGTTTTAAAACAAAGCTCTTTTAGTTCATTCCATGAGGTGGAGAGGAAACACCTTCTGGGGTTGCCAGGCATTTTCCCTGAAGAGGAGTCCCTTGCAATGGCCCAGTGAGCTTTGCATGCTGCTGGCCAGGGAGTGCCAGAGAGCACTTCCCCAGGCACGGGACACTTCCCCAGGGACATCCGTCTTTTCGGCCAGGCTGGCACTAGGAGGACTGCTCCTTTTCTCTGTGAGTTTTGCCATGCTGTTGCTGATAGTGGGATTGCACAGCTGCTGAGGCCTCAAGCAAGCGGTAAGGCTTTGCTTGCACTGCTGGGGGTAATCACAGCTTAGCACTCTGGCAGTCCTGGACCCAAATATCTCAATATCTGTTCTGTCACCAGCATTCCCATCTCTCTGGTCTAAGTGCTGGGGAGGCCTTGTCTCTGTGAACAGTGCCACCTTGGGAAGTACTTTAAATGTGAATAAAGCCTTGCTGGAGAGTAACTTGTGTTAGGGGTTAGAGCCTGCAGAAGATTAACTCTGGCAGGCTTGTGCTCAAATACCCGGGTTGTCCTCTGCCTTTGGGCAAGTCTCTCAACCTTTTGGCACTTCACCATTCATGTCCTTCTAGTAAAATGTGTTTCATGTCTGAAGATGCTGCTATGAAGCAGGCTGAATTACCTCTGTGTCTGCGTGTCTTTAAAATACTATTGTGGAGGATAACACTAGTTGGATCAGAGAACTTGAGCTGGGCATCTCAATGCTTTGCCGAATCACCACAAACCACTCCCCAGCCCCCTCTGGGGTGGGATTTAATCATTCAGAAGAGCACTGACAGCTTGATGTAAACAGCCACTTAGAAATTAGCAACAAGAGACGGTTTACTACTGAGGTCCTTCTAAATGTCAAACTTCTAAAAGCCAAACTGCCAGGAACCCACAAAGAAATATAGTGCTGAAGGTTAAGGGCATTGAGTAGCAGATTTGAAGCAAATATTAAATTTTATTATTAAAAGAATTGGGCTACACAGTGTACATAAATTTTAAATCCATCATTTTACCTAGATTTAAACTTAACCATCTGGCTACAACTTTTTTTCCCCTCCCACCTACAGTAGCACTAAAAACCCAAGGTACTTATATATAGTAAGGTACATGATTCAACTGCTCTTGTAACTAGGAAACCTACTGGAGATGAACCTTTCTTTCGTGCAACACCTGTGCCTCTCTGAGCACTCTGGTATATCTGTCAATGTATTATCTGATTAATAAAGACATGGTCTGAAAAAGATTCCTTTAAGAAAAAATTGCTATTAAGAGCAGTAAGTGCATACCAATACCAAGTATTGGTATGAAAGTCCTCCCTAATGATGTCACTCCCACTCCTTGCTACTCACTGCAGAAACTCAGAGCAATTCATCAGATTAAACATTTTTGGGAGATAAAGCTTAGCAGTTATTATAGCCCCGTGGGTCTTGCTGTCTGGAGTTCAGCTGCCTTAGAGCAGAGTCTGGGTTTTTCTGGAGCTAGATGTCACGGTGCTCCTAGGGCACCCTGTGTACCTCTGGATGGGGTGGGCTGGTGTGGGTGTCCTTGGCAGGAATCAAGGTGTAAGTAAGGAAAGAAGACAAAGTAGGGCATGTCAGCTGCTCCTGTGGGAGGCAGGCTGAAGGTGCAGCCTTCTCAGCCCCTATGAGCAGATCCAACTTCTGCCTCCTTGTGGAAAAGGAGCAGGTTGGTAGCAGCTCCCAGATATTTCAAATCTGGCTGCTCCATCTCACAGTTTAACTCATAATTCAAAATTCCTTCCCTTCCCATTCATGCTCCCCATAAGTCACCACCTCTAAGCGTTGCTGATGGTGGAGCTGGTATTCTACAGCCAAAGCTACTGCTTCCGTTGGTCGCATCAACTTATGTCCTTACCAGAGTCAGCTAACAGCAGAGCCAGTGGCTCTCTAGCCTAAGTCAGCTGCCTTAGCCCCTTCCTTTACTAGAGATTTTTGCATCCTGAGGCAGAGAGACTGAGAGGACCACAGCAGCCACAAAGCTCCATGAGCATCTTCCTTCTGCTACGTTCCTCTGTCAAGACCTCTTTCACAGTGTGCGCATTTGTCATTGCTTCATTAAGACACTGGAGGAGAAATGAGGGAAATGAAAAGGAAACATGATGTTGTTGACAAGCTGCACCACCCCAACTGTTGATGAAATTCAATGAAATAAATGCAAGAATTGTTTGAATTTGTAGACAGAGTACCAAGTTGTCTGGGTTTTATTTATTTTTTTTTTTAAATAATAGAATAGGAGGGCCCAGAGAGGTACAAGTGTGAGCAGATCAACCTAAACCCTTGCTTTCTGCCCTAGAAAGACATTTTAGTGCGTATGGGAGAGGGGAACTTACACATGAAATATCAAAGTGCAGTGCACACAATGATCTTGCTTTGAACTCTGTTTAGTGTTGGTCAGCTTGATTGAGGAGAATGCAACGACAGCGCTGAAATAGAGTACGAGGTACAACAAAGGCCTGATACTGAGGTGTCTTTTCACTGAGCCATCTCATGCCAGCTTTCTCTTAATCCTGAATTATAAATGTGCTTCATCTTTGCAGGGTAATTTTAATTGTTCTAAAGGAGGAGTTTGTGGTTTTGGGGAAGGTCAGGAAGGAGGTGATATGATAACATGGAACCAAACTGCAGCAGCTACAAGTTAGGTGTAGAGAATTGCAATAAACTCTGTCAAACTTGCTCTTTTGAAATGCAAATAAGACCAGTGATCAAAGAAATACAGAGGTGATTTTAATGATCTCTCCAGTTGTTCCTCAAACAGACTGATCTACAAAATAATAATTCTCCGTTGTACTGTATGTACTTGGATTCCTTCTTATGAGAGCTAAGTAGTATTTTCCTTCTGCTATCTGCTTTTCATGCAGATATCTTCTGATGTAAAATTACTTATCTAGTCTAACCCAGAGATAAAGCATTGACATGGAAGAATTGATGAGCAGTCTGTTATTTGAGCAAAAATTTGCAGCAATTTCCCAGGGAATATGCTCACCGGGGATGGCTTTAGAGCCAAAGGAAGGGCAAAATCTGTAGCTTCCTTATAAAAAGCGTCAGCATTGGACAAGTTTTAATATTTCCTTAACTTAATCAGAAGACGTTCACCAGACACTCAGTACTGCCTGCCACATGTATTACCAGGGCTCTCAGAAGCTGCTGTAACTCTCAATTCCTTGTGAGAACCTACATCAAAGGGCAAAGCACTGTACCTAACTTGAGATGAGTGACTGAAGAGAAATTGTCCCAAAACTCACTTTTCCAAATGTCTAAAGCCTAATGACTAAAAGTCACTTTAACTTTCCTAGGATCTATGTCACGCCTCTGCTCCCCTCCCCTTCATTACAATTTAATGTGCCCTTATGCTTGGCAAGGTAAGGGAAATGGGTCACTTGACCCACATGCCCTCTGCACCACGCTGATGTCACACACACCACCGATATCGCAGGAAAACCTGAAGCCCCACAAGCACAGTGGAAGTGTGTCACTGAGCCAAACAACTCGTAGCCTGTGGAGGCAGGAGTCGGCCCAGGTTCCTGCCAGGACAGCTCAGTTCAAGTGCTGCTGTTGCCCTCCCCCCTCTCAGGACAGCTGGAGCTTGGCAGCTCAGCCTGTGGACTTTCCACAGCCCGGGTACTGGGGAAGCAACACCTCTGTTGTCACTGTAATGCTGTTAGCCAAGCGTTTATCCAGAAGTTGTGGCTCTTCCAATTTTGTTCCCACACCTGGGTTAGCATAGGAGGATGCCTGCCTTTTATCTGCCTGTCTGTGCTCCTTTACCGATGGGCCTCTTAAATCAGGGGGCCATCAAGATTCTCATGTTGGCACCAATGATCCGACAAGGATGTCCTTACACACAAAGATTGCTGGGTTAAGGGCCACCTTAGTTCTTTTTTTATGATGTATAATGCCAATAGATACTCCTGTACAATACTGTAAGGCAGCTAGTGACATAACAGAAGATGTTAGAGATGCTTTGGAAATGATAACATGATCGAGTGTGAAAACAACAATATAGCAGCCACCTCATTATAACACCACTGAATGCAGGGAATGGAGTGGTGCTGTGATAAAAATTAATGAGAAAACAAACTTTTTTTTTAAACTGTATGTGCATTTATGAACTTCTTTACAAACTAGAACAGCAGAGCTGATCTCGATACCTTACTGCTGAAGTGATACCTGTGATAAATTTTTAATAGCTTGATCCTGTAATGTTTTGTGGCAATCCACCATAGAAATATATAACACTGTAAATAAAATAAATGAAAAGTTGTGTCAAGACACAAATTTAACAGATGTATTAATGATTTACCTCACACAATACCAACACTTGAAGTTGGAGTTCTGTAATTGCGAACTCCTGGCATCAGGATGGTCAGTAGGTTTTGTTCAGGGGCTTTAATTTCCCCACTTCAATAGGTCCCATTTTGGATGGGGGCCTAGTAGAGATGGTTATTAATGCACTGTGCCCCTTTTCCTTGGGCATTGAACTGGCAGTATTACCTGTTGCAAACACTTCATGTTTCTGCCTTGCATACTCTTTTCTCATCTCGTGTTCATTGAGAATAATGAAAGAGTATATGGCATATTTGGACAGTGAGGAAAACAAAAAAAAAGTGCTTCCTGATATTGCTGTAATAATTAAGGCATGATGCTTTTAGTGAAGAAAGGCACTGTTTCAGGAACAAGGTTGTAAGATTTCTACATTCAAGTAGGCATGTAGAGAAATAGACCCAGTCTATATCCTTCCAAATAGCAATCATGCAGACAGGTTACACTTAGAACACATGAGATTTTTCATGATGGAGGAAAAAAGCATAATTGATTTTTTTGGAGTCCGTTAAGCTGTAGAATTGGCAAAGCCAGCTACAGTGGCTCTAGACATGAACCACATATGCTTTAGGGACGGGGTATTGTATATAAGTCTCATGTAAAGACAGCAAACCTTGTGACTGCATTGTTTAAACATTTGACTCTTCTTTGCTGAAGGCTTAAAACAAAGCTTCTCTTAAGGCTGTAACTAAACTGTGAGTACTGCCCAGATGCAAGGGCTTTTATCCTCTGGAAACCAGCCAGAGCTTGGACACTTATTCTAGAAAGCTGTCAGGACTTCAGGAACAGCATCAGTTTGGGTAGCACATGGTTTCATTAGCCAAGCATTCTTGAAATGTACTTTATTTCTGAGTGTATCTTGTTAATTTAAAATGCAGTTGTGTTGACAGATTTCAGGATGCCATTGCAAGCATCTAAGATGCCGTTCAGAGGTCAAGTGCCTCCAGGCAGTTTTCTTTAGGACCACATGTAATTTCTGACAGCAGTGAGATTTTTTTTTTTAATAAGCAAGAGAGAGCGAAGGATCTTCACTTACCTTAAGACGGATGACAGTGTAGTGACTAGGTATTCCTCTAGGCAGTTCTGCAAAGGGTTTAAGTCCTTTTAGCAAATTGGATGCAAAAGAGATTCTCTGAAAAAGAGTTCTTAGTTGCAGAGTTGTATAAGCTAATTTGGGCTGGGAGAGACCAAAATATTGCACTGTCCTACACAGGACCCCTAGGAGGGAAGGGTGGCACACGGCACCTTTACCCCTTGGCAATGCCATTCATAAGACACTTTGCTAATAGCAGCCTGAGCCAAACTACTGTCTTTGTTGGGTTTGTTTAAAATAATTATGAAGAGGTGGAATATCTAAGGGTTTCTCTGAAAGGAGTTGGAAAGTGTAAGGATGAGATCCTAGTACAATGGTTGAAGAAAGGTTTTAAATTGATTGGAGGAGGTCTTATGCTGTGAAACCATACCTAAGAAAGAAAAATGCTTACACACCTCTGTAACAACTGTGAGAATCACTGAGTAGACTGAGGTAACTAGTTTGACAATGAAAAGTACAGCACTTAGTCTTGGCATCTCCTCCTTTGTCCTCCTCCTGTTAATTGTTGTCCTTCCCATTTAAATAGGGCCAGGTGCTTTTTGAGCTGGCTCAAGCCAGCTGTGGGATGTGTAAAATCCTGTTTCAGAAAAATCAAAGCTTTGCCACAGGCAGGCCCAACAATATATTTATGATTGGTCCAACAGCTTCCATTTATAACCGACCTAATGAAAACTCTAGTTTGGCATATTTCTCATCTTCAAGACTACTTCCTTTCTAACTCAGAACTTCAAGCTCTGGCCCTTTTCCTCAGTTGGGCTACTTGACCATTTTCTGTTTGCTCATTTTATCTCACATTTAAGAAAATATTGTGTCTGATTGCAAAATATTCTAGGAGCTGCCTATATAGTGGAGACTTGAGTCAAAAACCTGGATGAGTGGTTGTTTATCAGTAGATCAAATCTGGATGCTCCTTTCGTTCTACAGTGTATAGTTTAAAACACATACTAGTAAGCATTATGGTGTGATTGGGAAAAAAAAAACCATCAGCCAAAATTTCCAACAAAGGAGAAGATAAGGAAAGAGTGATGACTTTTTTTTTTTTTTGTTCATAAATCATATTCTTGTGCCACTGCGTTTTGGCTTTGTGCCACAGGCAGTCTGTAACAGAGCACCATGTCCTGGTTCCCCAGCACCAGGTCAGCCTGAGCTCTGCCGAGTGAACAGCAAGACCACCTCTCTCCCATGTCTGTTTGGCTTTTCTTTAAGAGCAGAGGTGTTTTACAGGCGACAATAGGTGCAGTTCATTCTATTGACATCAAGTGCGGTGCATCACTTCACATGAAGCAACTCAAATGTTGCTGACTTCAGAAACCTAAAATATGGAGGTTCTGATGATTGAATGTTCATCCCCCAAGCACAGCGCACACTGCATATTGCTCACAGAATTCAAGGGCAACTCCTCAGCTTTCAAGATTTCATCCTTGAAATGAAGGAGAAAAGACTACCTGATGAATAGCAACCATAGTTGCTATTTGACACTAGAAACTAATACCAATGCATATTTGCTTAATGTTCTTAGCACTATCTAATTTCCCATATGGACCCATTATCACAAATCACCTCAGTAACCTTTCCTGTGAATGTTGCTTTCAGCTTAGGGTATTCCGCTTTAGCACCCTGACCATAAATCCTCAGTAGGGATAGTATGGTTTCATCAAAGAATACCTGCAGTTTGCTGGAACAAAGATTTGAGGTGGCTGTATTTAGACAAGGAAATCCTGACAATGACAGGGTGAATGTTTTGGCCACTGAGAGAGAGGGAATAAAGCGTGAGTGTGAAAGACTGACAGACAAAATACTTTGACTTGGATCTGAGGGAGAGAGAGAAACCAAGGATAATGACAAAGTTGTTTAGTTGAGGCAGGGGAACCTGGGGAATATCATCAGCAGAAAATGGGAACAAAACTAACAGAAAAATACATTCTGTCCCTTTTTATGCCTACTTAATTGGAACTGCCACAAAGTCAATGCCTAATGCATGGAGAAGACTCGGAGAAATCTATAGTGGCCCAATGAGCCGAAAGGGATTAACAAATAATAAATAGCATCCAAACCCCTCTAATTATATAGCAGATTGCTTCCTTGGAAGAAAAACAAGCTAATATAAATACAAAAGGACTGGAAACAACCCCCACCCTCCCAAAAAAATGATCCACTTGATTCGGCAAGCTGTCAGCTGCACTATTTCATTCCCTCTCTCTTCTCAATCCTCCTTCATCCTGCTGAATGCCTTCCTAAGCAGCAGCTCTTCCGAGCTAAGGGTTTTGTTAGTTCTCTGGCTTCCCCCGAGATGTACTGTTGCATGTAACGATGCCATACATCTATAGGAACTTATAGGAAATGGTTATCTGAAACCTCCAAATCATCAGTCAGTCTGGCTTAGAACCATTTATTTTTTATGAGGTTTTAGTGGATTTCTAATTCTGCAAAGAGCTGTGCACCAATTAAGAGGAGACAGCAACAGGATGGAAGAAAAGGAAACTGAAGTAAACATTCTGGGACCCAGATGCAGGAGGGTTTCGGGGGTTTTTTTGGTTGGTTGTGGTTTTGTTTTGTTTTTTTTTTTTTAAGACCTTAATTTCCCAGTGGCTTGAATTTGCAGCGTTTCCATTCCAGAACTTCATTAGAGAAGTGAAGGTCTCGGTCTTTTCATCTTAGAAGCTGTGAAGAAAGGCTGCATGGCCTCGCTGTGCTCCCCTGCCTGTCCCCCGAGAATCACAGCTACGTGCCCTTTACGGTACCTTCCAAGCTGCCAGGAATGTAACTTTTGATAGCTCCAATTTGTACTTATATAATAGGTGAATATAGCCTTCATAAAGACTTTCTGTAAAGTTCTGTCAAAAAGGTCATATTGATTTTTCTTTTTTGCACCCATCAAAAACCATGCACTTCATGGATTTGATATTTACCCGTGAACATTTTTCCTTCTGTACACAAGGATGCCTTTCTAACGACAGTGTAAGAAAGAAAAGAAAATGATCATATTATTTTTCATTGTGGCTTTAAAAAAAAAGAGTGTGTCTTTAAAATGTAAGATGATATAATTTAAACCCAACTACAAATTTTTCTGCTTTATGGTATGCAGTTACTATGGAAACGTGTATGCACCTACAGACACTCACCTGCACACATAACGAGGCTAAAAATTGCCAGAGAAGGCCTAAGCTTTCGTTGGAAATTATGTATAGATCTGTCCCTGTGGCTGAAAGCAGATTTGTGTGACTGCTGGAGTGGAAGAACAAATACTGTATATGACAGATGATATCGTCACAACAACAAATGTGCATAAATTGACCCCACTTAAAGTCAAAAGCCTTCTGCTAATGTTAGAGCAGCTCAGTTTTGGAGCTGAAGTCCAAGGTGATTACAGCAACAATTTTCACTAGGTTTAGGACAGAACCAGAACTGGATTTTCTGGTGTGATTTACTGTAGTAGCTGGACTGACCACCCTCTAGCAGCTTCCCAAGACCCTGTGGCTATTTATATGCATGATATCTTCAAAGGTATTTTTGCTTTGCCTTGTCTCTTGGTTTTCTTTATGCTGTCGTAAGCCAGAACAGCCAAAGGGCTCCCGCTTGCTGCCAGTAGCCTCCTGACTGACAGTTCTTGCAATCCCTGTAGCAGCTGATAGCTGACTGCCCACCTAAAACTGTGAGCTCAAGGATCAGTGAGGAATGGGCTTACCTGCCTTGAAGATCAACATATCAGAGATCCAAAAGAACCAACTTGAAATGCACAAGGTAGAGCTGTAACAGGAGAAAGCTGGAAAGGAGAAATTGGGGAGATAGGAGCATGAGTTAGGGCAGACAGAAGAGCAGTAGTGGTAACACTGAGTCATCTCCAGGCATAAAAAAAAAAGTCCAAAAGTCAGCATATAGTCAACTGTTTTCCTTGCTAACAAGGTTGGGAGCTTGTAAGATCTAGAGGTCCTGGAGCTTGGCAAGTAGAGTCCTGAAGCACATGGAAGCATGGATGCAGATAATGCTCAGGAAGTTACAGGTGCATCAACTCTACTCAAAAATGGCTGTGCAAAACCAGGGATGTTGTTTGAGAGGCACTTACCCACATGATTTTATTTATTTTTTTATATTATGTAATATGTACCCAGTGCTTTTGAATACATGTCAGAGAACTTTTTTTGTATGTATATATTCTGTGTCAATAGGTGGAAGATACTTCTCTAAGTGGAAAAATTAGGTCTGAATGATGCTGTCTATTTGGTGATGAGTAAATTGGGCCTTTCTTTTGCCATATTAGGTCATAATCCTGAGAGAACTTTTATGTCAATAGATGCCAGACCAAATTGGACTAGGTCTCTATTATTCTTCTGCTTGCTGAAAGCTGTGTGTAATTTTAAAAGCCAAAAGAGTAACTGTACTCTAATTATTGTTAATGCAATTATGTGTGTGTCTAGCATAGCTCTGCTCTTAAAGGCAGAACACTGCTGGGAATGGGATGCTTTGGTTTGGTGAATGTTCTGTAATGATGCAACTGAGCAAATTTACTGTCATACTTTTAAACCTTCCAGCAGGTCTGCTGGGTTGTCCCTGCAGCTGATTTATAGGTTCAAATGATAGAGGACAGGCAGTACTTGGAAGTGTGCATCTGTCATCTACAATCAGGAAGAAAATTTTGTAGTGCTTTTTTGTCATCTTAATTACAAGGTTTGTAGGAAAAGTTCTCTCCTTCCACATGAGAACGTGGGACTTGGAGAGGAAAGCACCACATTGCAAGGGCCTAGCAAAGTCAGTGAGGGGATATATACCCAGACTAAAAGTTCCAATTGCATCGTTACTGTCTAATCAACTGAAAAGCTTTCTTTTGTGAGAATACAGACCTTTATGTTTTTAGCCAGCACCTGTGTCGTGGTTTAACCCCAACCAGCAACCGGGACCATGCAGCCATTCACTCACCCCTTTCCCCATCCCCAGTGGGATAGGGGAGGAGAATTGGCAGGGGGGGAAGGAAACCTCGTGGGTTGAGATAACGACAGTTTAATAGAACAGTAATGGAAGAGAAGATAATAATAATAACAATAATTATAAAAGAATATACAAAAGGAGCGATGCAATACAATTGCTTACCACCTGATGATCGAACGCCCAGCCCGTCCCGAGCAGCGATCATGGATTCCTGCCCCCCCCGCCCTGGCCAACCCCATCTATATACCGCACATGATGCCTATGGTATGGAATACTCCTTTGACCATTTTAGGTCAGCTGTCCTGGCTATGCTCCCTCCCAGCTGCTTGTGCACCTCCTCGCTGGCAAAGCATGGGAAGCTGAGAAGTCCTTGACTTGGTACAAGCATTACTTAGTAACAACTAAAACATCAGTGTGTTATCAACATCATTCTCATCCTAAATCCAAAACACAGAACTATACCAGCTACTAGGAAGAAAATTAACTCTATCCTGCCTGAAACCAGGAAGAAAATTAACTTAATGCCAGCTGAAATGAGGACAACGTGCGAGTTTGAAAATACATCTACCTGGTGTTTGGTTTTTGTATAAGTAGATTTACTGTTTAAGTAGTGTTTTGTCACCTTGCCTGGACTGTTTTGCCTGAGCCTTCGCAAAGCGCTGTGACAGTGGAGGAGACAGTGCTGGGTATGTCGTATATGCAACGTGCTTCATGAGCCCAACCCAATGTTTCTTTATGTTTTTGGATACTAAATTGCTAGTCTGGCTGCCTACAACCATTGTAAATTTGCTGGGTTTTTTTCATCATTATTTGAGGAAAGCAGTTTTCAAAGTTGTGTTAGCTGCTGTATTTCAGAGGGGCTTGTCCTATAGCATCACTACCACCAAAGCACAAGAAAAGCAAGCTGCTCAGCCAAAAATTTTGTTTTGCTTTATTTCTGGGTGCCTGTTAAAGGCTTTTGAATGGTACGTGTAAGTAGTCAGCAGTCTGTTTACCAAGAATCTCTTGAATTAATTGTGAATCTGAGGAAAAATTAGTTTTGTCTCTAAGGTCCTTTACTCTCTGTAAGGTGCTCCTCAGCCTTCTAGTTCTCTGTCTCTGATGAGACATGGGCTTCACCATTATCCCAGTGTGGTCAAATACTACCTTGCCAGTGGTATCAGCAGCGAAATCAAGCTGTCATCATTGCCGAACAGAAACTACCCTAATAAAGACTATTGTAATTCTCTGTTTGCAACATATTTAATATAACATATATAAAAAATATTTTATATATATAATATTACAGCCTAGGCATTTTTTCCACCAGAAACACTCTTTTTGTGCTAATAATGAAACGTAATTAAGAAAAGCCTAATTTCTTAATTGGCGCTTCCATTCATAAGTGATTTTTTCTCCGAAGTTATTTCACTGTAACTTACGGAGTACTTATTTGTTGTTATGAATTTTGGATGATGACACAAACATTTATTTATTGATGGCAACCTCGGTCTAGTTTATTATCAAGCAAATATCAGGTAGAAGTTCTATGCTGTATGGAATTTTCATGAGGTGTGGTTAATCAATACCAATTCATCAAAGCCTGCAGTCTGTTAATTCTAAAAGAAAATAAATATAATTAGAGAGCACCTGTCAGTAAACTTTTTAGCAGGAATTGGAGCTGTGTTTGAACATTCCAGTAACTGAAGAGAAGCTGGGCTCAAATAATTTTAAGCTTTTGAATTTGAACAAATTATTAGTAGAAGTAACTCTTGATTATTAAAGCATTTTTTTCACACTTCAGAACAGTCACTGATGTTCCAGGCTTCAGTCAGCTCAGGTGCAAAATTACATTGGTCTGTTAACAGTTGATGTTGGAGAAATCAGTGGAGTTAGTGTTGATTGGACATGATGTGTTGGGACTCTCACAGCTCATTTTGTTCATCTGCAGGGTTGTTACCGATATTAAAATTTAGATGGGCTGTATTTTCTGTTTCCTATCTTCCTTCCACTATTGTTTGTGGGTCACAACTTCTTAGCTTCACAGGGCTAAGTTCATAGAATCAAATCTGAGATGGGTATCATTCAGTAACCTCTGAGAATCGGCCCCGAAAATGTTCAGTTGTTCTATGTCCTGGTTAACACACACACCCCCACACACACCCTGACCATCCCCATACTCTTCTTCCTTTGTGTCACAGTGAATTTCACAGTGGTGAGAAGAACCTGAGATGGCAATCATCACTTCACTATCTCTAAAAATAAATTGGTAGAGTGTCTGTGTTGATGGAACAATCAGGACAATGAATATTAAACAGAAAATTATAGATGCAAGAAAGGTTTATGGGTTTATAATTCAAAACAAATCTGTAGATCATATCCTAGTATTGCTTAGTCAGTATTCAATATTTAAGCACTAAATAATTCTATTGCCCAGTTTGATATTTTGCAACTAACTGCTAATTAGGAAGATTTGAGCATGAAAATTAACATCAGAAACTGACAAGTATTTAAAATTCCCCTCAAAATAATCTAGAAATACTTTTCTTCAGAGGCCATTTAATTGGTCATTTCTGATACAAACCTGTGCCAAGTATTTGGATCCATAGCACACATATGCTAGGATTATTAAGCACTAAGGAGTTCTTCATGGTAATTTAGCAATTCATTATTCTGCTGTAGATCCCTCTCAGGCAGTTAACTGTGTGTGTGCAATCTTAATCTGTTGCAATGCAAAATAAAATGGATTCACACCATTGACTACCGACCGTGATAGAAAAAGATTTGCAAAAGCCATGTGCAGAAAATCTGGTGTTAAGATCCAGGATGCTCGACATCTGGAACCTTATGTAGGGTGGACCACGAACAGCAGCAAAGCAGCTTCTCTTTGGAGTGATGGCGGTTGTACTTACCTGTCTAACTTAGCCCTGCGACAGATTAGAAGTGCAAGTAAAGCCAGTTACTGTGCCCGTGGATACAATAACCTTCCATCTCAGCCGAACATAAGGTTTTTAAGTGCTTTGATGCTTGTATTTGTATTCTCTGGGTACCCAGAACCCCAAGCTGGAAGGCAGGGACAGGGAGCAGAATGAAGCTCCTATAAGTGAAGGGGAAATGGTGAGGGACCTGCTACACCACTGAGACATTCGCAAGTCTATGGGGCTGGATGGGATCCACCGAAGGGTACTAAGGGAGCTGTTGGAGGTGCTCACCGAGCTGCTTCCCATCATTTATCAGGAGTCCTGGCTAACTGGGGAGGTCCCAGTTGGCTGGAGGTTAGCAAATATGATGCCACCTACAAGGAGGGCTGGAAGGATGGTCCAGGGAACCACAGGCCTATCAGTGTGACCTTGGTGCTGGGGAAGGTTATGGAGTAGATCATCCTTAGTGCCATCACGTGGCATGTACAGGACAACCAGGTGATCAGATCCAGTCAGCATGGGCTTATGAAAGGCAGGTCCTGCTTGACAAACCTGATCTCCTTCCATGACAAGGTAACCTGCTTAGTGGATGAGGGAAAGGCAATGGATGTTGTTTACCTGGACTTTACTAGAGCCGTCAATACCATTGCCCACAGCATTCTCCTGGAGAAATGGGCTGCTGATGGCTTGGATGGGCATACTCTTCTCTGGGTTAAAAACCGGTTGGATGGCCAGGTCCAAAGAGTTGTGGTGACTGGAGTTAAGTCCAGTTGGCAGCCTGTCACAAGTGGTGTCCCCCAGGGCTCAGTATTGGGGCCAGTTCTGTTTAGTATCTATATCAATGATCTGGATGAGGGGATTGAGTGCACCCTCAGTAAGTTTGCAGACAGCACCAAGTTGGGCAGGAGTGTGGATCTGCTTGACTGTAGGATGGCTCTACAGAGGGATCTGGGCAGGCTGGATCGATGGACTGAGGCCAATGGTATGAGGTTCAGCAAGGCCAAGTGCCGGGTCCCGCACTTGGGTCACAAGAACTCCATGCAACCCTACAGGCTTGGGGAAGAGTGGCTGGAAAGCTGTCTGGCAGAAAAGGACCTGGGGGTGTTGGTCAGCAGCCAGCTGAATATGAGCCAGCAGTGTGCCCAGGTGGCCAAGGAGGCCAATGGCATCCTGGCCTGTATCAGGAACAGTGTGGCCAGCAGGACTAGGGAAGTGATCATCTCCCTGTACTCAGCACTGGTGAGGCCACACCTTGAGTACTGTGTTCAGTTTTGGGCCCCTCACTACAAGAAAGACATTGAGGTGCTGGAGCATGTCCAGAGAAGGGCGATGTAGCTGGTGAGGGGTCTGGAGAACAAGTCTGATGAGGAACAACTGAGGGAAGTGGGGTTGTTTAGCCTGCAGAAAAGCAGGCTGAGAGGAGACCTTATTGGTCTCTGCAGCTACCTGAAAGGAGGTTGTAGAGAGGTGGGGGTCAGTCTCTTCTCACTAGTAACAAGTGATAGGACAAGAGGAAGTGGCCTCAAGTTACATCAGGGGAGGTTTAGATTGGATATGAGGAAAAAATTTAGCAGTGAAAGGGTTGTCAAGCATTGGAACAGGCTGCCCAAGTTGAGTCACCATCCCTGGAGGTATTTAAAAGAGATGAAGATGTGGCACTTAAAGACATTATTTATTGGTGGACTTGGCAGTGTTAGGTTAACAGTTGGACTTAAAGGTCTTTTCAATCCTCCTTGAAGAAGACCTGATTGAAAGGTCTTTTCCAAACTAAATTATTCTATGACTCTATTCTATGATTCTATATAATTTCATGAAGTACTGTACAGAAATAGCTGAGCTTTAAATGAGCTTGTTTTGATACTAAAAGCAACCCCACTGCGTTAATATGGTGCTCTGCTTCTCAGCTGGGTAAATTAGCTGTGTCACTTGGCCCTGGTGAGTGAGCTCACTTAGACATGAGATAGAGGCATGGAACGAGTTTGGAATTGCTCTTCAGAAATTCCTGAATAACTCACATCATGTATTAGCACTTCTTTGTCATAATTTTTGCTCTTGACTCCAGTTTGATTTAATTCAACCTGCTTCCTAATTGTACCACAATGATACCTTTATTCTACAATGCAGTTTTCTAAGCATTGATTACTTTAGGAATAGCTGTCATATTTTATACTTGCCCCCTATGTTATTCTAACTCAGCTTTTGAATGTAGATCATCCTTACCATTCAAAAACTAAGAAGTATATAAAGTTTTGAAAGGAAAAACTTGAAATCAAAGAACTATAAAATGATCAATAATTCTGGCACTTACATTGTGAATATGAGTAGAAACAGTTATGTGAGATTGTTATCCCTAAGGCATGACTAATGAAATAATGGGTTTAGAAGTAAACTGCCCAGAGTGAAGCATTTGTGTAAGCTAACAAATACAGAAGAAACAGCTGAATCCTGGAGTGTGGTAGGTGTCCAGTAGAGTCGCTGTAAAGCATGGATCAAAATCCTCCCACCTGCAACCAACAGTGATGGGCAAATCAGTGAATAACACATTTAATATCAACCCACCGGAAAATTTACAACCATAGTACTTTTTATAAGGTTTGTGATGAAAGAAATGTTAATACCTCCTCTTCACAAACAGAAGCTGTGAAATTAAGCTCTGCCTCTACTTGCAATTCTCTTAGCACTAGGTATGACCACGTATGAGCGTAGGCTATGACGTACAAAGACACTATATCTGGCATAGGGATTTTGATCCAAAAATTATTGAAGACTGGAAGAGTATATAAATATCACTCTCTGTTGTCCCTCTTCTGGCACGCAGCCACAGATGTCTGATATTGGCCATCACTGGAGATAGCACACTCAACTAAATGTACCTTTGGTTTGTTGTGATATACAACTCTTATACTCGTGGGTGAGCTGGGGTAAGGAGGATTGATTCAGAAGTCTATTTCAGCATGATGACTGTGCAGAGGCAAAACAAGAAACCCAGTAATGACACAAGTGCCACTGCAGTGCACTGTAGCTTCGGACAGGATTCGCAAAGTGGATTTTGCTGGCTGCCTGGTTTTCTGAAACAAAATTGGAAACTTTATTTGAAGTTCCAGATATGTGATTCAAGTTAAGTTAAAGGACAGTAGCTTGAAACAGAGTTTGCATTTTGTGTGCCCGTTCCCTAGGCTGCACTTCAAGTACCCCCACAGAGGGTAGAAATCTGGAGCAAGGTTCCAGCTCTGTTCCTGACAGTCAGCAGAAGGCACAACAGAAAGCACATGATTGTATACAGCCATATACATAGAGATGAGGTAGTAAAGGATTTCCTTTGTACAAATTATGTCAGAGGTTTGTCAAAGCAAGTGAGGAAATAAGATCTTGGGTTAAGAACTGCGCTGGGACTATCTTCAGTTTTTGACTGCTTCTCCTTGCCTGGGTACCTCTGACCAAGTTGGTTAGATGATTTCCTGCCCAGGGAAAGATGTTTGTTTTCAAATCCAGCCTGAATCTCTCTTACTTTGGGTTTCCCTTTTGAAAACACAAGAATGCATTTACCAATGTAAAGCCATCAGAAGGGTGACTTTCTCTTGTTTTGTGCTTTGGAAAACAACCAGAACAATAGAGCTCCATTTCAACTGCTGTTTCTGGATTCCTAATTATTGCAAAATAATAATATGAGTGATGTATTACTACCTGAAGCAGAAACTAATCTCCCCTTTGCCAAGCACGAAGACATATGGCAGATGGCTCTTTTCACCATTGGCTTAAGACATGACCCAGCACATGCTCTAGGATAATGTGTTTACAGCATACACAAGACCTCTTTAAACAGAGCTGGGGCGGTCCAAATGGCACACAAGCAATTGCACTCACAGGGCTCTCGGACCGCTACATCCAGCTCTGTTGCCAGGAAACCGCGCTTATTTTTCTCCCCTCATTTTTGGTGTCTGTCTCTGCTCGTAGCTCACTGCCAATTTCCATTTTCTGCTGTGCCCTGTGGTTTCGTTTGGCAAAACCTCTGCCTCAGCTTTGGTTGCCCTGAACATGCAGTGCTTGTTTTTGCTACTGAGCACAGAGTACTTCAGGGGTGAAAATATGCATTAGTACCATTTTTTGTATCGGGTTGCTGATGGCTAATGGCCCCCAGAGTCAGTTCCTGATCCTGTCAAGTTAAAATACACTGAGCAACTATGTACTCTTGCACTGTGTCCTACCAAACTTTCTGGTTTATGACATACATAAGGCAAATAACACCAATATTTTTACATAACAATATATGGAGAAAACATGCACAGAAAAAGGACGTGGCTAGAAAGCAGAGTCTTTACCCTCATTTCACAGGCAGAAAAACCAAAGTGCCCTGGTCCCTGAGCCTGGACATTGCAGTTCGGTGATTAAGCTGCAAATACAGCAGCAAAAGAAGGCGGAGAGGGATCACAAAATTTTTGCTCAGAACTTCCCATGCACGTTGCTAAGTCACCTTTGCAATGGCAAAGCCGTAATAGCTAAAAATACCCCAAAATACCTCCAATATATTTTGTTGCTTTTATGAAGAACTGTGCTTCTGTGACACAAAGCACCCCGGTCAAATGCAAAACTTAAAAGTGAGTAAGGAACCTCACTTCAGTGTCACCTCTGATGCTTTTTCTTAGAATAATTTTCTTTCAGTGAAATACGTACCCCACTGCCTTTGGATTAAAGCTTGGTTTGGAGCCTCTGCCAGCTCCCCAGCACAGACAGTAAACTCCCAGGTCCACTCTTACAGCTGCGCCCCAGCAGCCCACTACCGTTGGGCTGGGAGAAACACCCAGGGAGCTCTGCCTTCTGCTCTGCCTTCATGCACCAGTGCTGAAACAGGACGTGAGAGACCAGGGGGAGAACTCGCATAAAATGAGCAAACCAGCCTTACACTGGCTGGGGAACCTGCCGATGGCAGGAGACTGGCACAGAGGCTTTTAGAGCCAGTTTGACTGGGGACCAGCTCCATGAAGCATTTTTGTCATTGATGTGCTTGTGGACTGAGCAGCCTTTCTGTAGAAGGAATGGACTGTTGTGCTTAATAATTGATAGTACATATCCTTAGATGTTACCACTTAGAAATATTTTCTTTGTAAAAAGAAAAAGATTTTTTTTTAAGGTAATTCAGGCATTGACAGTAGTATGCCAGTGGTCTTTGGCCTCCTTCATGAGGCTGCTCAAGGGACAAATCAAATTAAGCCTATAACTAAATGAGCCCAAATGCAATGCAAATTGTGCTCTTGCAAATAGTGAAGGAAGTTTAGATTGAACCAAAACAAGTAAGAAAGAAAACAAGTAGGTTTCAGGGGAGGAAAAAAAAAAAAAGGCAAGCCATAATGTAATTGTCAACCTCAGGCACGCATGCAACTAAGTCCATGTGAAATCCTACAGACAGCACAGCATGTATGGGCTCTGGGCAAATGCGCAAGTGGTCTGAAAACCAAACCAGAGGCCTGCTGGTAGAAATTAGCACGCACTTCTTCTTTTCTGACTGGCTGGGAAAAGCCTTTCAGCTGGAAATGGCTTAAGAATAGCCAGAGGTTATCCACTTAGTCCTACAGAGTATATGGCCTCAGCATTTGGGGCTCAGAGGGTTAAAAGAGACAAATGATGAGATGCTTTCCATGAAAGCCAATGTGGCCAAGCGTTTATGCAGTGCCGTTGCTTTCTGGGTCAGCTAAAGAAGCCAGCATGCCTCAGAGACTGGCTTGGCAATCCATCATCTCTGCGAGGAATTGAAAAAGGAAACACAGTGCAAGGCAGCATAGTCATGTTAGATCCGTCACTGTCAAAGTCCAGATGGCTGTAAGATACTGAGCTATGAAATGGCTCCAGAAAGCTAATATATACCTCTCTGTTAGCAGCCCATAAATCTTTTTCTTCTTTTCTAGTAACATTTCTTGAGAGAACTAGTCATTGCACAGCATTGAAAGTCTCCTGAGAAGAACTAACTGGTTTCCAGTACTGTTGGCTCAAGCCCCAAGAAGTTAAAAGTACCTCGGATTCAGATGATTCTTTGCAGTTTAGGCTAATCTGAAGGTAATGAGCTTAGGCGGGATACCCCACACCTCAACATCATTCAGCTACCAACCATTTCTTGATTTGTGAACTAATGCTACTGATAAGACAGAAGATTAATTTAATTGTTCCTTATTTATTTTACATTAGCATCTAGAAACACAAAAAAGTGCCAGTCATGGTGCCATTTATAAGTATAACAAGAGGCTATATCTGTCCCAGGTCATATTCTCATCAAAAACAGAGTCAACAGACAAAGGGCAGAAGCAGAAATGAAAGTTGACGAAGCTGAAGTAGCCACCTGAGGTCACGCAGCAGACCACTGGCAAAGCTGATGTCTCCTGTTTCCCGGCCTTGCGCTGGGCCTGCAGATTCAATGTATGTCGCTGACGCTTCTGAAAGGGATAGTAAAGCAGCGCTAGTCAAAGGTGTAAGGGAGTTTGAAAACAAACCATAACATCTATCTGTCCTGCAGTTAACCAGTTGCGTATTTATCCCCACGAAGACAAACAGGGAGGAAAGCAAGCACCCAATAAAGCAAACTAGCCACTCACTTCTGAGGTGTGACACAGGAGAGTGCAGTTCAGAGCTCATCACAGCACCCGCGGTAGCCAAGTATTTTGGGTGATTGCTGTTGCTATGAGTGCAGATGGTTTGGCTGGGATGGGGCAGAGGGCTGGGAGCCGCAGATAAGCAGCACTAGAGATAAATTTGTAATAAGCAGTTGTAGCTGTGCTATGTTTTCTTTTTTTTTTGGTCCCACAGTATTTATTATTGTGTTCAGCTGTGCTGCAGGGCCTTGGCCCTGGAGGTGTGTACCAGTGAACTAATATTAAGTCTGTCACAGAGAGGAATCTGAGCTGTAAAAGAGCTGAAGCTATTTTTATTTGTTTCAGGGGTGTGTTGGAGGAAAAAAAGATGGGGTAAAATCTACTTCATTTGAGGCTGAATTCAAACAGAGAGATTTAGAAAGCATCCAAAAATGGGGATTGTGTCAGATCGATACAAACTAATAAAAGCCAGCAGACAATTACGGCAGGAGCGGCAATAACATTTCTGGCCTAAGTGCCAAGTGAAAACAGATTTCTCTCAGTAGCTCCACTGGAAGAAATAATCCGTTTCTAATTAAAAAGAGCTGGAATGGAAGTGTGGGATGTTATGGCAAATAACCATAGCTGAGGCATCATTAGACTTAAAGCCTAACTGGGTAATACTAAAGAAACTTTATAGCTCTAAACACTATGAGTTACAGAACTAGAGAATAAAATGTGCCTTTGGAGAAAGTATGTGTAGAATATGATCCATACCAAACTATAATTAAGGCTGCATGTTCACCTTTGTCGTTAGCTTTTCCTAACTTGAGTGTTAGAGTGTTCAAACTTGACAATGAATTGAAGAGGTAGGAGAGGAGAGAAGACAGTTTAGTGTCCACATCTTCTAAACACAGCCTCATGAATAGAAACCAAGCTTGTAAATTAGGCAGGCTCCACCTACCAGGATCAATGGTCCCTTCACATCATCTTTGGTAACTGAGGATCGCAGGATGTAATCTTGGACTGTAGTCATTACGCTAACTTCTTTGGGAATCGGGGAAACTAAGGTCCTTAATCTGTACTAAGGAAGGTGCATATGTTAGCTTTCCTGGCCTGACAAGTTTGCATTTAAAATCAAATTTAACTAACAAATTATGTTATTTAACTCTTGTTTAATCATTGCTTTCATGGCTGAATACCTCTCCGGCCAGCAGAGACTGTTTATGAGGTAATCCAGACTTTTGCCATCCGATATGACTAGCAGATAAATCAGACTCTCAAGCAATGTCATAGTGTATTCCCGTTTAGCAGACTGCTTAGTATTTGATTCTGAAGTATTTCACAGTATTTGGAACATATTTCAGACAGCGATATCTCTTGCTGCTGCCCTTAGCACAGTACTCTAACTGAGATTAATTTTACTGTGGTTCAGAGGTTCAGTCGGTTCAGTTCTCTGAGGCAATCTGGTACAGCTCCATTTACTTTGGCAGATTTTGGTCTTTAGTCAAACAGATTAAATTTTACAGGCTCATTCTGACACTTGCCTTTGAGTGGGACATTAGTATGTACGTGTTCCCTAGGTCTCTCAACACAGAATGGAAATGGTCTCAGTGACACAGTAGAGCTGCTTCTGCAGAAAAATAATATTTAGAGATGGTAAGAGGGTCAAGAACTGACCTTAAGGAGCTATTCGACATGAAAAAGGCTGAAATTATCAGGCCTACAGTAAGAAAAGTCTGTTGGAACAAGAGGTGCGACAATGAGAGCTTTCCAAACATTTCTGTGTCTTGGAGGGTTATGTGGCCAAATTAAGCAGGGACTTGGCGTTTTCCCATCTCCTCCCTATCAGTGTCCTGCAGCTGAAGTCGGTGCAGAGCTGAGTGTCGCTGCGAGGGATGAGAAATCTCATATCTCTGTGAAGTGGTTGAAGATGTGGCTGTTCCTGGCCATCTGTCCCCCAAAAGTGAGCATCCCCGTAAGGGAAGCAGGACAGAACTGTGGCCCCAGACATCACCTTTTCAGTCCAAACACACTTTGCTTTAGCTATTTAGGTGAAAGTATGCTTCAGCTAAAAACACCAGGTTGCAACTGCAGGAGCCGAGGTGTGGGTGGGCATAGCTCTACTTTTGCTGCCTACTGTGGGGCCAGGCAGCAACACGCAAGCAGAAGGCTGGGAGAGCAGCGAGGGGGTGTGGGCACCTTGTGAGAGTGCAGACGTTAGCTTCAGTACATGCAGCTCTGAGCCCCAGCAACATCCTGATGCTACACATAGTCAAAAGTCCCAGCAGGAGCATCTACATGTCAAAACAATGGTAGAACAGTGGACAACCTTGTGTGAAGGCTGTCACGTACTGTTAGTAATGCTCGCAGCTGCAGCTGTCTTAGCAGCATGGTATTACATGTCAAACATCAAAACATCTTCAGCAGCGTGGCATAAAACTGGCGTTGGGCACTTTGGCCCGTGACAAACCTCGCATTGTTTCTCACAGCAGAATTCAGTGGAGCTCTTCTGGACCTGGCTGGCATCCAAAGTCCTCCCTCTTGCCCTGTCTCCCACCTCCCTGGCTATTTCAAGCAGTAGTTGTCATATGGTGATAGCAGACCAAACAGCCAGCTGGGAGACAGAAAGACAATAATCACTCACTGTAGGAATCTCCTGAATTATCAACTCCTGTTCTTAACAGGCAAGCCTGACACATCATCCCTTTCACAAACCAGCTAAACACCACCTTAAGACAATTTGGCTTTTTACCCTGCTTCTCTTGGGAGACTGTTCCATAACTCTACACTTCCTGTGGTTAAAAATCATCTAATTCCCAGTTTAAATGTATTCCTGGTCACTTTATATGCATGTGCTTCTTTTCTACGTGGCCGAATTGTCTTGAGATGTGACTGAACAAATAGCATGGATACAAAAGTATACTGTGAGTCTTAAAGTTGATTTGCAAAGAATTCTTGTTAATTGAGCCTTTCACCTTATTAGTTGCTTTGCAGTATGTGGGAAAAGTAGCTTAAAAAAGGGATTTGTTGGCCCTGGAATGTCCCATTGGACATTAAAATGTCAGTGGCAGTCATCTCCAGTTTCTCCCTGGAAGACCATCTGGATACCTCTGAGCATGTGCATTATGATCTCTTAACTGTGAAATACTTCATGAAGTTTTATTCTCTTTCTACCATCTGTTATTTGTTGGAATTAACTAGGTGCCTAAAACTATATATTTTGATAATCTACCTAGGAATCCTTTCCTCCTCCTCATCCAGCCTCCTGGGTGGTTCAGCATTGTCTTTGCTATTTCAGCATTTAACAGGTTTCCCACGGTTTTCAAACTCTCAAGAATGGAATTTGTAAAACAAAACCAAATCAAGGTAAATGGAGAAAAACACTCCAAAAACTAAAAAGCAGCACTCTTTTCAAAGAGTAATGACAATCAAACACACAAGTCAACTTATTTCATTTTCAGATTACATTCCGTTTGTATAATGCACTAGTTATTTTAGCCTGTTTATAAATACATCAAAGATCTCATACATCATAAGAATGGGTTCGCTGCTCCGTACCTTGCATTTATCTCTGCAGGTTTTTCCTCCCTCCTTCCTTTCCTTCCCTTCCTCCCTTCCTCCCTCCCAACAGAGCAGGAAGAAATTAGATATTTTTCATCTTTAGGAGCTTCAGTAGAAGAGAGGTAGTTCTATTTAAATTAATCTCAGGTGACATTAAGATAGGAAGATTTGGCTAAATACGTGTCTCGTTTGCATGCTTTGCTGATGGTAACAAAAGCTGTTAAAGCCCGGCTCTGGTTCTGTTCTCACTCACCTGACTACAGAGGGATGAAGTCAGTGGAAGCAGTTGTGGTATAAATAAATGGAGTCAGCGTGGTCTAGGGACTGGAGCAGGTGCAGGGACGGCCCTTACTGGAAATACTCTACTGGGATTTAACCACTGAGTCTATGGAACAGTGCCAGATCTGGTCCTGTAGTTCAGCAGAGACAAAGCTACTGGGTCAGGGCGAGGGCCACCAATACCGCAGGGATTCAGCGTACACTTGCTCACATGGTTCAAGCTAAATTAAGTGACCGCAATTTCTCTAGTACAAGGGTTTTGCAGCCCAGTGCAACTGGACTTTTGCACAGGACATCTAACCTTATACCAGCACCTGCTGAAAGAATTATTGTCCTGCTGTGTAGTACCGAGTCCTAAGGAAATAACCACCTGTGGAATACACCGGGGGCTCCACTCTCCTTTCACCCAAGCTGGTGAAGTGCACCCAGGTACGTGAGTGGAGTAAGAGAGATGTAAGTACAGGGAGACTGATGTCCTGTAAATTTAATCTTCCAATATGCTTCTCAAACACGCTGCAGGGACCTACTGAGATGTATCTAATAAAATATGGGAAAAACGTTGCTTAATGTTATGACTAAAGCTAAGAAAATGGGGGACAAGTATATAATTTCACATCGGGTGACACAATTTCATTCCCCCATGCTCCTTGCAAGTGTAGCACTGTGCTTTATGGTTTGCTTTTTGCCTTTCAAAGCGGCTAAATCCTTCTACCTTTGTTTTCTGCTAACTAAAAGTGGTGAAAACATTCTAAACTGGAGATTTCTTTCCCTGCAATCCTGAGCAAGGGACAAAAATAGAGTTGGTGAATTACTGCCAGCTGCAGTCTTCTTTTGCTTTTTATCTGCTTGCGTGCCTGCATCTAGGTAACAAGCAAAGTAAAATCCTGTTTTGGTAAAGCTCAAGATCTGTGAGTGTAAGGATACATCGTGAACAGAGCTGTGAATATTTCTTAAAAATTATACTCAGAAATTACAACTTCTGTGGCCGTGTTTATTCTCCTAAATTATTTCTGTGATCTGCTGACAGATGACAGGCATCTTGATTTAGACCCCTGCTTCGCCTTCACTGTCTCTGATTAAAAAATAAACCCAGTGTTGGCAGGGGAGCACTGGTGCTGGTTATCTCCATCAGGCAGGGCCTCCTCCCCACCGCTGTGGGCAGGAGAAGGCAGCGGCGTCGGTGCATGGTCTACCCTGAGCCCACTCGCGCGCCTCAGCAGTGGCAGGAGAAACTACAGAGGACTTAAAAATAGCTGTGCAGTCTGCATTTTAAGCTGGGAGGCCGAGGCTCGGAGGTGGCCGCTGCCTGGTGGCTCTCGGCAGCGTGCGCAGTGGCTCTGGCCAGGCTGCAGAGGGGCTGTGCGGGGCCAGCAACCTGACGCCCACGAATAACAGCCACGACAGCTATTACAGCCAGCAATGAAAGCGCAGTGTTTCGTGTTCCCTTGGATTTCGGTCGTTTATTCATTCTTGCCTTTCCCGGCTTCTCAGTGCTCAGGAGAGACCCGTGGTGCTGTCCCCCGGTGGGGAGGGATGGGGAGCGGGCCCGGTGCGGGGAAGGAGGACCTCCAACTGCTGCCATGCTGAGGACTCACGCTGAAGGAACAGGAGGGTGCGTTCAGGGTTACGCAGCTCGCCCCAGTTCAGGGAACTCATTTTGGGTTTTGCTCTACATCACGCGCGCGGGTCCTGCAGCAAACTGGAAAAATGAGAACCCAAGAGTTGCCATAAGAGGTGCTGACCCAGCTGTACCCTTGCCAGACCAGCTCTGAGAGTCAGTGCAAAACTGTGGCCCTGACATTTGCAGAAGATATTTTGCTTTAGTTATTACCATTATTTCTCTTATATATCCAGCTTTGAGCAAGTTTTTAGTGTACATCAAACATTCGGAAAGTGAAGCCGAAATCCCAATGTTGTATTTCCACCATAGAAAATAAGTTTTCTGATCTGTTTTAACCTTCAGTCTTGTGATGCCTCCTAGGTGCTTTTCCACTGCAGTCATTTGACTGTGTAAGTGGGAAAAATCAGTGACAGTTTCAATTTAATGTTGCTAACAGAATTCAGCTGGTGACTAAGAGAGAGACACTTCTTTTTTTAAAGATCCTAAATACAACAATGATAACTGAACATTTAAGAAAAAACACTTCTGCTGTTTCCAAATCTAATAATGATCTCATTTGGGAGGTAGGCACAAATCGCCAAAAAATTCAGCATCCATTTCAAAGCTGAGTGTATTACTCACGGAGGGAATAGAATTAGTCCACTTCATGACAACTCCTGCCTGAGTGTCCTTCATTCCTCCAGGCACCATAATGAAAGTCACTTAAAATTTCAGTCTCAGGACTGGAAGATAACAGTCTTTTTGTACAGACTCCCTACACAACATCCAGAAAGTTTTTAGTAGTGATAAATGTCACTGTATTTCCACAACCTATATTTCATTAATTTTTGTTATGTTTCTTTTTATTCTAACCAAAACATTTGCATAGTTAAATAACAGGAGGAAAAGAAAAGCCAATGCCTGCTGGATTTTTCTTTTTACAAAATAGGCACAGCAAATTGGCATAGGTCAGTGTGGTGGTTTTTGTTTGGTAAAATGCATCAAATTTGTAAGCGTGCTTAAACTCATGAATTCCATTCAAAAAAAATACTGACTGTATTCTCCATGGAGAAGCTGTTGGACATTGAAGAACCAGGGCGTGCTTTGCTGAGGGCGCAGAAAGTTTTGCTGGTTACTGCTTGTTGAACTTGGTGGGTGACTTCATGCTGGTTGAGCTACAGCCCAGGCAAATCTTGTTCCATTGCCAAAGCAGCAGCAAAGGTGAGATGGAGCTCCCTGTCGAGCAGGAAGCAGTACAGTCCCGTTACTCTGTAAATAATCTGCCATGGTCCTGTCATTGCTCCAGTAAAGCCACTGTCGAAAGGGAGGTTCAACAGCTTGTGATTGCTTGGGAAAGCAAATGCCAAGGAAACTCTCCTGATCTTGTCCTATAGGTTTTCGATTCCCTGTGGCATTTTACAAGGGGATGTTATAAAGCTCAGAGGTCCCACTATTCCAGTAACCATGCTTCAAAATGCATCAGAAATGGTCTTTGTTAATTATCTGTGAAAGCCATCACAATTTATCTCTCTGCTTTCCCTTGCCAAAACCATCAGACAGCAGCTTTTCTGTGTCTTGTGTTTTATTATGCAGCATAAGCTCAAAGGCTGAGAAAACTTTACCCACTGACAACGATGGGTAAACTTATACTATTTACACTGAGCTGCTCCTGCAAGGTGGGAGAGTTGAATTTGTGCCCAGGTCCTTGCCAGATGAAATCCTAATAATAGTTAGCAATAGTTACACACAGCCCACCCTGATAATGTCAGCTATACTGACTTTATCTCCACCAGATAGTGGTTTTACTAAATAAATCACAGATGTCACTGTGGATCTTTGTTATGTGAGAATGAGAAGAAATTGGTGTGAATGCTTTCCAGGCTAGTTATGGGCAAGGAGAGTAAACGATTTTTAGCATCTTCACTATCCAGAGATACTTGTATCACTTGCAGAGAGACAAAGGGCATGGAAAAATGTGTAATTCCTGAGTTTAAACTGCATTTCTTGGGTATGGATCTCGGGAATAGAGGGTGGCACAAAATATCTGCATTAAATCCTACCCACTGTCAGCATCCCCCAGCACAGTCGCACAAACCCCTTTGGGGGAGCAGGTCCTGCTGTCGCAGGGGGTGAAATCCAGCCTGTGCCTGTGGTGGGAGGTGGGGTTGTCCACACCAACCCACCTGGCTCTCAAGTGCTCCCCACGATTAACCCCCTCCGGGGCCCTGGGGCAGTGGATGCTGTTGCTTTGCCTCTGGGTCCCCCCCGCTGTCCTGCCCCACAAACCCTGGGAGAGAGGGCATCCCGCGTGGGGTGGAGGCTGGGGGACATCTCCGTGGTGGCTGGGCAGTGTTGCATTTTTTGGTCTGTGCCAAAGCCAGGGTGGCAGGGAGAGTGTGGGGCCTGAAAGGGCTGCGTGAGGCACATTTTGGGTGCCTTCAGGGAAGGCGCTAGGCTCAGGCAGAGGTGAGCGCAGGAGCCAGCTGGAAATATTTTGTAAAGCCACCACCCTACTCATTATTTCACAGAAAAATAAGCTGTTAGAGGGAATAGAACACAGTATGCTCAAACTCCTCCCTGCTACGTGAGTGTAGCCTAGCACTGCTTTTTTTAAATAGAGGCTTTCACAGCAAAATGAATAGTTTCAGAAAAAAAAATCAGCTTTTATGTTTCACTTTTCCTCTGATGCTGTTGCAAAAATGTACGTTTGAAATGAAGAATCTTCACAAACCTGGTTCTCCTCCTATGGTTTTTGACTCTCCCAAGCGTATTTTTTTCATTTCAATCGTAAAAGAAAGAGATGCACACAAAGAACGACAGGGCAAGCAAACAGGAAAGTCACAGAGGGCACACAGTGTGTCCCTGCCTGGACTGTGCTGCCCACGCAGCTTTCCTCCTGCCTGCACGTAATCTGCCTGCCAGTGGAACTGTCTGTAAAAGACAGTTGGAAACCTAAAGCTATTTGAATCTATACCATATCCCACTTAGGTATTCCCACTACGGGTGTTGGGTATGCGGTGGCCTGTTGTGCAGGATTGACTCAGCATTACGGACATTGGCGACAACCACAGGATGTTAGGGAAGATAAACCAGTTGTATCCTCTCAACTCTTGCCTTAAATAATTAACAACTGGTTTAAAAAATAAAAAAAGAGGCTTAAACACATCACCCAGGCTTAAAAATCGAGGCTTACAGACAAGACTTTGGTAAAGCACCTTCCAGTGTGGTATTTGACAAAATGTGTGAGCTCAGTTGGCAGAAATACTATTTGAAGTACAGTAATTGATTATATTGAGAATAATACCAGTGTGTATACTAGCGAGGATTTCTGAAGATCAGTCAAATACTCTTTGCTTGGCTTTAGCAGGTATATGCTATGGCAATCTTTCCCTGATGTACGGGACATTATTCAATCAGCTCTGTCCCACTGTGTTACAAATCATATGAAAAAACCTAGGCATTATTCCAAACAGATTTTTTCTGTGTAAAATGAACACAATACTATGTCTGCTTAAAATAACCTTGCCATTTTTCTTGTGAAAAATAAAAATTAAGAAGGTTTCCTTTTGTAATTATGTATAGTATATCCAAAGTGGGCAGAGTTAAGTTCCAAACGGAAAGCAAGGAACAAGGCTCCTCCCAGAGCAACCGTAGCATTTTTAACTTACTTTTTTGGACACATGCAGCTTAAAGCTCTAAATTTCAAAGCAATGCATGTTACTTCATGAGGCAGCTGTGCGGACCTGAAATAAGAACCAGTATTAATTGAAACTGACTTTCTTCAGTAACAAGGGTGTGTGGCTCTGTCCCTTACTGGCCTTGTCATGATTTTTGTCACCAGAGCAAAGGATGAGAAGATTTGCTGTTACAGCTCCCATTTTCAGCTGTTAATAAAGAAGCTGAGAATATCCTGCCTGGAACACAAACACCCCCAAACCTTCTGGACATATACACTCGTGATTATCTTTTATGAGACGTTTCGCCTCTGGAGCCTGAAAAATCATGACACGAGACACTGCGGCAGCTGTCGCTTTGGTTGCCACAGGTTATACCCCTCTTCTGGCTTCACTGACTTCAGTCCCCCTGAGCCCCTTGAAAGCATTGACTGAAACTGCCACTCCAATAGCTTTGGTACATCCGAGGCAGCAAACAAAAAGGTTATGCCGGGGGAGAAGGGTGATGATGGAGGTGGGGAGGAAGGGGGAGGGGGAGGTGGAGGGAGCTTTCTCACCAGCCGCTGCCTTCTCCCCAGCCAGGCTCCTGGCCCTGGTGCCCCTTGATCTCATCAGTTGAACGTGCATTTCCAGTTAGCTTCTGGGAACTCTTCACATGCACCTGTACTAGCTGATGTGCACTGGCCTTGGAGGGAAGCAAAAGAGCAGCTTTCAGGCTCCTGATGATACGGTTTTACTTCAGCCATAAGGGAAAGAGTATGAGTAGGAAGAAAAGGAGAGGAACTGTAATAAATTAAGATGGTATTTCACAGTAGCCTCTTGTCAACCAAAGATCCTGGCCCTGCATGTGATAACATTTATGTTTTTAGACTTCTGATTTTTAAGAAAATCACCACAGTAGCTGAACTGATCAACCTTTGTATTACTAAGGAATTGCAAAACAGCAAGCAGTCAGTATTATTGGAATAAATGTATGTTGACAGCTATTAGCCCTGAGAATTATTATGCATGCAAATCTGAAGAGCCTGATGTATCGGCTCCAGAAGCATAAACCATGTCAATTAGTCTCTCTAAGCAGTGATGGCATGATCAGACATTATGGATAGGCTATTGCAGAGGCTATCTGACCCACAAATTATACTCTGGAAGTGCCTGATATCAGCCACAATAGTTTGGCAGGAAATAGCACAAATCAGCTGCGTACGTTAAACCGTTCCCACACTGTTTGCAAGCGGGATCTGGGGAACTCCTTGGGTTGCTTCGCCATTGCACCCTTTTTAAAAACCTCGGAGCAAGTATTCTTTTTCTCAGGGTTCCTTTCAAAACAGCGGTACTGGCCCCTCAAACTCTGTGCTTTTAATGAGGTGTAACAGCAGTCACACTTCCGCGGCAGCACCGTTTGCACCTTCAGTCGCCGGTGGCAGCGTGAGGGGCCGAGCCTGCCTTTCAGGGTCGCCCTTCCTACGACATTTCTGCCTTTCAGGGTCGCCCTTCCTACGACATTTCTGCAGAGCACGAGGCCGCGGGCACTCGCAGCGAGCAGCAGCCTCCCATCAGCTTGTTAGCCCGGGAAGCGCCCGCCCCAGCGGTTTGCATGCAGATGTGTTTATTGACTGAATAACTTCCCCGCAGTCCTGAGACGATAAGCAGGTACTTAGTATTCAAAATCCTACGCAGGTTGTGAATTGCTAGCAGACAAGCAAATGAGGACTCAGCCTTCTGAGAACTGAATCTGTGTGTCCCAAGAACTGCTTTTTTTGCTACTTTTTTCCACTGATTGTGCTACTCCTCAACGTAACAGTTCCCATAGTCTTGAGCCCCGGCCCCTCTCTTGGCAGAAGGGAGCCGATACGCTCACTTTGCGCTTGCAGAACAACAAACGCAGCAGGGCAGCTCTTAGACTCATGGATTGATCTTTTCTCATCAGTGGGAAAAGCATGAGCTTTTGGCTTTAAGACATATATTTCTACATTCTCCAGTCCACAAGAAGAGAGAGAAAAAATGCAAAGGAATACAGATGGAGTAAAGAGTCAATACAGGGTCAAGTCAGATTTCAATAAATCTATTTTATTATCTCAGAGGGCTTTTCTGTTTTCTACTTGGAACTAGGCAAAAAACGCTGTGCAAAACACTTGCCAACACCAAATTTCTGAACTGTTTGTGGAAGGACACATGGCTAGATAGTTTTAAGGAGGGAGAGTGGCTTTCCCGGATTTGTATGGTTTTGGTGCTTCTGACATTAGGGGCTCTTTAGTCAAAGTGAATGGGAATGTTACAGTAGCAGCTAAGCCAGCATCACACTCATCTTTTTTTATAGTTTCACCCTACTCCAAGCATGCCAGGTGGTGTGTGGGGGGATGGGAGGTGTTAGAGGCATTTGACAATGCAGTATGGCAAACAGGCATGTGTGGCAGGCTGTGTGGCAGGGAGGCAGCAGTCGGGGAGGACCCCGAGGCCGCTGCATGTACCACCTTTGCACAAGAAGTGCAGCACCATCTCCAGGAACGCTCTGAGCAGTTGCGCCCTGCCCCACAGGTTTAAGCAGAGGAGAGAAACTCTGTGAGATGGAGAAGTGCAGTGAGGCAGAGGCCAAGTATGGATTTTCATACGGGATATGCCAGAATTGACAGACTCGCTTTGTTTCCAGGCACCTGAGCAGGGCTTGTCACCGCCGCTGCAGCAGGATCAATGAGACTGCAGATGAGGCACAACTGCCACTTATCTGACGAGCCACAGCTAACTGTGCGCCACGGTGCACACGTGTCCCATTCCTCCTGCATCTCTTCAGTGACCCAGACTAGCACAGAGAGTCCCCCCAGAGGCGTGTGTGAATCTAGCCTCTTGTTTCAAATCCAATTATAAAACCGTACTATAAAACTCCAATGAGCCATGTTATTGTCAGCAAAAGGGTCTTCAGGTACTTCTAACACCAATTCGTCTACCAGCGTGCAGCTGCTAAGTGGGCATACAGCATGTTATTTCCCCTGTGGGCTCCAGCAGGGGTATCTAAAATAGGTCACGGGTGGGCAGCAGCGCAGTTTGCAGCCGCGGGAGCGCAGAGCCTGACCAGGAGAGAGTTGGCAGGCTCACACTGCTGCCCACAGGCACAGCTCTGGGGACATAATTACACCAGTGTTATGAGGGAGAAGGAATAACAATCCTACTGTGGCAGCAGAGGTAATAAACAAGAGCAGCTGTCTCCCACAGCAGGGATAAAAGACAAGTAAAAACTGTCAGACAAAAGCAGAAGAAAGTCCCTTCTGTGCCAGTTTTGTTGCACCAGCCCAAAGAGGACTCTTGGCCACCAAGCTGGCTCTGACCACAGCTGCAACTTTCTTCTTACCAATAAACTTTTACTTAGCTCTTCTTGCCACCAGATTCTCTAGTGTTCCTCTTTTCCATTTCTTTCTAAGTTATTTCTTTGCATAAGAGGTTCCTATCCCGAGAGTCTACTTCTTCAGGGCCCAGCCTACATCACTCCTTTCCCTCTTGGTCTCCCCAAGAACAGAATACGCTCATCTACAATCTCCCCCTGATTTGAATGGCTTTTTCCAGGTCAGGAAGCATTCCTGAGTCCTTAGCCTTTAGCAAAGCTTTTGAATAATATACCTAAAATACTGTCTAAATAATGTCTAGTCTGATTGAGGACAGCAGAGCTAAAGCCCTGCTTCAGAGTAATAAAGCACGTTTAAATATCCCACTGAACAAGGACTTTATTTTCTACAAACATTTTTTTTTCTTTCATCCCCGTTCTATATTCACTGATTTCTGTTACAGTCTGAGATACTTCCTTAGCATTGCAATAGACACTGTATTTTTTTCTGCCCTTGGAGCAGAATACTGGGCATTTCTTGCATATTTTCTCTCTCTGTCCAAGTTTGTGTTAATTCACCCTTTCTGTGTAACAGAGGGCAAGGAAATTGATTTTTAAGGCAATGTTGCCCTCTAGTGAACAATGAAATACATACAAGCACCTCCACTTAGTGGAGAAGAGATGGGCTGCAAGACAGATTTGAGCTTTTATTTTCATTGAGTGGAGCTATGGCATTGAAGTTTTGGGGAGGAATTCAGCTGAGGATAGGGGACTTCCACAAGTCTCTGGGGGGGGGCCCAAGGATTGAGCTTAAAGTTTTATGGTGGTACTGAGACAAAGAATAGAGCCAAGGTTTAAAACACTGTCTTTGTCGGGGCAGCAGGGACATGCACTGGGAGTTACTCCAGCTGCATGGTTGGAATTGCCTCCAGGTAGGAGAGAAATGGTACGAGTCCTCCAGCATAACCTGATCTCCCCTGTGTGCATCCCCATATGACTGGCCTCCAGGCACGAGAGAGGTGTGCATCATCCCCTTAGGCATCGCTTCCAGCTGCTGTTCTTATGCGCCACATTTGCCCCTCCAGCCATGAGGTGGAGAGGGCTGTTTCCTAAAGAAAGCCTCTGTCGTGTGTGTGGCCTTGCAACAGAGGAAGGTTTACTGTCCTTGGAAAAAGGAGTCCTTCTTGCAACCTATTTCCTTTCAAACCACCAGGAAGTCGCGGATTGTGAAGTGTCTTCTCACAAATTGTTAATGCAAAGTCAGTGCAAACCCCCTTGTTCTCGGTTTGCAGAATGAGCAACCCTTAACTGATGGGTGATGGTTTCATTGCCCTCTGCATGGTTTCACTCCCATATATGGCACCAGTGGTGTGTTAGGACCTTGCACAGCAGACGGGACTGGAAAAATGACCGAATCCTGCTCTATGTGGAAAGGGCAGGTGTTCATATTTAAAAAACGGCCACCTGAATACAAGAAAATACAGGAGGCTAGTAGTTGTGCTATTTCAGGCAGCTGTGAACTTCGACTGGGATGTTACAATTCAGTGCAGAGCTTTTTCCATAAATATTGAATGCTGGAAGATAAAGACAAAGGAGAAAAGCCAAGGCCAGTAGGAAGGAAGCAAGCAATAAACCCAGTAATTGTCTATATACACATGCAGAGTATATGGGAAATGAGCTCAAAGTGACATTACAGGAAGGAAATTATGACTTGGCTGGTAATGCAGAGATGTAATGAGATAAATCAGAGAGCTGAAATGTTAATATTGATGGATACAATCTGTGCAGAAGGGACAAAAAGAAAAAATGAGAAAAGGTTGCACTGTACATCAAAAGCTTGTGTGTAAGCTGTGCGGCATACGTGGATAATGAAAGGAGTGGTGATGGTGATTTTTTATGAGTCAAGATGAGAAAGACACAATATAAAAAGAAACATACAGATAGCTCCAGATATAGATCACTGACTTGGAATTAAGAGGCTGATAAACTGTGTCTGAAAAAGATAGCAGAGCTGACGGTGTTGCAGAAAGATGAATATGATGGAGTCATTGTCACTATACTGACATCTGTTATCCATACAAAGAAGAATATTGATTATCAGTGCACTATGGAAAAAATTCCCATTTTCAAACATCTGTTATCCATACAAAGAAGATTATTGATTATCAGTGCACTATGGAAAAAATTCCCATTTTCAAAAAGTCACTGAGAAGTAAATTCTTTCTGAATCCAACATTGCCTGCTAAGGAAAACATTCTCAGAAGTAGTAATTCATGAACTACTAATGTTCATTGTATTGGTCCCAAGCTAGAGACACCAATAGTCTTCACAATCTGTGAAGGTGAGACATAGTTATAATGAGCAGTAAGATGATTCTTTCTTGAGGGTCCTATAGAGGAGGCTACCCACAGAGTAGTCTACAGCAAATTTTCTTTTTTCTTTAAACTCGGTTGCTCTTAAAATTAATGGTAAGTGTATTAACACTAGATTTAGTAGATGCGAGCTGAATGCTATGGCTTGCACAGAAATATCCCTCCTATAAGACTGTAGGTTATTGCAGGTTTAGAAAAGGACCGTTTTTAACATTCCTTTTGAAGGTACTCCACCTCGCATGGGCTGAGCATAAATGCAGAGCAAGAGCGATGCTGTAGCGAAAGGCTGGAGTGCTTGACTGAAGAGGAAAGGCTTGGTTTCTAGTCCTTGCACTGCTGAACATATACAAAAATACTCAGTAAAGCAGTGCTGGAACCCCATGTTGCCTTCTCCCAGCTAAGTAATCGATCCATTAGGCTTTTACTGGCATCAATGACTCTATATAATTATTCTGAAACCCGACTGCCTTTTGAAGAAGAGCAGCCCTTGTCTTCTTTCATCCCAATAGGCTTTGCACACTGGCATTGTTGCATATTCCTTGTGATGAATGAGATCCCCCCAAGAGCACTGCACTCACGTCTCCCAAATGTTGGTTAAATGCTCCGTGGGCTGGGAAACTTGTAATGAAGGCATCACTGAGGTGCCATCAGCTGGTGGTGACAGCACCGCCACTAGACGTGTGCTGTGTGGCGTCCAGTGGGTCTTTGAGAACACCTGCTGGCTCGAGTCCCCGTAAAATGCGCACACAAACACACACTCATCCCAGCAGGATCTTGCTGACAAAAATCTGAGACCAAGTTCAGGTACTTCCAAGATTATGTGTGAGCTCTGGGGGCTCTGAAGACCTGGATGTAGCTAGCACTGGCTTTTAAATATTAAGCAAAGATTTCTGGCATAAGAATTTTTATACTGCAAAGAGTAAGAAACTAGTTGTTAATTTGGCAAATAAAGTATTTATATTGCCTTACTCTGATTATGATTATTGTGGTAGTTTTTACTTCTGTGTTAGTGGTTGTAAAGAGACAGAGTAAGAAAATTATTGTGAAAGAAAGAAAATCAGTTGTGAAATAGGACAAGAGAACTGTAGAGAAGAGAATACAGTGGTAATTGGGCTCTTTGAATAATGAAGAGAATTATTAATTGAACAGATTCCTGTAGAAATTATTTCCAACTCCTGAATACTCTTTAATCACTTGGCTATATTTTATAGAACAATAAGGGAATGTGCATAAGAAAAACAGAAAAAAGAATACTAAAAAAAAAAGGGAAACAAGAAAAGAAGCATAGAGGCCAAGTTCTCACTCTGATTTCTTCGTTTTGCTCTGGCAAAGTAAAGCAGCCATAAATCAGGCTGAACTGGTTAAGATGGCTTGACAGACGCTTTACCTCAGCTGAACAGCACAAAGTAGCTAGAAGCATGGGTAGATCTAGCCCTCCTTCTGGAATGGAATGATGTCCTAAGACCAGGGATTAACATGAAAATTTATAAATGCACAAATAGATGTTATGAAGGAAATTGCAAAAAGACCAACATAAAAATAATCTGAGACAATAAAAGGAAAAAAAAAATAGAAAACAAAAAAGAGCTGAAATTAAAAGAGAAGGAAGAAGAAATCATCAGGACTAGTGCACAGTAGTACCCAATAACTATACCTGTCTCTCAATAGCACAAGTTATTCACCCAACATTTTGTGAAATTGCCAGCTTAAATCTACAGGTAGCAAAATAATGAAGAATGCTTTCATTTGAATAGTTACGGTCTCAAATTAATCACCTTCAGCTACATTTCTGCCTCAGTTCTGTATGTTATCAAAACTATTTGCTTCATGAAACTACTTCTGGAAAAGAAATAGAAACGCAATTCTTCAATTGCAGCTTGAGGTATTTCAGGGCACCATATTCTGTATGTGAAGGTCGACATACCGACACCGCAGGAGTTAGTGTGCTTGCTGGAGAAAAGAACAGAGGTGGTATTAGGAAACCTATCTGACCTCTTGCAACCAATCCATCTTGGTCAGTTTGGGTTTATTTGTCATTAACCCACAGGTGAATATGTCTGGTGTAAATCTGAGTAACGTATTTCAGCAGCTAGAGAAAAGCACAAATAGACTTATGGCTATTCTGAGCGACAATAAATTGGCTTCATTCACTTCATGAATAATTTCTGGTTAATTCCTCCATTTGAACCACGTAGCATAATAAAGAAAACTCTGCTCTATTTAAGATTTGTATCAGAAATTCAGATATGAGTTTCCTTCCTTTGTTTTTCTGACAACATCACATTGTTCCTTTTGTCCAGTTAAAGGGGAGACTCTTTTATTTTTGTGCTAGAGCAGATCCAAAAATGCCTGACCTAGTCCACAGAGCTCCACTGCGTTAAGTGCCATAAAAATGCATACCAAAGAATAATGCCAGTCACAACAATTTTACAGTTTAAATAGCGAAGACAGACAACCAGTGAAAAATGGCATCACAAAGAGCTGAGATGCAGAGGCCAGAACTACTAAGGGAGACAGCCTGAAAGGAAACACAAGCCCCCTGATTTCTAAGTTGGTGTCTCTCCCCCAGATCACACCACTACTTTCAATGAGATTACTTTGGAGCTTTATACTGAATCCTAATGACCCAAAATATAATGTCCTTCTTATTTAATGTTTCCTCAGCTTAAAATAAGATTTTTATGTTCCTGCACAAGCACGCTATCTGCTCTAGGAAACAGTGTTTTAGCCAGGGTGAACACAACACTGTTTCTAGTTCGTATGTGTCACACAGTGAGATTCTGTTACTGTATCTTTTAGTGATTTTTATAACTTGTATATAGCATTTTCCTGTCATGCCAAACAAAAAATAACCTGCCCCAGTAAGGTTCTGCTCCAATCACCCCGCCATAATAACACCATAAGCTTTTATTCCAAGACAAAATATGATGCATCTTATATCTACCTTCTGCAGAATATTTCCAAAGACAAGACAAAAGTAATGATTATAAAAAACATCTTTTTATTTGGATGTGCAAGAACACAGTGAAATACCAGGGTAAATTTGTGGTGGAGTAAAGGATAAAACACTACCTCTGCATCAACCCCATCACAGGTTGTCCCTGAAAGACAGCTGTTCACTTTTAGTGTTTCTGATTTTAAGCACAAATTACTGATGCAGAGGCTATATTTACATGGAAATGACATTCACCTGCACTATGGACTAATGAGTTTCAGAAAGCTAAACTGAAGTCAGACCGTCTTTGAGCTTCGGATATAAAAAATCATGTGGCTTGGAGGTTGTGCTTGCTCTCTTTGGAGCTGTACAAGAAATGATTGATAATCATCTCAGATAATAAATAGTGATTAGGGACAACAGGAAAATAAAAAGATCTGCAGCATTGTGCTGTGCAATATGTAGGCCAGGTCATTACATCACAGCTGTCATACTTGCAAGACTGAATAAAACCAAGAATAATAAATCACAGTAAATCACAGGCTCAGAATTCTTTCTAGCTTAGGTTTGTTTATTTTATTTTATTTTATTTTATTTTATTTTATTTCTTTGCTTGTTTGACAATGGAATTGCATAAAGACCATCCGTCAAACAGAATATAAGGGAGGGGGGAAGGGTTGTCTCATTCTGCAAGATGCTAAAAGTCTTTTTTAATATAGAGGCTGTGAAAATACTGGGTCCTTAAGCAAGAAATGCCTAGGAAGAGATTAAACCACGCAATGCCTTATTACTGGGAGCTGGAGTAGAGGGCAAAATGTGTCTGTTTCTGCCAATGCACTGCATTTCAAAACCTAAATATAATAGGCTTAGTTCCAAAGTCAAATTTAAACTGAAACAGAAAAGCAATGTTTTCTCTGATTCACACCCTGCAAGTTAGATTTGTAAGGAGGTTTTAATGTAGGTTCACAGAAAAATCCAATAATTGGTTCTTCAAATAATCACAAAGGCCTAATCCTGTGCTCATTAAAGTAATTGATAAAACTCTCACTGACGTCAGTAGTGTGGGATTCTGCCCTAATACAGCATATTGGCTTTTGGACATATGTGTCACATGCAAAAGTTAATAAATGAAAGGCACAGAGAAACATACAGAACCTACTCAGAACATCTTTTCAAAGATTGAATACTGTGTCCTTATCTCGCAGACACACACACGCAGTGAAGTGGCTGATCCAATCCAAGAGTCCTCCTGTTCCAGCATAATGGCGATGCCCTTAGTCAACGACGGGAGATGTAGTGAGGCAAAGGGAAAGCTTATAGACGTGCTTTAGCCCAACAAGAAGAAAACACACTTTTCTAAAATGGTGAAAAAGAAAATAATTTTACCAACCACACGACAGAGATGTTCTTGCAGAATCACATGAATTAATTACAGTATCAAATAAGCAATCCCTGACTTCATTTCTTAAAAAAGCAATTTCTACATGCACAAAGACAAATCTGAATAAGGGTTTAGTAATTTAGGACCAGCTGACATGCTAAGCATAGTAAATGTAGCTCACACAAGGTAAAACTTCTTTGCCCAGAATACTTCTTTTAGGTTGGTAACTGCAGACCAGATGCTTTTCTAGTGTAAACAGATGAAACAGCCCGAACTGTCACTAAACTATAGCAAAATAAAGCAGTTATAGATCTCTTAGCACCAGTAGGTTGTGGTTTGCACTTCAGGAACTCCTCTCAAACTTTCTGACTTCTCTCTTCATCCTCTACCATCTTGTCTGAGACTCTTCCAGCCGGTGTGGTTTATATCTTCAGCCTGATAACACATTTTCTTTCCTCTACTTGCTCTCAGTCCCCAACACGCAAGCTGTGTCTCTGTGCTCTTTATTTTCTCCAGCCAAATTCAATCCAGCTTCCACAGCAGGCCAAATCCTGGGCTTAGGTAAAGTAACAGAGTGTAAATTAGTTTATGTTGGTATTTTTGTTTGGATTTAAATGGTGACAACTAAAGCAGGCAACCTGCAAAACTCTGACTTCTTTTTTTAACGTTGATCATGTTTGTTATAATAATGCCTAAAAACTAACAAAAAATGAAGTTCCATTGTGCCGACACTGTACAGAAATGGTCTTTGTTCTGAATCTCTAGTCATCTGAATGATCTTCGGCACTTTTCCTCCCACGTCTTGTATTCTCGACGATTTATAAAAACTAGTGTAATAACTGCCTTTTGTTCCGTCATACTCTGTGAATAGGAAGCTAGGCTCATCAAGAGTCATGAAATGCCTCCCTTCTCTCACTTGCAATCATTCATAAAACCCATAAAATCCCACAATCAAATGCTCTTGCAGGATTACACCCACACAAAACCAGACCAGGAATTTAGGCTCCTACTGACCCAGAATTAAACCGTGCAAGCGAGTTCACATCTGGGGATTTGAATCCAAACTCCTTCCCATAGAAATTCAAAGAGGATCTGATCTGAGGCTCTGGTTTTGCACCATTTCTAATCCTAATAATTTTAACTTAATCCAAGCCTCAGCTACAGAACTGTACAATTTTAATCAGGACGCTACCGACAAATTTGAAAGTGAAAATAGGAAGCTGAGAGTGACATTTGCAGCTACTGCCATTCATTAGTAACACATTTCATATCAAGTAGGCATTGAAAGAACCTCATTTTTCTCTCAGTCTGCTTCTGCGCTGTTGTGACTACTGATTTCAGTGGAGTTATCCCTAACTCACCCTAGTATAAGTGGAAAAAGGTTCCATCTTCAAAACAGGAACCAACATGGCCCTATGTAGGCAGCATCAATTTGCATTTGCTCTCTGTTCTTTGATGAAAAGGCAGTTTTTATTTCTTCACACATTTTAAGTAATTAATTGCCTAAGTCATGCCCAATGAGGACTGGGTTTTTGGTTGCTGAGCTTCTTTTCTGGTTTATATTTACTGTCATGAGGCGCCCTGGTTTTGTAGAACATATTTTACCAGGAAAAGAATTGGGATTGCCATCAGGCTTTTTAGATATTGCCTCGACTCAGTTTGAACTTGAGCGCATTTTCAAGTTCACTAAATAAAGCTTCTTTCATCAGCAAACAGGTCAAATGTGACTCTGCAGCCAGTCATGGCACACGGGCAGTTAAAAGGGCCACATCAATTCTCGAGGCCATCTGGCCCGGGTAAGTGGATTTACAGCTGGGATGCCTTGGTCTGCCCGCTGCCAGAGCGCAGGCTACAAACCTTCACAGCTTATGGAAAGAGAGGCAGAAGGGGTCCAGCCGTTTGCCATATCAATATCAACAGATACATTTTTAAAACAGTAATTTAAATCCAGGCGCAAACCCGTAACTTTACAGTTCAACTTAAGTTTACAGCTTCGTTCCATTGCAGTTCCAAAGCAGTTCTCTGACTTTATAAATAGATAAAACCTCCAGGCTTGCTTGATAACAACATAATTGGGAAGTTTTTCCCAGATCAAGCAGAAAACATTTTGTCTTGCTAAGATGCCAACTTGTTTCCTGGACAGGAATTCAGGCTTTGCGTGCTTAGAAGAAAGCTGCTGTCCCCAGCCCGCAGGCGGCACCGCCATCGTCCCCATGCTGCACGCCGCTCGTGCCCTCCTCACGCTGCCGAGTGCCATGTTCGAGGTGACCCCCGGCCGCGCTGCGTTGCCCTCACGGGCACGGGCTGGCTTTGGCGCGCGCTGCAAGGGGCTGCTTGGTCCTTCCGCAGCCCACCCTGAGAGGTGAGACTCGCTGTTCCCGGGGGCTGACCGCAGAAAACAATTTGCCCTTAACCTTCATGAGAAAGAAGAAGTCTTACATGCAGGAGGGACGAGGCAACCCACTCAGGGGACAACGCTTCGGTTTGTCACAGTATTCCTCTTTTGAGCAGGCCTGTTAATAGCGTGAGACCTCCGAGCCAGAGGGCCTGCGGTAGGGCTTTCGTTTTTAAGGAGAAATTGAACAGAAAAAGTTATTTCCCCGACCCAAACGCGCTTGTCAGCCTTTCCTTGGGAGATTTTCTCCGTTAGCTCCCGGGGAACGGCCTGGCCCGCTGCCACCTCCGCCGGGCCCTGACAGAGGAGAGGGCCCCCGGGCGCCGCCTCAGGGCCCCGGCGGGGCTCTGCCGGCGCGGCGCCACCAACGGCCGCTAGAGGGCGCTCTGCCGCCGCCGCCGCCGCCAGGCCCCGCGGCCGCTCCGCCCCCGGGCGCCGTTAATGTCGTTACCAACGGCTGCGGGGGCTCATCCCTCGGGCGGGGCGCCGCGGGCAGCTCCGGCGNGCCCCCGGGCCCCCTGCGGCCGGGGGCCCCGCCCCCCCCCCCCTCCCCCCGCGGGAGCCATCTTCTCCGCCCGCCCAGGTGCGGCGGCTATAGCGGCGCTCGCCGGCAGCCCCGGGGCTGGCGGTGAGGTTCGCCTTGAGGCTGGTGACCCGCGTTCGCTGGCGGCCTGAAACAGGAGGAGGCGGCAAGTGACATTTAAGCCGCGTGTCGTGTGGTGCTCACCCGGGGGTGCCCCTGACCCGAGGGCACGGCGGTGGCCGGCCCCGGTGTCACCCCTCACCCCGCGGCGGGGGTACGGGGGGGGGCGGCTTTTGGCTCTCAAGGCAGGCGGGCCTCCCTTCGGGTCGGGTTGCGCTTTGCTTGCTCGTTTGGTAAGCTTGGGAGTGTCGGGGTTTAGTGACGAGGCTGCGGTGGCATCACTCTGTGTCCCCGTCCTCCCGTCCTGGTGTACCCGCTGGCCTTGCCGGCATCCCTGCGGGCAAGCATCACCCGCCCACTCGGACGGAGAACCAAGGCCCCAAAAAAATAAGACATTCTTTTAGGAAAGGGTGTGTTTGACCACCAAAATAGCCACTCTAGATGCATGATGGGATTTTTCAGGCAGGCTCAGGCACTTTTGAAAACACCTATACTTGTGTTTTACTCATTTAGCATGTATGAACCCACGGTACGCTGACCCTCGACAGGAGTTACGTAGAAGAGCCAGGAGTTGTTCTAAATGCCAGTAACATCTCATCCGTCCATCCGGCAGAAGGCCTTTTCTCACAGAAGAGTTTCATTCCCACCAGCAGTGGCTTGGGTTTTCCCTGGGTGCTTATTCCTAACAGTCCCGCTGAGCTTGGCCGGTTGGACACCAGGCCCAGCTGGACACCTTCATTTTGGCTTGTGCTGTGGGTTAGGTGGTGAGTGACAAGCCCAAACTGATTTCATGAAGCATATAAAAGAGCTCTCAAATAGTTAAGGTCAGATATTTTCCAACTGTGTGTATTTGGCTAGGATTTTGATGCCTGTTCCTCTGCAGCTTGGAATAATGGTTTAAATCTTTCTCACCGTCTCCCATATGAGCAGAGGTGGCGTTTAAGTACAGGAAAGTGGTGATTGGGTAATGGTTTGGATACAATTTCAGAAAAATATAAGCACAAAAGAGTTAGAGGCAGCAAAAGCAGGTATTCTGCCTAATGCCCTCAGCTACCATTAAGAAACATGAAAATCTAATTGTACTGAATGGAAACGTACATCTTCATCGCTGATTATGACACGGAAGAAAATTACTATATGATTGGCATCATAATGGCCAATGTTGAAATGTGATGACACGCCAATATGATGTACATCTCCATTAGGAATGATAAATCAAAGGTTATTCATTTGTGCTTGATTTATGCCTGGGAAATGCTACCAAGGGAAATCTTGATTTAAATCTCTCAAGTCATAAAAAAAAAAAAAAGGCACGAGTGCCCTCTTCTGGCAACAAAGGATAACTGTAGGCCCTGCAGTACTGTTGGTTTTTATTTCTGTATATAATTTAGATTTTCGGTCTTTCATTATCCTTTTTACCACCATCATGGTCTGTGATATTTTCAGTAATATAATTCATTTTCCTTTCTTGTATTTTATCCTCTGTTTCAGAAGTAGACTGGATAACATTTAATCCTGTGAAATCTCCCTTCTCACAACCAGAGGCCTTAATCTTGCTGGTAATCTTATTCCAGGAATACAGCAGAAAACTGCACAAGGTCTGTGCCGTTTATTACTGAGCGTGGAGGAAAGGCTTCATGTTCTCTGAGTTAGATGAGAAACACAACCTCATGGGTATATTGAACAGGATCTAGACCACATGAGAAAAGAATTATTAATGGGACTGCACTTAAATTCTTTGCTGAATTGTTGGCTTATCCTAGGCAGCTGCTTTATAGTTGCCTGTATTTAACAGCTGCAGAGAGAAGAGTGGAACAGGAGATGAGAGGAAGAAAATGCCTCACCTTCTTGCTTGCTACTATTCTTTAAGCCCTCAAGCCCTCTACCACCTTGTTTTCCTTGTGGACAACGTGCCATGCTATCTGCCACTCACGACTGTATTGGAGCATCAGCTCTGATCTCTGTTACATACAGTTAAGCCTCAATCTTTCAGCTGCTTATACCACCCCACCTCCAATTCTTAAATCTTCCAGCTTCTAAGATATGTCTTTTCCCACTCTTCCATGCAGCTAAAATTCTTGCCTAAGTTCTTATTATTTAACAGCTCAGTTGCTGCAATAAGCAACTGAGTTCCTTTTCTCTGGCCTTGACACATGCAAGCTTGCCTTTGCCCTAATCATACTGCATACGGCTGCTGTTGCTTCAAAGATCATTTTCCTAGCCTGTCTCTTTGAACATGTCACTCCTCTCTTGGCATCCCTGCACTACCTCCCCCTCCCCTATCTCGCATCAACATAAGCTGCCTATCTTCATTTTCAAGGCCCCCTGGGACCCTACCTATCATCTCTCATTGTCAGGAGGCAGGAACAGGGAACAGAGCAGCTCCAATAACGGCCCTGCCTGAGCAGACTTCCAGCTCTGCTGTGCTTGGTCCTTATATGCCTTTTTAGAGCAGGATGTGGGTGAAAAGAATTGGTCAGGAGCAAAAAAAAGGGGGTCACTGTTAAAGGCAGTCAGGAATGCAGGCAGCTGTGACATTTAAATGCTGTTAAAACCTTAAAATGGACCATCTCCTTTTGTTCAGAGTTACTATCTTGCGTTCATCTCAAAGCGAGCCCTTTCTTGCTTTCTCATCTGTGGTCTCTCTTACTCTTGGAGGGTACCCTGCATAAACGCCCTCAGATTTATGTTGGTGGCTTTCTAGAATCTCCTTAAAGCTCTCCTTTGCCATGACGTCTACAGAAGCTTTGACAACCCTTTGACTGCTCGTGAGGTAATACTGCTGTCAGCCACACTGAGCGTTCTCATTTCCTTTATTCTCCCTCTGTCTGTATCCGCCTGTGGTCTCTTGTCCTCTATTTAGTTTGTAATCACTTTGGGACAGGGCCATCATTTTGCTCGATGTTTACACAGTGCTTCAGACAATATTTGTTGTTAGGGTTCCTGCGTGGTCTAATAATACAGACAATAAATAAAAACAGTTAACAGCCTGCGGCAGGTGCTCTCTTCTTGCATAGACCTCATTGATTTCAGGCTGTGGGCTGAGCAAATTGCATGAATGTGGCTTGGGTCTTGTGGGTAACTGAGCAAAGAGCAGAAACAGAAGACCAGTGCTGTGTGTTCCATTCTAAATGTTGGCCAAAATGCCTTTAATCAAAATCCCCCCCACAGTTTTTTTTCCCCCCTTTTTTTNTTTTTTTTGTCAAGCAGAGCAGAGCAGATCCAGGGGCAACATTTTAGCTTCATCTCATTTTCTTCCAGAAAAGGCTGGGGGGGGAAGAAGGCAAAAGTTTATGAGCTTTTGTTTTTTTTCTGAAAAATACAACAGAAGGGCTATAAACAGCAGGAGGAAGAAAAAAAAACCCAGGCATTTGAAGATCCTTAGACCTCACCTCTTGCCCTTTGTATGTGGTAGAAAACTACTTTAAAAGCCTAATCCTTAGCTATTTTCATAGCCAGTATTAAACTGAGTCTTTGCCTTAGTTTCCTAACCTGTAAATTGAGCATCTCTTGTTTTAACTAACACAGGGGCTGCAACCCTTTTTTTGTAAGTCCTTTGAAGATTGACAGGAATATGTCATGAATTGTTATTATACTGTCATAACTTGAGTTCGCTTTTATTAGCAAAATGTGTTTAAAGCTTATTTGATTCTTCTGCCTGCCCTGAACAACCTCCAACAATGCCCAGTGCTTGCTAGAGAGAAAAGGGGATATGGCTGTACCGCAAAACACTCAAATAGGATTCTCGGTGGCTGTGAATTGCAGAGTTATCCATAGAGAGCTCTCTTTAGGATGATATAACTCATAAAGTGAGCAATCTTTGGGATCAGATCAGAATCCAAATTACGCAAAAGTGAGTTGAAGTACCTTAGCAATAGCAATACAACACAGAACCTCAGCCTGTGTGGTTTACAGTACCAGCCAAGAGCAGACAGAAAGGAATTAGTGGGAGTAATAAAGCAGAGTGCGGCGTTACAAATTCAGTATCAAAGTATTGGATAAATAGGACGAGTATCAAATGAGATATAAAGCAACTGTATGAAAACTGCAGAAAGTTGAAGTTTTAGCCTGAGCCATGCTTAGGGTGATAGTAGAGTCCTGCGATTTATTTAGTGCCTTTTAATCTGAAAGCTCCCAAAACACTTTCAGAATAGTGATAAAGAAAATGAAGACGTTCTATTGTGTTACAGAACATAGTCACTGATAACACTAAAATATAAACATATGATTATCCTGTCTGTAAAAGCGAGCTATAGCACCACTTGTTGAATTTTGTTTCCCAAAGGGATTCTTAATAAAAGACAAAAAAGAACCCCAAAAGAAGTGCGCAGGAAACAACCATCAATGAACATAAGGGAAGCCAGGATGAGTAATGGGACAGATAGTGTGGTGCAGTAGACATCTGTAACACAAGATACTGGACTGTAAAGTCAGGCTCATCCTCAGTGAGAATGCTTTGCTCATTGGTACTGATCCCCTGCAGAGCCAGCAGTCCAAGGAAGATTTCATCCTGAGAAAGAGAACCCAAATTACTAAAGACCTTAAAGCAATGCAGCCTCTGTCAGCTGTTCTGAACTAAGGCTGAGGAGGATCATCAGGTTTATGTTGATTGCCAAAACATGACCAAAAGTTACATGCCTGAAAGAACACAAATGCTTGAGAAAACAGAAAATACAGCAAAATAATATTTCTGTGAGAACTTAAGCATAACGTTTAGATATAGCCTCAGTTTAAGTATGAGAAACAGCTTCCCCAAAGTCACACTTTTAAACACTTTTTCCTGTCATATGCCCATCTTTCCTCAGCTTTAAGCTGACCCTGGTACCTGTAGCCTGGCTCCTTTTCTGTCCTGATTACTGTCACTAATGGGCAGACTTAGGCAGAACTTGACAATTAAACAGTAATATGGCATTTTTGTTAATGTCACAAGGACTGTCTAGCAGTTACATTCAATTCAGGAAATATGGAATGATATTTATTATGGTCTGAATGATTTTTTGGAGGGTTTGTTTGGGGTTTTATTGTTTGGTGGGGTTTTTTTTTGCAATATTTAGCACGTCAGTTCTAGAAGAAAACACAATAGGTGAAAAGCAAGGCAGTTAATAAGACTGAACAGGCATAAGAACATCATAGTTAGATGGTACACTATGGGCCAAAGCGAAGACATTTATTTATTGTCTCAATCAAATAGCAACATAAGCTTTTTCTTTTTCCCATTATGTTATTAGTCTTATAACATGGAAAACATTTTCTTTCCCTGTGGAACTCCTCCAAGTCAATCGACCCCCATAAGGAAACCCAACCTTTAATACTTTGTAATAAATAAAACATCAGGAATAAAGATATACAACAACACATTATGACGAATATTACCAAAAAGCATGCACAGATCTGTTCAATAATGTCTCTTTGGAAAATTCCTCTACTGATGTATCTAAGCACTTAAGAATTTAATATCCGAGCACCTCACAATCACTAATGGATTTTAGTCTCCCTTCACTCCAAAGGCAGAAAAGTATATTGCCCTTTTACGCATTTAGAAGTAACTAGTCAGTGACTTGCCCAGAGTCATATGTAAATCTTTTGGTGAAAGTGGGGCTTGGAGTCAGGGTTTCTGTGTCGTGGTCCAGTACCTTAAGCCATCTTTCTACCCATTAACAGGACGGTGTGCTGCATAATGCTCTTTGACCTTTTTTAATATCCCAGGTTCTTCTAGTCCTGTCTAACTATCAGGACGAGTTTGCTATTAGCTTAGCCTTTAAAAAAAGCTGCTTTTCCACGTAGCATACATTTGCCCTGACCTTAGGAGCTGTACACAGCCCTACCACAGTTTGTATGTTTGCAGCCCATCCCCCAAAGTCACTTGTCCTGGCGGGGTTCGGGACCAAGGTTTGCAACGTGTTGAAAAGCGCTTTGCTGCATAGGGCTTGGTTGGGAAAATTCTACACAAGCAAAGTGATAAAAAAACAATCAAACGAAAAAAACTTCCCTCTGGCCAAGATCTGAAAGAGTGGATGGCACTCAGTCGATTCTACACCCATGTTTAAGTTCTCTAACCCCTACCTAAGGGAGCACTTAAGCACTTTAGCTGTAAATGCATGAGCAATCACGTTGCCTCGGGGTGGGGGGTTGGGGAGAACATTCATGTGCTTCGCTGGGTCAGGACCCTGACCCGGACTCCATGGATATTCGATTCTTTTGAAAACCAGGCCATTTCTTTAGCGTTTTACGCGGATTTGGGAGTCTAATTTTAGGCAGTTGTATTTTTAAAATGCAGGCCTAAATACACTCCCCATAGGAAACGCAGCGTCCCTGATATTTGGGTCAGAATGCTCCCACTGGGGATAATTTCTTTAAACCACTGGCCAGCAATGAAAGAAACCAACCCAAACAACCACCCCGGCAGCACCCTCCCCCCACAAGCCTTTCCTACCCCCGAGGTTAGTTTGGGACCCTGGGTAGGTTTTGAATGGCTGGTGATACAAAGTCATGCTCTTTTCCTTTTCATGTCACTTATTTAAAGAGGAATCTCGAAGCAGTTGTTTACTGCAGCAATGCTTAGGAAGAAAAAGAATAGCGAGTGTATTTTCAAATGCCCTTAGCAGCTTTCTTTTTATTTTGCTCTCCAAGCCCCTGCTATTCAAGTTCTCTTCTCCTCAGAGCACTAACAGCTAAATTGTTCTATGCATACAGCTCCCATTAGCAAAAGAAGGAGTCATGCACATCATTCCCATGAACCACTTTAACAGCATAGTCCTGTATGACAAGATGTGCCTCAAAGAGAGAGGATGCTAGATAAATATTAACCACACAGTGTTCTCATTTTAACTTAGGTTTAAAATAGCATTTGGATTTTTAAAATGTACACTTATACTATTAAGTATCAGTCATCTTTGTCTTACCAGTTTAAGAAATTAGATATGCCAGAGCATAACAAATCTGCATTAGAAGCATGGGGTTTGCTGTTTTCAGTTGGAGAAAAAAGAAGAGTTGGGGGGAGGGATGACATTTGGATTCGCGGTCGTACCTCAATAATCCACAAACCCTAATTTCTCAGCAATGAGTTCATGTCCTTTGCTTTACATTAATTGGATCAAAATTTCTGTCAATTATTCAAACTCTCGGTAGTCACAACTCATTTAATATCTCTTGCTCCATGCTGACAATCTGAGGTCTGACTGTGCTTAGATTCATATATGGACAGACAGCATGATTTCTTTGCGTGGCAGAGATTCCCTTGAAATCCTCCCACCTCCCAAAAAAAGGTTCCGTTTAATATGAATTAACGTATGCCTCTGACTAACTCTGATTTGGGAAGCATATCAATTTCATTGGTTGCATCAAAATCGAGCTCAAAATATAATCAGAAAGTTATATGCTCTCTTTACATAGATTCAAACATACTATGTAGTATAAAGGATAGAGAAATACTTTTTGTTGGGTAGTGTGGGAGGAGAGAAAAACATGTTTTTCCCTAATGTCAGACAATTAGTTTCTGATTTATATCTCAAAGCACATCAGCTGGTAAACCTTACAATTTCCTCTTAGCTCGCATAGCTGTGGATGGCTTTACAGAACACTCATAAAAATTTAAAACCGTTTTCTAAGTCTAGTAGACTTTTTCTTCTCTGTTATCAATGACAGTGAATTCTGGTGTCTAGATGCAGATTTTGTATTTTAAAAAAAGATCCTCTTTTGGATGAGTTTTGCTTTTTTTATTAAATTAACGGACCTCTCATTCCTCATGGTTAACAACAGTGATTGACAGTCACGTGGGTATTTTTCTGTAACAATTGATATCAGTAACTAGAAAAATAAGCAAATAGTCCCAATTTCATAATAAAAGGTAGAAATTGTGTGTCTTAAATACTTCAATCCACACTCAAAATGACCATGCAACCATGCTCGAGTGCATGGATATAACTTTAAAACATAGCAACCTTAAAGGTGAAGTGCACCCCTGATAACTGAAATTCTCTAAGCAGTCATTACCATTTACTCACAATTTCGGACAACGCAAAAACATAAAAGCTGCTGCTCCCAGAATCGTTGCATATTACCACCATTCATCAAAACATTGTCTTTGTGGTCAGTGTCTTTTCTTCCCCACTTTATATTATTTTCATATTCTTTTATCACCAACTTGGAGTCTGCGAGAATCTGCACAATAACAAACCAGTGAGTTTATGCGGCAAAGGACTGCAGTATGGACAAGAGAAAGCTTTTGAGCACTGTGCTTCCAGGAGGCTTGTTTAAACCATAACAAAATAATTAGAAATTGCTTGACCATACCTTTTTAATTGGCTCCCCGATAGAAGGGTTAATAGGAATTCTAATACCTGTGTAAAAAAAAGACAGATAAAGAAAACAGTGTAATGTAAAATAATTCAGATTGTCTCTGTGTAAATGAGGCAATAAATGCCTGCAACACGAAGCTCAGTCTGACTTCACAGCAGGGCCTGGTGCTTAATTGAAAGTCCTAACTAGACCCATTTATCAAAGAAATCACTCAGAGGGAAATTTAATTATCACAATTAATCTATATTTTTTTAGAAAGTCTCAGCAAAGCACACTGAAAATTTCTTTGGGAAGAATTTTACAATGTTATCACCAAAAAAGTCAAGCACCAAACTTCCCCCCCAGAGGAAAAAAAAAAAAGGCAGTCAGGCACAGGGCACGTTGTGCGAGGAGCTCCTTGTAACGCCACTTAGGCACAGCCAAGAGTAACGAGCACTGTCACAGCGGGAGCTCAAATGGAAATATTTCTTCCAAAGTCACAAAATTGCTCCCTTAGCAAGCTGGAGAGAACACCTGGCTTTTTGAGAGAGCTGTCCCACCACGTGCCCATGGATTCTGCGTCCTTGCCACAGTTTTGCTTGGCTCTGCAAGACTCCTGGCACCCCTCAGTGCCCTGTGAGCCCCTGCTCACAGTTTCTTTCAGTGCACACACGGAAAATCCCAGAGGCACAACCTGCCCCGTACTCAGTAACTAGCATGAGATGCTTCAGTAAAGTGAGGAACCAGTGGCATGTTTTGTTTTAAGCACTCGCATGAAGAGGATATGTCTTCGGTAGAGTTGCCCGTGCTTGCGTTAGCGTTGAGTTTGCTCCAGTTAGCGAAGGGCCATTCTGAAACCAGGGTATTTCTGAGTAACTGGTGATATTCAACTCTGAGCTGGCTTTGCCTTGCCAGTTGTAGGAGTTGGGAAGGAAGGTAGCTCCGAGCTGTGTTCCTACACAGCTTCTCACATTTGGCTTTCCCCAAGAGGTTTTCCTTTGCTTGATTTTTAAAGACAAGGTAACATTTAACAGTCTAGTTAAATTTTCTTTCTTATTTTGAAAAACAGACCCTTCTTTTTATGTGGAGCTCTACCTCTATTTACATGCCTCCAGTGTAAGCCCTGGGGTGCTGCAGAAGGCTACTTGTGGAGCACTTGTGGAACAGATAACAAGTAGAGTTACATCTGTGTGCACCACGTGGCACTTGACATGCCTATGTGAAGATGAAAAGAAAGCCTCAAGAAAGTATGCAAGTCTGTGCCATGATAAAAATCCTCTTCAGCGAACTGATAGCCGGTAGGGATTTAGGGCTTCTGGACACTAGCATGCAGCAAGTGATAGGGAGGAGTCTGCCCCTTCACTTTGAGAGCACAGAGCTCCAGCACTTGCATTGGAGGCAGGATGCGAGGAACTGGCATGCTCGCGCTAGCTTCAATGAAGGGCAACAGCGGGCACTTGAAAGGACAGGGAAAATGGGGCCAGAGATTTTCTTTCACTTTGTGTGGCTTGCACAGCCCCACGCCTACTCATGTTTCCCCAGGCTTAAAGGGAGTCCATCAGACATACTAAGGTAGCATAGTTTTCCCTTCCATTCTTCCGAGTCAGAGAACATTAGAAATTATGACCCATGTTAACATTTTTGTGCACGCCCTTCTTCCCTCTTCTTCAGTGGGAAAAGTTGCAGCTTGGTCTCCCGATGTCACTGAAGTTGTTTACTGCCTTTTTTTTTCTGTGCTTCCTACATTATTCAGGTTATACTAATCACCAGAGGGGAAGGAAACAACTCCAGAGCAGATTGAATTACCGTTTAATTGGGCATCCTGTGAAATAAACATTGTGACTTGGATAAGATTAAAATGTGAGTCACAAGTCTGGTGAGTTTTCAAGTGTTAGGGAATGCGGTGCGGGAAGCAGGCAAGAACAGCAAAGAGAGAGCAGCTAGGAGCAGTGCTCAGCAGAACGGCAACAGTCGGACACAGTTACTTGTTTTCACTAGGATCAGACTAAAGCTCCAGTGGACAGAATTGGGCAAAACAACTGACAGTTCTTTATTTAAGAAGAATTACATTTTCAAACAAATTTCTCTTTATATTCATTTGCCTGTACTGAACCCATCTGTGAATGCCCTCTGGCAATATATCACTGTCCAGCTCAGCTGAACTCTTAGATATTAAAGATGAGTGCTTAGAAGTGCTTCTGAAAAAGGACTTCACCAACAGGTTTGGCATTTTCCATGCACTCTCCATTTATGTTAATACCTTGCAGTACTTCTGGTGAGTAGATTTGCTGGAAGAAAAAAATTGCAGACACAGAAATGAAAACTATATTGTAGAATATTCATTAAAATATGAATCCCAAAAGTGTAGTTGTGACCATTCACATGAGTCTGACTTGATTTACCTGCATAGACCTGATGCTGCATTTATGGACAGAGATCTGCATTCAGCCACTTAACGAACACCACGTCAAGCTTCTACTTCACAAGCTTACCTAAGTTCAGCTGTCCCTGAACTGCTTTCTCCTTTGAGGCAAAGGAGAGGCTGCCCGTGGTGGAAGATTTTGTGATGGAGACAGCTGTCTGACAGAAATTGGCCAGGCACCAGAGCAACTCGTCTGTTCTGTATTGCACCTGAATAGCGACTGATGGAAGCCATTGCTGGCTGCTATCTGCCAGCGGTGGCTGCACACCAGCCACCTGGGAATGAAAGGCTCCCCAGCCTATGACAATTCTCTGAGCTCTTTGGTCCTCAGGATATTTATTGTGGCTTGGAAATTGCAAAGGTTGTTGGTTTGCTGTTTACCACCAGGTGGCCTAACTATTCCACCGATCATGAGGAACCAAGACTCCATTAGAGAACGGCAGCTGGAACTTTTTAAGCTTTACATATTTTTCTTCCCAAGCCTCCACCTCCCCTCTTTCCTCCTCACTCAGTTGATTAAAAACGATCAGGGCTGCTCTGATTTCTCAATTCAATCCTCTTCTCTAAGCAGTTGAGAAAGCTTGTGCTTCCAGCAGTCCGCCGTAGCTTTAGAGGCTGAGCTCAACCCTCTCTATTTACGTCTTAGTCCAAATGAACTCTTGCCATAACAACGCAGGTCACTTGGACTCTTCCTTGTGCTTCAGAAACTGGACATTGACTCCTTTGTTTGTTGCCTCTGATATGTCTCTAGTAGCTGGTTTTGTGACCACCCGGGAGTTCTGCACCGGCCGCGTAAGCTGGATTTAGAGCTGCCTTGTGTCCCCAGAGCATCGCAGAGCAGATTCAGTGGGCCAGAGGATCTGACTCAGTGAATGGGTTTTGATTTTTAGAACCATAGACAGCTTGGGACTTTGGCACTCCCCCACTCAGTAGTTTTGGGGTAGCCCTTTGGCTCACTCCATTGAATGTCCTATTGTGGACTGACTTCCCAGCTTGAACTGAAAGGAGCTAGACTTACTGATCTGTAAATGGGAAGGAAGATGCTCTCAGATGTTCGGCTTAGGGTTTTCTTGTTGAGAAGTGCGGGGAACTTCTTAGTGACATCTAGCTGATGTCACAGCAGTATGAACTAAGAATACATTGATGCCAATGGTATTACATTCAAAGGTATTGGGAGGCCACTGAGTGACTTCTAAGAAGTAGGATGCATAATTTTAGGAGAAGATGAGTTATTTCATGCACAGCAACACTGATGGCTTGGTTTTGTATTTTCTACCATTTACATAATGCCTGAAAACTTTCGGAAGGTACTTTCAAAACAAATCTCAGTAACTAAAGTGATTAACTAAGATTATTTGGTTAAAACATCCATGATTCATTTGTTTACCCGTCTTTGTAATTATGCATTTCAGTTTTGATGTGAGTGGGGACAAGGTACAATGATGGCAGGCAGGAACATCACATCAGAGCCCAGCAATAGAAGCCTTTTCCCGAGATCAGTTCAGATCAGCTCTGAAACTGGTGCCTGACAATCCCAAATCAAAGGTATGCAGTTTCTGAATGCCCCCTATCATAACACAATTGCAGCACAAGAGATAACTCCATCGGGCAGATTTTCCTAAAGGATGTGGTGATTGAACTTTTAAAAATACCAGTCATTTGGAGAAAATTCCAGGAGTCTTTAAATTACTTTGGTAAATGGATTAGTTATAAATAATAAATACCTGGAAATCGGTAGAGATTTTCAGTTGCATCACAAAAATGTCATGAAGTAATACTGGATATTTCAGCTACTTTAACCTAGCCTTGGGCACAGAAGAGTCCAATTCTGATCATTTGCAGGATAAGCAATCAAATTCAGGGTAACGAGGCTTCAGCCAAGGTGTTACTCTGGATTTACACCTCTGCAGATAGAATCAGATGCTATCTCCTAGCCTATGCATCCTCTGAGAATAGAATTAATTTTGAATTCTCGTATCATCTGCTTGCTTGTGCACTTATTTGCTAACTGTCTGACAGAGTGAGCTATTCTGGGTCAGTATGATTTAGGCATCCTTTATTACACAGTTTCCAATTCAGTACATTTTTTAATCAAGACTAAATTGAAGTCAGGTTCCAGGTACATGTAAATATAATATATATTTAGTGAATAAATTGCAAATCCCCAAGTCTAATTTTGAATGTAACTATAATAAAACAAAAATTATGAAGGTTCCTTTATTTTATAGAGGGGTGTTAAAATATTGCCACTTCTTAAAGGCAAGTTAAGACCTATTTTCATATTTTTAAAATCACATTAGCTAAAAGCTTGTTAAGGAATAAATAGTCCAGAGGATAATTGAGACTTAGCTGGCTTAAGCATTAATGAATCAAAATCAGATGCCAGATCATTAATTAATTCTACAAATTATAATGTTGCCATTACTGGCAAATACTATGAGAACTAATACCAAGGAGCAAATTAAACTGCATAGTTTTCCTTCTTACTATATATCTTTTGCTAAAAATAAAAATGCAGTGGTTATTTTTGGTTGATTACATACAGCATCTATATTTTTCAAACTTTTGAATGATTCTTAATTTTTAAAAACATTTCAATTTCTTTAACATGCTATTTATAGAATGTGCCTATCATAGACTATAAGGATATTTCCATCAGTGCTGTAACCCACAGAAAGTAAAATGTAGTGAAAGTGACAGAAAAGTCAATTCAACACTTCCGAAGCCTCACAAAAATTCACACCCCTTCAAGTCAGCCTCTTTGGCAAAAGACAGCATAATAGACGGGTCTTGCAATGTGTCCTGAAGTGCAACCGTCTCAGGCTCTGTCAGTCCAACGCGGAAAATGAATTAAAGGGGAAATGGGAGAGGCAAAAGAGAAGGTCAGCTGGACATTCCTAACCACCACTTCTCATCCCACAGCAAGAAGGAAACTTCAATATCTTTAGAAGGTGACAAACTTTAAAACTCTTTTATGGAGCACAGAACCAATCTGGGGAACGGGCTGTGAGAGGATACCACTGAGGCCAGAACCTTATGAGGAGTAAAAGACTCAACAGTGATGAAGTGATATAAAGTGAGATGATATAACATCAGTCTAGTCAGAATAAAACTTTAGGGCTAAAATGACAGAGTTTTTGCACCTTTCTCTGAAAACTCACCATATTTGAACTCTGTCTGATGTGGTATACTTTTTCCTCTTTCCCCATCACGTGACAGATGCTAAAATTATCTAGGATCTAGAAGATGCAGGTTCTTCTAGAGCATATTCAAAATGCTTTAATTAAGTCTGGAGACCAATCAAAAGCCAATGCACTGTAGCACTAGTATAATAGTTCGCTCACTTAAGCATCACTAAGTGGCTAGGTGCAATTTCCTCTAGCTGAGATTAAGTTATCCTGAAGGATCCAGCAAAGACTGTCAAGTCTGATGCCCGTAAGAGCAAGCTGTGGAAGAATGTCCCATTTTTTCCTCCATATTGAGTGCTATTTTCATTCCATTTCCTTCCTCTTTTTAACTGAAAAAAAAAAAAAAAGGAAGTCTGGATGGAATTTTTTTTTTTCTAGGAATAACACTAAGACATTCTGAGATAAAAATATTCTTCAGTTTCCCAAAACCAAACACAGCTCAGTTTCCAGTAAGAATCAGAGTCATGAATCTTGTTACCACGAGCTACATTTCAGCTGAAGCCACTTTGTTTCAGCCCTCAGTACCAGTCCACCATCAACAGCAGACAAATCTTTGCCAAAACAAAGGCGTAATGTAGATCTGAGAGTGCTAGCACCATGCCAACAGTCTTTTTTGATAGCTTCATATATATGCTGAGTAGATGAATTCTTGGTAATCTGTCACCCTTTGGGATCTCTGAACTACCTAAAGGTGCTGACCTTTGCCATGCAATAAAAATGAAACCGGCAATAGGCAACACTGTAGATAATAACGCATTCTAATATATCTACATTATCTACCCCTATACTGAATTCATGGCCCTTTTCCATGTCTGGAGATGACAGATAATACCAAAGCTGGTTTATTACAACTTTTGGCCTTCTGCCAAAATTACAGTGTCTAAAAATAGACCAGTAATTACAATCTGCCTCCAAAGTTGCTGTCTTGAACACAAGTCCAGAAGCAGCTGACAGCAGCCAGCAGTGGGTGCCTAGGAAGCATGAGAACAGGACAAGCATGTAGCGATACTCCCTCCAAAGACTTTTGCAGCCTACAACTGTTTGCAGCTCACCAACTTCTTGTGATATTTAATAGTCCTTGAAGAATTTTTCTTGTATGAATTTGTCTGGTCATTCTTTTTCTTAACTCTGTATTGAGTAAGAAATGTAGCCAGTACAGGTCAGTCTTCTAGTTTTAGTCTCTGATGAGGCTATCCTGCTAGATTGGTGAAAAGATGACTTTTTTTTCTAATGACTCAGAGGTGGAAAGGACTCTCTTTACACGGTTGGATGGCCAAGTTCGTGGTGAAATAGCTGCTATATTTCTGCTGGGATTTCATATTACCATTAATGATTTGCTAGGGCACTTGAAGCCTGCAATTCTATCCCTTAAAAGGATTTAAAACCTAAACACATTAAAAAAACTCTACATCCGCTCTGTGTGGCTTACGTTCCTATTTTCTGACACTACAGCCCTAATTCTTTTGACATTCCGAAGTCTGCCACTGTTAGAAATTATTAATGCCAACATCATCAAGGAAAACTACAAGCCCAAACCAGGAACTTTTACAACTGTGGTGTGAAAGCAGGGAGTATTCAGCTGCTGCAGAAGCACCTTCTGCATGAAACTGTCTTGCTCTTTAGCTTCTGTTTTCATCTTTTTCCATCCATGGAAGTTAATTAATTACAGTAATTAACAATTACACTAAATCTGTGCAGGCGATCAGAAACTTTGTTCCAGGTGGACTCTGCCATGTAATGAGGGACAGCTGATAGTGACTTTTTCCTTTTCAAAGGGAGTCTAATGGTAGATCACGGTTATGGCAGTTTGGGGAGAAGGAAACAAACCAATCTTCCATCCATGCAAGTCAAATGTCTGGTGACAAATAACTAATACTAACTGGCAAGTGGCACCAAAATAGATATGTATTTTTTGTCCTTTTGTTGCTGTCTTATGAGCTTTCAGCCAATTTATTGAGATCATTTGTAAAGAATTGATTTTTCTATATCGTTTTATTGGATGGGCAAACACCCATTGATGCTTATACGTGATGGTCCTATCACACAGTGCTGTATAGTCAACAGCCACCCAAAGACTGGATGCCTTGGAAAAAGCATTGGATGGGGCACGATTTTTACAAAAAACAGTTATGCTAATAATGTCCCAGACAGACTCACCTATTTCTATATACCTGTGCCTTTTTTTTCTTGGATTCTGTCACCTTGGACACTCTTATCACTGAATGAAAGCAACTGTATGTCAGCTGAATTAAGTTGCTATAATAAAGATAACTGTAGTGATGCAAAAGGAAAAACTTTCTATGCAGCCCTGCTGCCACCTGGCCCTGAGGCTGTGTCTCCCATCTTTGATGGAGAGGCTGCGGTCTACAATGCTGCTGAATTTGCCATAGCCCTAGCACTTTAGATGCTCCTGTTTTTATACTCAAATGTTCTTAATCCAGTTCCCACTGCATCATGTTTAAATTACATGTTCATTGGCACACACCTTCAATGAGCTGGCATGCACTCTTCCTGCTGCAATGTCATTCACACAGAGGGATGTCAGAAAAAGAAAGAGAAAGACAGTAAAATATACTCAAAGAGCTTTTTAGATTAACGATTTGTGAAATATAAATCATAGTAGAAGTGAGGTGGGGTTTTTTGCTTGTTTGTTTGTTTATAAAGCCATCCTAAAAAGTGTGACACAATGGGAGACATTCTGCCCCTAGGAAAGTTAATGGGAAGCAATTCAGCAGTTGCAGTAGGGGCAGTTTTTTTCTGACTGTGTATTGTCCTGTTGCCATCCTTCCTCCTCTGCCTCCTCTCCAGCACGCATACAGTAGACAAAGAACAGTGCCTCTGTTATTTCAGCTGTCATTTCAAAGGAAGAAGACTGACTTAATTCCCTATCACCAGGTCACTTAATTGCTTGGCGGTCATAAAGGATAACAATTTTTATTGTTCAATTTAATTAGACATCATCTAGAATAAAATAATTTGAATTTTCTCATAACACGATCCATCTCTTGGATAGAGGATAAAAGCTTATTTCAATGGGAAATCATGGCTTAAGTCACATCTGGAAAAACCCTAGCACTTCAAGTCACTGAAATAAAACTTCTTTGTGTAGTCAGATGCAAAACCTGTTCTAACTTCTGTAAGAACTGAGGGTGATATTAAGTGTTTTTCAGTTATGTTGGTTTTTGGAAAAGAGGTTAAGCTCGTAGCTAAAGAGTGTAAAGAGGGCCTGGGAAAATTGAAAAATAGATTATGTTAATTGATTGTGGCTAAAGATGAAAGCTGTCTTTAGGATCTACTGTTTCTTTAGGTTGCTGCAGAACCTTATAGCATCAACAGACATTGCAACCACCATAGAGCAAAAATTTAAGTTCTGCCATTTTAAAAATAATTTCCAGGGAGGCAGGGGTCTGAGGGGGAAGAATATCTGACCTGTTTACAGAAATGGAGCAGACTGAGAGCTGGTCCGTACAGGTGCAGAAGGATGCCAACCTCAGCAGCAGTTTGCTTTTTTTTTCTTAAGAGCACGCAGAAACCTCCTGCAGTTCAACATCTAGCAATTTGGCAGAGGAAGGAATTTTTTTAGCTCCTGTCTGGCAAAAAATCTGCTGGTCATCTGACTCCTCCTGTGGGGGGTGTGTGTGATGACTAACAGGTCTAAAAGAGACAAAGAGGTAGAGCAGAAAGCCACTGAAAGGGAATGCTTTTTCACTTCAATAAGTCTACAAAATCAGTAATTACTGGCGAGGGCTCACAACTGCATGCCCAGTCAAGAGATGCAATGATTCTGCACTTTGCCAAAGTAGCTTTTTCTCAAAAGCTCTTCTCTGCAATCAAAATGTATTAATTTTTCCATAGGTGGTGGATCTGAAGGGATGAAGTCTACCCAGCTTTGTCCCTTGTTGGAGGCCAGCATTTTGCCCAATGAACATGCTGTAGCAGTATTAGCATAATGTTTTTTAATTTTGTTTTTTAAAACATCCTATTAAGCCAGCAAAATTAACCTGATGCAACTCCAGCATAAGGCATGCTTGTTCTGGTATAAAACATCTTCTGGGGGTTAGTGCATGTTGTTTGGAAAGAGGTTTAAGGTGTACAGGTAAGAGTCACTGGAACCAGGGCATGAATTTCTCTCCAGGTATTACGTCTGGGTTAGGTGCTGTAACTATGAGCCGGTTTCCCAAGATACTAAACTGAAGCAACCTGGGACAACCAGGGTGTGGAGCCTTCCTCTTTCCTTTTTCTTCCTTTTTTTTCCCTTCCTGTCTGCTTTCAGTAACCCATGCAGATGTGCCTCCCTTGAAGCCAGGAGGCCACTTCTTCACTAGGCATTGCTGGTGAGGTAACGGGAGCTGGCAAAATACACTGACACTGGCTCCATCCTTCTGTTCCTTTTCCCTCAAAATTGTTACCTTCCAAATTGCTTGCCCATCCTATTACTTGATAAAGCCTTCAAGAAGTTGCTGCATTTGAAAATGCTCTGTTGACCTGGTTTACTCAAACCCTGCGTATAAGTTGCTACTATATGTCTAGATCTTCAGTGAGTTCACGCAACTCAAAATAGATTTACTGAAGTTAGTGGAGCTGCTCCAATCCACCCCAACTGTAGGTCGGATCCATCTTTCCTCATTTGGTTCTTTAACCAGCCCCTTTTTCTTGTTCCAACTTCTTTTCTCATCTACATTTACCAGTCTAGTATTTTGAATTTTTATGCAGTCTGGTTTCATTTACTGTTAAAAATGCTTCTCTGGTATCAGGCACATCATTTTCTAAGCCTCCATCATGCCAAGAGAGTTAGTAAAACATCAGTTTTTCACTTCAGTTCCCAACCCATATGTTTTCAAGTAGCACTAGGGAAACATTTTTTAAAGGACAGACTCCAGAGATGTCTTCTAATATCATCAGCAATGATAATCAAAAGCTGCTTCTGCAGAAGCCTGCGGGATTATCAGTCTCTCAAAAGGAAATTCAGCAGCTTTTCTTGCAGTAACATTTATTCTCCACCCTTCCACCTCAAGCTATCGTTCACCTCAAGGTGGTGACACCCTGGACAACTCCATTTCCATATGCACTTCCTATTTAAGTGTCAGGAGGGACCCTTAATCCAGGGTCAGAACCCCTCCTGGTTTTCTAAGGGAAATGTAACTCAAATGCTAATGACAGTTCATCATAGTTCATAGAGAATGCAAGTTATGCCTCATTTACAGTTGCAAAACACCTTTGAGGAAGTTTGGGTTTTTTTTTTCTTTTCAAATTTAAACATAATTTCAGCTAGACATGACATCAGTGTTAGGATTTAGACTCCTCCACAAAGGAACGCATTGCTAATTTCAAGCTGTTTTGGCTAATTCTGGTCAGGCCCAGAGGTAATACTGCCTGTTCCTGTCCTGTGACTGGCAGCTGTTTATGAATATCCACATAATGATCATAATTTCTGCAAACCTTCCCGCTAGTGACCTCTTTGACAAGGGGAGTAACACAGAGCACAAGGGGGCAGGGATGGCCCTGTTGAAAAGTTCAACCAAATACTCTCCAGAATTGCTTTATCATCAGCAATCTCATTATTTTTCACTCTTTGTCAGTTCTCACTATTTCTTTTCCTCTCCCTCTAAATTTGTCTCATGGAAATGTTCTACTTCCTTTTCTTCTTCCTCTTCTTCAATTCCTCAGACAACGTCTTCAGGCTTGCCGCCCCCTGTCCTTCCCCACGGGGTGGGAGCAGTTTGGCATCACCTGGGCCTCCACCTGCCTGTGGAGCCCAGCAGAGCCCTGCTGACTCCTGGAAGAGAATGATGGGTCCTTTCCCGCAAATCTAGAGGCGGTTTTCACCTGCACTGGCTTGTGCCTAACCCCTGAGTGTAACCTTTTGGCAATGGAAAAACTTCAACTCCGTTGAACTTCTGTAGGGTCAAGAATATAAGCCCTTGGTTGGCCATGAGGGCAGCCATATAGTGAAAAGCAACAGCAACAAACCTCTGCAATTCCCCCCTCCCCCAGACAGCCTTGCTCTTCTTGAACTTTCAGAAGAGGGGTTTGTGGTTGTCTTTAGCACCCGCAAAGAACCCAGGAGAAGCTGGGGAGTGAGCTGGGGCCAGGGGATGCTCAGGGCTGTGACAGGGCGAGAGGCGCACGGGGCACAGAAGCGGCTAAGGCAGGCGGAGGGGATGTGACCGCAGCCCAGGCTGTGACAAGAGAAATTGAAATGTAAATTCCGCACCCTGGAAATAAATTTCACAGCAGCCTAATTTTCTTAGGAATGACGCCTTGGGCAGAGCCTGTGTGGCCCAGAAAGGAGCGGGTTTTAAATTTTCTAGAATTCCCTAATCCGCTTTATCAGCCGCTTCTCCCTAAACTGCTGCTGCTCCCTGAGAGATTTAAAGCCGCAGTGGCTTCTTCAAGGCCTCTTCCTGATTATTATGTTTATTCTCATCCAGTCAAGACAGAGAAACATTAGCATGTGATTTACAGCGTGGGACCAATCGCAGATACCAGCACTCAATATTTGAAATTCAAGCAGTATCTGCTTGCAGCAAACTGGCCAGGATCAATCTAGAGATAAAAAGGAGGGCCCTACCTTTTTAGAAGGCAGTAGAGATTCATCGTCGAGGTCTGTCAGTCTCAGCCTGTCAAGGAAGATGCTGTGCATCGCTTCTAGGAACCAATGCATGCGATGGCACTCACACAGTATTAATACATGCCTCCGTGCTGGGTTTAATTCCTTTCTTTCGTTTAGGTTGTTTGGGTTTTTTTCTTGCAACCATCCGCTTTTCCTCTCATGTTTCAAGTCTTTGTATCTATCTGTCAAGCAGGCAGTAGATTCAGGACAGGTTTTCATGCCAAAGCATTCTTTTACCTAATGAAAACAAGTGAATAAAACATAAGAGAAGTACCTTTAAATTAAAAATAGAGACAAAAAACCCTGAAGAAAACCAATATCTGAAGGAAAACATTTATTTTTCTTCCTAGAAAAATGCCCATTGAATGCATGGATGAATCTCTATTATTTATTGTAATTTAAGTATTCACTTATAATTATACCCTAATTAAATAAGGAAAAAGGGCCATGTGCAGCAGAAGAGAAATATATGCATATGTGAAGAGTCAAGACAATCCAGAAAAACTCCTGATGGCATGACATATTCATGCAGAGTAGTCACTTTTCAAAACTAAAATTTTCTCCCAAAGGCCCTCAGTTTGTATTATTAATGACATTTTTCTTAGCCTGTATTACCATTTCCATCTGAGCAGAAAAAAAGACAAAAACTTTTCTCAAGTTTGAAAGGACAAAGCCGTCTCAGAGCCACAAACATGAAATGCTTTTGCACAAGACTTTGAATGCATTTCACCCACGCAGTTTTGTAGATGGATAGAGTGAGCGGCGCTCCTGGCCTGACACCCTGTGCTGGGGGACTCAGAGACGAGGCACAGCCAAGTGGCAACCCCGGGGCAGGATAAAAGGTGTGGAAAAGGCACGGAAAAAGCACTTCACTACAGTATGCCGCAACAGCAGCCCCACACAATGGGGCCCCTTCCAGCTCCGGGACACCAGTCCCATTTCGCAGTAGCTTTGGTGAAGGGAGCACATTTGGACCCTGATTTAAGTCGTGGGTAACGCCGACTGCTAGGAGCTAATTTAAGTCTATACCAAAGAGTTGTGAGGAGCTGGGCCATTAGAGTAGTTTCAATCTGTTCCTCCAGGTTTCTGCTGGCTGCGTGGAGCCTTGGATGCCATATCCTAAACGTCTGCCACCGACTAGCTGTCCCTCTTCTCTGTTTAACATGAATATCCTGTAATTGGAGTGTCAAGCTTCTTGCTGCCACCACTGAGGAGGAGGATACGGAGGAGGAACCAGAAGAAATCCGTCTTTGCCGTAATGAATGCATGCAGTTCAGACCAGATTGGGCTGTTCAGATGTTTTATTCCTCCTTTTCATCTCCTTTGTGGAGGCTCAAGCAGTACCGGAACACAGAGATCTCCTTTTAGGGCTTCAAACCCATCAAAGATCCTCTGGGTCCAGTGTGCAGGGAGGCAGACAGGGAAGCTTTTTTGATGCAGCTTTGTAATCTCTATGCTGCTGGCGCTTTTCGCATATCTTGTTGGCTGTCGGTGTGGGGGCACCTGGCAGAGGCTCCCCCCGGGATGTGGGGGCCAGGGAGCCAGTCCAGGCTGCCGTGTCGCTTTGGTGAGGCAGGGCACTCGCCGGTTCGCTCGGATGGGGTGACAAATATCTGGTTTTACTGCAGTGTCTGGTGGCTAATTGTACAAGGCGGCACAAACTTAGACGCAGTGCCCCCACAATGAGGCACGGAAAGCACAAGTAGGCATTTGCTGGGATGCTTTTAACTCATTTACAGAGCTGTTTTCTAGGGGTCTGGGCAGTAACTGCCACCGGCTGTACTCCATATGGCCTCTGGCGTTTCCCTGCTGTTTCACAGCTATAGATGAGATCTGTGGTACCCAAAGGCCCTGGGCTTTTTTCCCCCAAGCTGCTGCTAGCAACACTTAGGGTCCCTAAAGGAGCAATAAGGGGGCCCTTAGTGCAGAAAAAGCCCTAGTCGCAGCTATCTGCGTTATCTGTCTGAAGAGAGGAGTGCAAGGTCTATCAGCTGGGTCGGAGCACCGCAGTAAAGTGTCCGTCACACTGCCGCTACCCCGGTATTGCTTTGGTGATACACGTGGCTACGCTGCGCTGAGCTGATATTCGCCTGGCCCATCGTGGTGTCATTGCGTGTGCCCACCTCCTCTGTTTTGTTTGCTTGCCATCCTGATAGATGGTAATCAAAGCTCTCTTTGTCACCTTACTCCATTCACCTTAATCTAAAAAGGTACCTGTAGCTACAGCTGTCTGTGTCTTTGCAAGCCAGCCCTACCGCTCTTCCCATGGTGAATACTGTCTACTCACTGACTAGCAACAGGAGATTTTAATATTGTTTTGTTGCCTTCCTTAGAAAGATCTGAAAGTGAATAAATCACACACGTGTCCCACTGCTAAAGCAATCGATCAGATGTGTAAATATTGGACACTCGCAGAGATGTGGAGAAATCTTCATCTGTTTTCTAGGATTTTACTTTCTTTTTTCTTAAATGCAAGATTTACGATTCTTCTCTGGGAACCTGTTTTAGTATCTAGAATTGATGGAGCCAAAATTAACACTTGGAATGACCATCAAGTTAATGTTGACCTCTTTACGGCAGTTGTTCTGATCAGGCCTTTAAAAATCAGTTAATATCCTCTCATGACTGGTTATACGGAATTTCCTACACCTATTTAAGTAAATCTGACTTTTACAAACAAAGAGCAAACTCAAGAATAGACTGTAGTTACCTTGGAGAGATATTCCAGACCTAGCTGAAAAAAATACAGGAGTCATTTGTAGTCAGAAATACAAGTTAAGATCAGAACATTTGATTTTTTTTTAATACATAGCTAAATAAGATTTCCCGCAGGCTTGAACAAATCATCACTAAATCCACATTTCAATAGAGAACAGGCAAACTGGACGGGATAACTCTTATGCAGTCTGGAGTATTTTACATCTCCTATTCATCTATTCACTTTTTCACAATGTTGCCCAGAAAATGTTAGAATTCATGCATTGGGGTCCAAAAATAGCTTAGGAAAGAGTACTAGATAAAAAAGTACTTCCCTGGAAAGCAAGATTTAAAAAATATATTCCATAAAAATTATTCTTTGTCGATGCTCCAGAACGTATTAAGCTAGTAGTGTCTAGGTTAAAAATAAACCATTCAAAGAGAGATTTTATTTGCAACTTAGAGGAGGACTAGCTGTCTTTTTGCATTTAGCTAGTGCTGGTATGCATAAATTATATTGTGTATCACTTAATTGCTGAAGGTTTGTATGTAATCACAGTGCAGTTCAAACCTCTATCCTATGGTAAGGAATTAAGTAAAGGCCTAAGTGAAGGTATCTTTCTGCTTTCTGCAGGAATCTGAATTGAAATAGATGTCACAAGCATTCCTGACCACAGCAAACCTCAGAAAATAACCATCAATAGCCTTGGCCTTGTAGAGCTGACCCTATTTGACCTATGATTACCTCTCCAAATTTCACCCAGATTGTATTGGCAACCAGCATGAAGTATGAGCCCAGTCTGCCCAGAAGACTGATAACTTAGCCATGAAGATCAACTTCACGTGCTGTGTTACTCGAGTCTGCCTTGGAGGTAAGAATGAGCAGTAATTTCCACGGGGAGTCAGAAAATGAAATGCATGCCAAGTTGCCTTTGCAGTTAGTTGCCTACCAACATGCTAGTTATAAGATGGTAACAGCACCAAAAGTTTTTGTGTTCACTTGACTTCTTCATCTGCAGGGATTAATGATGCTACACAGGTGGTAAAAGGCACCCGAGTTCTTTCCTGAAATGACAAAGGACTGGAGAGCACTGTGGTGCCTTCTCATGTTTACTTTGAGCTTTTCTATGTGTCTCCACTCTTCCTACCTCACAAGCATCCAAACTCTGCCTGTGCCACTGAAGGTGTGGGTCATGTTGAGCCAGTGCTGTGATCCATACGTGTGATTAAATCTCAGTGCCAGCAGGCAGGACTTGTTCCAATAACCTTCTCAAAAGAAGTCAAGGCACACACGTGATAATGAGCACTTATTTCTATACCTATTTGCACGATTTCCTTTACTAAAGACCAACCACAGCTTCTTCCTCCCTCATGCGCTCTTTCTCTCTTGCTCTCTCCCCATCCCTCTCCTTTTGGTTATTCAAACTGCTACAGATGACCACAGAGGAAACACAGGGTCCTTGCAGGATCTACTGGGTGAATGGTGAACCCCAAGCAAACACATTGTTTGTTCAGAAATATTTCAGGCTGTTTTCAGGAGGCAAGAGAATGCTGATTTCTGATGGTGCTTACCTCTTAAAAGGGAGCACGCAATTCTCAGCGGTAACTTTCCATTTCAATGGCTACTGAAAGAAATCTGTTTTGGGAATTGCCTTTCCTTATTTGTGTAAAAATTCTTTTATGCCATTAAGACGTTGTGTAAAGAGAAACAAGATCTAGGGGCTTGGCGAGGCACAGTTTTCACTACCCAGTAGAGTTAGTCTCATTAAAATGGACCTCGTCTCCTCGCTGCTCCTGCACATACTGTCAGTTTATCACAGATCATCTGACATCTCTAAAATGGAAAGCATGACGTAAAGCAGGAAAAAGAGCTCAAGATTGAAAAAAAACCCCAAAACAAAAATTACAAAGACTTTGGAGAAATGGCTCACAGGAAAAGATGCCTGTGTACAAACTTGTCAAGTCTTCAGGGTGTCTATGTGCCAGCCACAGGGAACAATAAGCGATTAATGCTGTGCACCACTCTCTGCCTTCGCCCAGCTCTGCAAGGAGCGGTGCAGACTCACAGAGCCGTGCACACAGGAGTAACCTTCTTAGAAAAGCCCTTTCCCAAAAACCCCTGCAGGGCCACCTCCCTGCCTCTCCCCCCCTCCAGCCCAAAGAGTGTGGATACAGCCCCGGGGGGCTGCNCCTGCCTCTCCCCCCCTCCAGCCCAAAGAGCCCTGGGGGGCCGTGGCTGGTGGGGGCTCTCTGCCCACCCTCTTGCCCAAACCCAGCACCAACACAAGGCAGGCCTGTTTGGGGCTTTCTGGCAGTTCTCGAAGGCGGCAGGTCTGAACATTGGCTTACCTTTGAGTTTTGGGCTGAGAGCTAGGAAACAGCCGAAGCACCCAGATGAAAGAAGACAAAAAAAGCCCTCTGAGACCTCCTCCAAGTCAATGAGGAGTGCAAATCCTGAGCTCTGCCTGACAAAATGCAACAACCGGAATATTACCAGGGGACAGAGGGGACACTGAGAAAGCCCCGGGACACGGAGCAGTGCGGGAAGCACAGGTGGTGAGGGCGGTCTGGGGGAACCACCATGCCTGCCAGGGAAGTAAAATCCCCTTTGCCCCTCACACGGGCCGGAGTGCAACAGGTCCCCACAAAGACCTGCTGTGGCCTTTTCTCCCGACGCTGGAGGGCAAAGCCTCAACGGGAGATGCTGCGGCGCTCAAGCGTGCCTGGCGACGGGAGTCCTTGTTTTGATGGGCGAGGATGGCCATGCGCTGCAGGGAGCTGCTGGCCTTCGAGGTGGCCTCACTGAGCATCACTCCCTCCTTTCCTGAGGGTGGAAATGCCCCCAGAGGGAGCTTGTCGTGGGAGACGTAAATTTTCCTGTTGGTTTCCGTGTGATGGCAGTAAATTCTTTTATTGCTCCTTAAGCTGAAATTTCCTCGGCCAGTTTTCCTAGGAGACTATTTTTGCATGCATTTCCTCATTGCCTGGACAAGACCAAGACAAATTTGAAGCCAGACCATTGCAATAACTCAACTCCATACAACAAGCCTGGTTCAGTAGCGGTGGGGAAAACAAACAGTCAAGGCATTGATGGGAAGAGAGATTTAAATGGTGAAGTAGAGTATCTCACACTGGCTGCGGATTCAGTGGGTTTTCAACACAAACTGGCAGAGACTGGAAAGCAGGTGGGCGGAAATGAAGGCGGTATCAGGAAAAGAGGCTGTGGGACAAAGCAGTCCCTTTGTATAGGTGTATGTATACATCTATATGAATGTATGTTGAATATTTAGATTAAAGCCCCCTCTTATCCAATATGTAAAACGCATAAGTATTTAACTTGAACCCAAGAGTTTACCTCTGACGGTCCCTCTGCTCCCCCAGATATGTTTGACCCAGGAAGTCCAACTGGAAAAACAAGTAAACAAAAAAGGAAAGCCTAAATCAGCAAGAGCGGTACAGAAACAGAAAGGCTTTGTTATATAGCACCCTTCGGGGGCCCTCTGACTGAATGCGTGGGAGTGCGGTGTGTGCTTTCCCTGGGAGATTTGCCTCATCCCCCTGCAGCAGCCTTTGACACCAAGAAAGCAGTTTTCCAGCAGGAGCAGTCTCCCCATCAGTGGTTGTGTGCTGCCTTCACCAACGAAGCATCTAAACAGGGAGCTAAGGTGGATCTTAAAAAGAGAAAAATAGCCACAGTCAGAGGACGAACGCTGAACTAACAAAATCCACAGGCAGAACCCCGTGGGGAGGTGTCAATTTTGCTGCATTTCCCGCCCCATCCAGGTGACATCAGTTAACGTGTTAAAATGGCTAATGTGTCATTAACGGAAAATGGGATCGAAATGAAGGATGCCAGATGCGGGAGGTGAGCCCTTTAAATTCCCAGCTGTAAGCACCGGGTTTGTGAATGAGCCGCTGCCACCAGGTACTTTGGAGGAAAAGCCTAGCTAATAATTGGAGAAAATGGCATGGCACAAAACTCTCTGAGCACTTGGCCTGGAGGCTGTGTGTCCATTAGAGGAAATCAGAAAGTCAAAACAGACACTGTGTAATTTCTCTGTACTTGCATTAACCATATCCCCAACACTCGCGGTGTGGTTCACTTTAGTATAATAAAGCACTTTATTCCACCCCATCACAGCTAAGTGTCCTCATCAGATGGAGTATCACAGTGGCTAGAATTCACTTTTCCATTAAGGAGATCGTGCATCTTGCTAAGGCATTAAGTCTATAGCTCCAGCAATGTTTTGATTATATTTAAGAGGGCATAACTTGCTGATAAACATCCCCCTTACAGCCCCAGAGGAACTTTTAATTTAGTAAAAACCAAAAAACTTCCTTGGTAAAATATTTTGTCTCTATTGCAACCTGTTAATCCAGTTGTTTCACTGCACGGCAAATCATTCCTTTCTAGGCACCAAAACTGTTTTCCTTGTGATGTTTTATTGCATTAACTCTTTGGAGCCACTAAAATCAAGAGAACTGGCAAAGTATGGGGCTCTGCTTTTTTGACCTGGAGCAACTACCTGAAGGTCGGGCAAAGAAATGTCTGAACTGGACTCTTCCCAGAGGTGCTGCAGGATAGAAAAGGCAGTGGGTGCAAGTTGGCATGCAGGAAATTCAGATTAGATATTAGCAAAAATTTTTTTCACAAGAAGGGCAGTCAAAACACTGGAGCAGGAGCCCACGGAGGCTGTGGTCGCCATCCTCAGCAGTATTGTAACCCCATCTGAACCAGGCTCTGCACAACCTGATTTAATTGGCGCTGCTTCGTGCAGGGGTTGCCCTACATGACCCCTGAGGTCCCTCCCAGCTTAAATTATTCTGCAATTCTGTGATCAGCACAGAGAACTAGAAAAAGGGGAAAGCAGCGCAGGCAATTTTACAAGCTCTTCATATTCGCTGTACACCAGAGCCAGCCAAGGACAAGTTGGATCCCCAAACTTCCTACACTGATGCCCAAAAGCCACAGCAGCTGCTGGGAGGGCAGCCAGGTAAGAGCATCCCTTCTCCACGTTTGGGAGCCTGGGAGGGCTGAGGGTTTTTAAAGCACTTGTTGTACACGTGGACATTGCCACGTGCCCTGTGGAGCATCATATGTGATGCCTTTCCGGGGTGGCACTGAGGGCTCTCTGGCTGAAAAGTCCTGAGGTTAGTGTCACAGAGCCAAATTGTCCTCTCAGGTCCACCGCAACCACTCTGAGGTTTGGCTGCGTTGGTATAGCCAAGACCACAATTAATAATGGAGATTTCTGCAGTTCATTTAATTCTCAGAAATTTCTGCTTGCCTTTTAATCCTTGAAGTCATTTTAACTCCTTGCTGACATGTTTACATATTGGGGTTTTTTATATATACATATCTGTAAAAGCAGTAAAACAATATAGAGATGCCTGATAATGTTAAAATATAATACCAATGATAAGCAAGAGCTTCTCTGAGGCCACCTTAAGCCCTGCTGAAACTTAAATGCCAGGTTGTTATAGTGGCATGTTTACTCTCACTTCTAGCTGCATTTTACTGTTTGGCTTCCTAAATCTCAGCAGGGAAAGGACAGCTTAGCTCCCTTGAAGACCGTGCTGCTCTGAAATGATGACTGTTGCTGTGGGGGAAGGGGTTGCGCTCTATGCAGCATGATTTGTAGGACCCTCTATAAATCATTTACCAGCATGCCTTCACTGCAAGCCACAGGCTTACAATTTGTGGAGCTTTAAGAAATGTAAGCAATAACAACACGCAAAGCACAAAAAAAAAAAAAAAACGAATGAAGAGACGGACATCTCGAAAACCCTTGCCTGGAAAACCAAAAGCCTTTATTTAAGTCATAAGGACAAGCACTGAAAGCATTTTAATGGGCGAGTGCCTTACTGCACTGCCACCACGTGTTATACAAATAGCTGCTTGGTGGCCTCAGAGGCAGACGGGGAGGGGGGCTTGGCCAGCCCTGCGAGAGCCGTGCGGCTGCGACCCTCATGTCTCCCTCTTGAAGTCCTTAATAAATCACCCTGCCATGCTCATAAAGTGGAGTTGAGCAGCAAAGCAAAGGCCTGAGCATGCACGCCCGATTGGAAAATCAAGGGATTTTAAAAGGGGAGGGCAATACCTTCCATTTCTGTCACAGGGCAACACCTGTGCATGGTTGCGGACAACACCAGAGCAACTGCTGGGGACCATGTAATGCACGGAGGCATTACATTTTTCTTACTGCTGGAGGAGCTTCCTGGCATCATTCTTATGCCAAATGGAAGTGCTGATACAGATTTTAAGTGATAATTAATGTCAGTCAGCATTATTATAAATAGAAACCCTGTCTGAAAAAATATTTCTCTTTTTGACGATGTACTTGGTGATACAGCAATCCTCCCTCCATTGTCAGGTGCTTCGCTTAGTGCCATACAGCACGGTGATTAAAAATAAGGACTCCACAATATCAGTAAAGATTGCATTAAATGGATGAAGAACTGAGGTATTTTTGAGTGGGATTCAAACAGAGATGTTTCCATTGCAGGTCAGAAGTGACCAAGACATTGAAAATATTTCTCACCCAAATCTAAAAGATGAAATCTAAAGGATGTGACAGGTAGCAACAGGTCTGTCATAAGGATGGGGCCAAGAGCACCAAATACGCTGATGGAGCTGAGGAGTTCATCAGTGCATGCAATGGGAAATTTTTTTTCCCATTTTATTGCCTGAAGGAGACAGGCCTGGGGGATTCGTTTTATGATCTTCCACGGACCACAGTCCCTTCCCAGGGCAAATCTGCTGTGGAGCCGAACAGAGGGCACTAGATCAGCATCTTATGTTAAGTGCTAACCACCTCTCTAAAAGTCCCTCAGAGAAACTGTAAATAATGTGGAAGATGGTGCGACATTTGGTAAGGTAGGCTTACTCAAACAAATTGCAGCTAAATACAGGCAGGTGTAAAGGGTAGGGATGCAGAGTGGAAGCCACTCCTGGAAATGGGCAGCAACCATCCCACAATAATGGCAAAGGGTTTAAGGTCATAATGGAGAAGCAACTGAACACAGGTTGCCAGGGCAAAGCTGCACTAGAAAGAGGTAAAATAATCCCTATATACAAGGTTGTATGTAGTCTAGATGAGGTCAGTTCCTCACAACACCCAGCTCCAGAGTTCATCTTTTTTAATACGGCTGTAGCAAAATTGGTGACCATGCAGAAAAAAAAAGGCACAGCAAGTGCCACAAAATGTTTTAAGAGCTGAAGAAAGTGCTTTAGAGTGAGCAACATAGAGAGCACAATCTGTTTAGCTTATCAAAAAGAAGACTGAGGCATGGTTTGATTACAATGTACTATTACCTTCATGAAACAGTGGGAACCGTGAAGTTCTTTAACGTCGGAGATAACAAGACCCAGTAGCTGGAAGCTTGAGGCAGACAAATCTGAAATGGTAGGAATGCATTATTGAGAAGAAGGGTGAAAAGCTTTGAACAAGGTATCAGTGGAAGTAATGAATCCTCCACCTCTTAGTGTCTTCTGATCAGGATACACAGCTTCACCAAGCAGAAGTCGTGTTCTTGTCAAACATGCCATTGCCATCTCCCTTGTTTTCATGAAAGTCACCCTTAGCATTTCTAATGGCTGAGACTCTATGTGGCAGTAAAGACAAGGGGAAACCAGAAGGGCCCAGAAACTATTGCCCAGAATATTTTTAAATACCCAGTAATTATAGCAAATTTTAAAAAATTGAAGAAAGTAGTTTGCACAAAACTTACGATCCACGTTCTTTAAAAGAAACTCCTGGTTCACGAGCTTCTTTCTTTCTGTTCGTTGCAGAAAGGGCAGAAACACACCAGCATTTAACAGGTTTTTCCCAGTGCTACAGCTATTGATGGCAAAGACTGAGAGATTGGAAATGCCCTAGGAAGGCTGTCAAGAGCCAGCGGGCACTGGGCAGTGACAGCAGACTTGCAAACTGACAACAGCCTAGCTACAAGCATGGATGATAGCTACTCTGATCACCACCCATACAGACCTTAGCCCAGGTAAGACTCAAGGGAATATTTTCTTCTGCATTTATGCCAGCATTAATGCTACAAATTTTCTTTTCCCTTGTGCCAGATGTCCAAGATACAGAAACTGATCTTGCCTGTGGGATACAGGATTCTCTTTTCAAGGAATAATATCTAGAGATTGATCAAAGACATCAACAGTGGATTAAATGGGAACTGTGGATGCTGGCTCATATTAACTTGCTTTTATTTGAGTGCCTGCTGCTGATTTTGAAGTGCCTAAATTAAAGACACTAATGACTGAAAATGTTGCCTAACTTCCCCTAGCTGTGCTTGATCTCCATGTCCCAGAGGAGTAAAGAAAACAATAAAAACTCATACTGGTCAGTAACTGCAACATGCCCCTTGTGACAATGCACAGGGAGCAAGCAAAGAGGAGTAGGAAGCTATTCCTCCAACCCACCATAACAATGTCCAAATCATGTTTTGCACCATTTTCAGAGCGATTATGGAATTTATTCCAAGGGTATAGCAGGGCTCACAGAGTGGTGAGTGGGAAAAACAGGAGAGAGACAAATTATAATGTAAATGTAATGTAAATGTAAAAATTGTAACGGAGGTGTACAAGTCCATAGGACCTGATGAGATTCATCCACAGGTCCTGAGGGAACTGGCAGATGAAGTTGCCAAGACACTCTCCATCATATCTGAGAAGTTGCGGCATTCCTGTGAAGTTCCTGCTGACTGGAAAAGAGGAAACATAATGCCCACTTTAAAAATGGTAAAAAAGAAGACCTGAGGAACTACAGACTGGTCAGTCTCACCTCTGTGCCTGGCAAGATCATGGAGCAGATCCTCCTGGAAACTCTGCTAAGGCACATGGAAAATAAGGAAGTGATTGGTGACAGCCAACATGGCTTCACTAAGGGCAAATCGTGCCTGAAAAATTTGGTGGCCTTCTGCGATGGTGTTACAGTGTCGGTGGATAAGGGGAGACCAACAGATGTCATCTACCTGGACTTGTGCAAAGCATTTGACACTGTTCCACATGACATCCTGGTCTCTAAATTGGAGAGACATGGATTTGATGGATGGACCACTCAGTGGATAAGGAACTGGCTGAACAGTCACACTCAAACTGTTGCAGTCAATGGCTCCATGTCCAAGAGGTGAGCAGTGACAAGTGGTGTTTCTCAGGGGTTGGTACTGGGACCAGTGCTGTTCAACATCTTTGTTGGTGCTATGGATGTTGGGATGGAGTGCACCCTCAGCAAGTTTGCTGACAACACCAAGCTGTGTGGAGCGGTCGACATGCTGGAGGGAAGGGATGCCATCCAGAGGGACCTGGACAGGCTCAAGAAGTGAGCCTGTGCCAACTCCATGAAGTTCAACAAGGCCAAGTACAAGGTTCTGCACTTGGCCTGGGGCAATCCCAAGCACAAATACAGTCTGGGTGGAGAATGGATTGAGACCATCCCTGAAGAGAAGGTCTTGGGGGTGTTGGTTGAGGAGAAGCTCAACAGGAGCTGGCAATGTGTGCTCGCAGCCCAGAAGGCTAACGGTATCATGGGCTGCATCAAAAGAAACGTGGCCAGCAGGTCAAGAGAGGTGATTCTGCCCCTCTTCTCTGCTCTCGTGAGACCCCACCTGGAAAATTACATCCAGCTCTGGGGGCCCCAACATAAGAAGGACATGGACCTGATGGAGCAGATCCAGAGGAGGTCCACCAAGATGATCAGAGGGCTGATCTATCACCTCTCCTATAAGGACAGGCTGAGAGGGTTGGGGCTGTTCAGCCTGGAGAAGAGAAGGCTCCAGGGACACCTTATAGCAGCCTTCCAGTATCTGAAGGGGGCCTACAAGAAGGCTGGAGAAGGACTTTTTACAAGGGCATGTAGTGATAGGATGAGGGGTAATGGCTTCAAACTGGAAGAGGATAGATTTAGGATAGATATTAGGAAAAAAAAATTCACTTTGAGGGTGGTGAGGCACTGGAACAAATTGGCCAGGGAAGTTGTGGATGCCCCATCCCTGGAAATGTTCAAGGCCAGGTTGGATGGGGCTTTGAGCAACCTGGTCTAGTAGGAGGTGTCCCTGCCTGTTGCAGGGGGGGTGGAACTAGATGATCTTCAAGGTCCCTTCCAACCTAAATCATTCTATGATTCTATGATAAACAGCCAGGGAAAAGACTGAGAAAAGTGCTGGAGCAGCAAACTAACCCTCAGGGATGCCCTGACTCAGGTTCTACAATAGGGGATGAACATTTGGGACTGAAGCATTTGAACTTCCTATTCAGATTCCTGCAGCCGGCCTGAGTTTGCTGACATGAATAAGGACTGGCTGTGCCCACGTGAATTTAAATTGATTTCTCATTGCAGCATGAATCCCTCCCTCCCTCCCTGCAGGAGGAGGCACAGCAGCTGAAGTCACCTTTACAAGTCATGCTGACATGGGAGAAAGAGGCTTATGAGATAATGAGCAAATATTTTTTAATTAGGTGGTGAACTGAGGATTTCTCCTGTTTTCTGATCCAGATCCTGCTTGGCAGATGAGAAAGGAGAAGGAGGAGGCAGGACGGGGATGGACTAGGAGAGCACCGCAGCGATCGGGATTTCCACCAAACAGCTTTACTCCTGCTCTGAGCCCTGATCTCCCACAGCTGGCTCTCCTTCTTGCTCCGGTATGCACAATTTTTGTTTTCACCTGTCTCCTGCAACGAGTGTTCACATACAAATCCCATAGGCACAACTTTGGAAGCCTCCTGGTTTCCAAAGGAGAAGTAAGACAGGTGAACCATGAATTCACTCTGTATGTGCCAGGGGCTGTTTTCTGACTGGTTTTCTTTTACTGTTAGCCACTTTCAACCCTCTAATATCGTTGATGCTTTAGTAAAGTGCCTTGAATCTGCAAGCAACATCATTTGCTCGACTATCAGCATTCTCCATCAATAATGAAACTAAAAACATAGCTTAATAGACAACAAGGCTAGAGCAGCTGGCAGTGCCGCACAAATCTGGCACTCTTGCTGCTGAGTTTATTAGACATTTTATAGTCCTGGGAACTAAAGATAATGGATCCGGTTCCCATATGCTGCATCAACAAGAGCTGGGACTCCGTCGTGCCATTGATCTATGAGGCAGCAGTGAATACGACCCAGACACAAATACTAAAATGAATCAATCCTAAGCTGTTAAAGAGACACACGAAGCACTTTCCAGTTTTCAGTTCTTGCTTTCTAATCTCCATTCCATGAAATACTCTCCCAAGGGCTCTTAAAATACAGCAGTTTGCTGCAGACTTTGGGATCAGGTTGAGAGGAATTGCCCCTATGGATCAGAGAACAGAGCTGAAATGTAGAGTGCATTACCCTTAGTAGGCACTTGTGAGCTCCACCCATCCTCTATGGAGGAAAAGCCTTTTTGAGGTTACTTTCAATTTTAAAAAGTGCTGCATGATTATGGTCGTACAGGTTTCCAAAGCAATGTTTACCATAGGGTTCGTAAAGTTATTCTCCTCGGATGACTGGAAAACAAACTTTGATTTGTTTCTAAGTACAGAAAACTGTAAATATCTGCAGCCCAAAGAATAACTTATACCTATTTAAAAAAAAAAAAAAAAGAAATAAGCTTTAGTTTGAACCTGACCAATAGTGACCGGTAGGTGCTAACATTTGCTGCTTCAGAGACTATGATAGCTGCCAACTTTAGCATATGAAGATACTGTGGTTGCTGCAGTCTCAAATCAATTTCTATTGAATCTGCATCAATGTGCTCTATTTTAGCCATTTAAAATATGTCATACTCAATACGAAACAATCGTTTTAAAGCAAGCACGCAAGGAAAAGAAAATAATTTAAAATAGCAGCCTCCAGACTGGCACCTAAAAACATAAAACAAAGACAAGAGAAAAAAAGCCATGATATAAAATCAGTTTTCAAAGCAAGGAGAGACTGACTAGCTACGTATACAAAATGAAAGTTTCACCAAGACATGAAATAGTTTGGAGAGTTCCTACTCAAATGCAGAGTTATGAAAAGCACAGACAATCAGCTCGCTTCTCCTGATTACGGATGCCAAGTAGATCTGATGATGGCCTCAGGCGCTTTCGTGGCTCCATATGCCCAAAATCTCTGCAAAATCACATCAAATGGCATTTGGTATTTAACCTTGCTGTGCCCTTATGGCAAGAAATAACACTACTTGGGTACAAGGGCTCCGCAAAATAGTGAGGGCTTTTCAGTAATTAATATCTAGTAAATAACTCAAAAAGCTGGATAGAGAACTTAAAAATAGACTAATGCATTCATTAGTGTAATTCACTGATGAAAAATCTCCACTGGTAAATTACTTTCTCCTATATGTAACTGGATGGACAGGCGAATAATGAATCTCTTAGATTTATGGAGCATCTCTAACCTGGGAGAAGACCTTGTCGCTTTGCACCTTGAATCATTCTGGTCATTTGGAGAGTGAAACACAACAGCTGTTTAACAACACACCCAAGTTTACAACCTGAGGTAAAAGAAATGTAATTATTTTGAGAGGAGTTAGACTGCTAATGTTAGTGTGTGGATTTATGAGATGAGTTACTCAGTGACTCTGTGAAATCCAGACTTAGTTTGCAGGAGCAAAGCAGAAAAAATCTACCCACCTGTGTAGACTTGCTGGGTGCAGGGAAGGACTCAAGCTTTGCGTGAGTCATCACTCACGTGGCAGACGTTTTATCCATGCTAATCAAGAAAAAAGCATTTCAGTTTTCAATACTAAAGAAAGCTTGTTAGGAAGGCAGTTGGTTAGGATGCTCCTTAGTAGGTATACTTAGCTACTTGAGGTCTTGACTCAAAAGAATACAAATAAAAACTAATTTAGGTGCAAGGGGAATACTACAAAGAATGGTTTTGGTAAAATTCTGTTGCCCCCAAAAGAAATCACCTGGAGAATCCAGTATAAAATGATGATTTGATGAAAATGTTCAAGAGAAGTTAGCAGGCTTCTGATTGAAGTCTCTAACGGGGTCGAGACTGTGATTGACATATACAATACCTTATGTAAAGAGCTCAAAGGGTCTCTGTCAAGGTTAAAAAGAGCCTGAAATTATTTTGTTACCTTTTTACTAGGCTCTCTCCATGGCTTATTTGAAATTGATTCTTTTTAATATTTTTCTAAAAGAATTTTCATTTAAAACAATAATTTTAAACATGGCAATTATCTAAACACCTAATGCCCAAAACACTGCTCTGATCACACAACTGTACTACAACCCAAACATGTAAATGCAGTTATAAATATACACCTTAACTATAGGCTAGCCACTTCACAAAATGTGTGCCAAAGAGGGAGGTGAGCATCCTACCACACAACCCAGCACCTAAGGTGAAGGGCATCAGATGAGCAGAGTTTTAGCCCTAACTCTACTGCTCACATGTGGCCATCAACCAGCTGACCTGACAACTTGGCCCTTGTTACTGCCCATGCTGGGGTTGGAGAGGTTTGGGTTTGCGTGTGAATGATGCCCATGGCAGAGGGTGCAACCTGCAGAGACAGGAACCGGCTGCAGCCCAGAAAGGGAAAATTGGAGGAAAATCATGACGTGCTGGGAACTGCTGGAACACTTATGTTCAAACACCTCTAAAATAAAAAGCTTCACTAAGTCCAGACAAGAGATCTAGTTTGGATCCTGCAAAACAAAAGTTTTTCAAAGATTTGAGAGATTTCCATGGAATTGTTTTCCTGCTGGGTTTTCCTTTGCCCCTATCCTGGCCGCACAAGGGGAGGGCAAGCCAGCGAGCCACCCATCCTCACGATCGTGGCTCCTGTGGTCCCGGTGCACAGCCCTCCTTCCTTATGCCTTCGTCTTGGTTCAGTCTTTCTTCATTTAAGTGAAGGATTTAATCTTAACAACTCGCTAGCTCAGTGACTCCTAACCAATGCAACGAGCTCCAAATCCCTCCCTGCTGGTTCCTGCTGCCTGGAAGGCAAAGCAATAAAACGCAGCCGTGCCGGCTTGGTGTCCCTCTTTTTCCCAGGCAGGTTTAACCCCTCTTCTCTGCTCAGCAGGTCTTCCCGGCTGCTGAAACCTCTTACCAGCCAGGCTGCCCGCCTGAGCAGGCAGCTTGGTGCACAGGACCACACTGGACGGCTGTCCTTTTGCCTGCTCCTGCCAGAAAAGTATGCTGCACCCCGGGAGCCTCGAGACGGCGTTCAGCCCTTAGCTGTGCGCAGAGACCTGACGACCCCTGCGCAGACTCTGTTGACAAGAGACAGCACACCACAGAGGGCTGGCAGAGCCCAGGTGGCTATGGGGGGACCGATCCTGGCCACCAAGGCAATGGAGCTTCTAAGACCAGGCTGCACCTCAGCAGCGCAGGATAGTCCACACCAGTCCTATCATAATCCCCATGCTGAACTGTTCAAGCCATGAATTAAACCCAGGAAATAATTAAATATCATCTACTTTAACAGCCACTAGCAGGAAAATAAATAAGACATCCCAACAGAGGAAGATAGAGTAATTTCACGTTTACGCTTCCAAGGGAAAAGGGAATTTGAAATAAACAAAACATCCTTTTTTTTTCCTGCAGAAAGAGAAACTCAACTGCCTGTCAAAGCGGGACCGTAGCGACACCGAGGGCTCTGTGCAAAATTCTTCTGTTTGCTTCTGCATTTGATTAGCTGCCTGCGTTATGTGTTTTAATTTCCTGCCGTTGAAGCACATTGCTGTCATGGTGATAGATGCTATAGAAATGAGTAAAATAAATAAATAAAAGTTCAGAACACTTTTGACCAAGTCTGCGCTAATTAGCGCATAAGACAAACAGACAAATGTTTTCTGGGATTTGTGTCAACCGTATCCAGATTCTTCCCCTGCTTCTCAGATATCAGCGAAACCCTTTCTAGAAATGGAAATAAAGAAAGGCGGCAGATGGTGCTGGGAATACTCTGAGTAAGATGTCTCCATTCAGAGCCAGATATTAGTAGCAAACCATCCAGTTAACAGGCACAGTGAAGCAGTGAATATTTAATGTGATGGTAGTAGAAGAGCGAGGAAGGCGATACTGCAAAATGACTGGTGAAGGGCTAACCAGGAACCGTTCAGAGCTGGCGTGGGTGAGCCGCTCCACCTGTGATGGGAAAAGCTGATCCAGCAGGAATAGATGGAAGTGGGAGGGGAAGGAGAAGGGGGCTATCTGTCATGTCGCACTGGACAGGGCAGAAACATGGGAGGACAGAGATTAATCTTGTTAACATAGTTTATAACACCAAAACAAATGGTGTGGCAGCATTCGTCTCTACTTCTGGACTTTTTTTACCAAATCAAAATAGCAATAATCATAAGTAGCACAGGGTTCAACCAAAAGATTCCGAAGAGTTTTAGAGGCATAAAACAAAGACTGCCTGCACTTTCAAAGTGAGGAAAGGACTTCTCTGATTGACAGCGGAAAAGAAATACATAAAAATAACTCCTTTCCAAACCCAAAGAGGAGTTATTATTTCTTGCAGAGCTTCTACCACAAGCCATCATCATCCCCTCCTGGCTGGCTTTCCTGTAGAGATTCAAAGGTACAACACATATCCTCAAGCCATGTAATATCACTGCTATTGCACTGTCTAGGCAGTTCTGATCAAATTTTCTTTGATCAGAAAATTAATCTTAGCTGGAAATAGAAAACTAAAGGGATATTTACTGGACACAGTCAATATTAAATTATCAGATGTTTAGTAATTTTTTCCAGGGTACTATCATTTCTCAGACAGATACGATCCCAATTTAGGCTATAAGTGTAAATTTTAATCTCAGTAATAACATCTCCCGTCATATTGCACTGTCACCTGCATATACTTTGCAATGCAAATTGCCCCAAATACAGCCTTCCTTTAAGCTCACACCACTAAATGGATGTCTATAGCCTGAAATCACACGGCATGCATTTTTGGCCTTGCACAATCTAACCTGTAGACTTTGATCTTAATGGCATAACTGTCCACCATAGTAACTGAACCTCTGCTGTTAAAAAAACAACGTTGCTGAGAATTTATGTCTTTACAGAACGGGGAAGTTCTGTCAGTGCTGCTTTTGTTACAAGGAGTTACTGAACAGTCGGTGTTGGCTGTGTTTTTTATTCAGATGGCTGTAGTCTGTACCTAGAGGGGAATGCAGCAGAAACAAGGCTAACAGAGGAGCAAGAGGACTACTGAAGAGGACCAGCACAACTATGTAGCTATGCAGTAAGAACTATAAGTAAAGCAGCGCAAAGTAAGATCTTGCGATCCAAGGGACTCTGTTAATACCCAATCATTCAAGGATGGACCATCCGGTCTGGGGACCTGCTGGTCAACACGGTAACTGTGGTATCAGTGTCCCAGATCTCACACGTGTTCTGCTAAATTCACCTCTCCTTGACAGAGTGTTTTGGTCTCTGCCAAGGCAGAAAAATCACCCCCCAAATCCTAGCCATTTGTCACTGGAAGATTTGACAAAAGCAGTCACGAGTTACGCAAGGACCAGTGTCACCTGTGGCCAGCTCTGGCTGATGGCCTGTGCTGCTTTGAACGCAGGAGGAGCGAAGCTTCAGCCAGAAAAATCCCATCCACTCTCTCAGCAACCCACAGTGCCCAGGCCTGGCCATCGCTGGCTGCCAGTCACGGCCATCACCGGCCGTGGACCCTGCTTTGCCCAGGGGGAGTTTTGCGTTTGCTGCATCATCGTGTTTGGATGTGCCACGTCTCCTCCCCACTGCAGGCGGTGCAGCAGCACAGGAGGGCAGGGGCGGCTGTCAGGGAAGCAAGGAACTGCTGAGGAAGGCGAAAAGTGACAGCCGGAGCCTATGGAAAGCTGTAGGGAACAGCGGCGAAAGGCAGAGGACAAGGCGTGCAGGCTGGCACAGCCTCCCTTCCTTTCATGGAGAGACAGCCTTGCCTGCAGCAAACTTGGGCTGAGAGCCGGCCGCGCTCAAAAGCACCTACAAGAACAAATTGGGCAGCTGTGGGGAAAAACACATTTTGCTGCTGATGCATCGCGATGAAACTAGCCCAACCTGCTGACTGGACAGCCTGCAAGTATTTCACTAACGCAGCAGGCTGAGCGCCAAAGGTGTCAATTTGCGGTGGCACAATAGGTGTACGCAGTGACTGGCGGGGAAGGCGTACGTGAGTGAGAGAGGTGAAGTCCATCACTACATCCATAGTGAAGCTCAGGATGAGGCAGTTTAACACTATCTATCTCAGAGGTTACTGAATAAGCAATTTGGACTGCTTATCCATGTGCCTCTTCCAGCAGACTAAAGGATTTGTGGTGGGGGGCAGGTAGCAGTGGAGACCCCAGGGGTACCACGGCCAAAGTAGCAAAGGAGCACCCTGCTTGAGATGGGTGGCAACACAAGGCCCACGCCAGCCCATGCTGGCCTGACCAAGAGTGGGGGGCACACAGCTGGGTGAGGAGCAGCCCGTTGGGCAGCGAGAAGCACGTTCAGCTGTTTGGCTGCTCCCAGTGTTGTTCAGAGCACATTTTGAGCTTCACCAAAGCCTCAGGCCCACATTCAGAGCACCAGTCCCATGCTGCGCTGAGCCCCCTGTCCGTGGCACCTGTGATGGGACTGGAGCAGCATGGACTTTGGAGGGTGGCAAGCCTCTTCACGGTACCTGGACGTCTTTCCTCTTGTCATGTGCTAATGGCAGGCAATTGTACTTGCAGGCTCCAAGAAGACAAAATCAGTCCCTTACTAATCGGTAACACTGCTTTTGCTGAGATGCAAAGGGATGGGGCTGCCACGGTGCTGTCCTGCAAACGCCACTCTGCCAACTCAACTTCTGAGTGTCCTGATATGCATTTCCTCCCTGTTTTAGGTGCAGATGCAGAAGGTTTTGGGGAGTTTTCTTCAAGGCCACATATATCATCAGTCCTGTAAATGATTGCAGTGGCACCGGCTCCTGTCCTTGACTGTGCTTCTTTGTCAAACGCGGCAGCGATAGCAATCACTCCAGTGTTTTGCAAACCTGCAGATCACTATTGCCAATCTTTGTATAAACAAGAACTAATTAATCTTCACCACATCTCTGTGAAGAAGGTAAGTATTATCGTTTATTATCTTTCCTGTTTTACAAACACAAACTGAGATGGCAAAACAAAAAAATGATTTGCTGAGGGCCAGGCAAGATAAACACGTTGTGGGCAGCAAATATAGTTCTGCTCTGCGGAAGAAGGCAGCCTGTGAGGTTCCCAGCCTTTACCTTAATGCAGATAATGAAGAATGGCTATCCTGATAAATAGGGAGCTGTTCTATGAAATGGAGGTTTTCCACTCTGAGAATAAGTAGAACAGCAGCCAGAATATTTTACTAATTTTATTACGAAAGAAATACAAAGATGAAGGGCCCGAATTTGGAAACAGAGCAGCAGCTGCACACATTTGGTTTTGGTTTTTAAAAAGAGCACAGTTCCCATTTAGGCTTCAAAGTGGCCGCTCTGTCAAAAGGCCCACTGACATATTGAACCTCTTGACATTTTGATTTTTAATTTACCCTGAAATATTGCGAAGGGATCAGTTAAGTGCTGAACTTCATTTTTCTTTTAGTCTGCTGCAGTCAGATGGCGTAGAGCTGTATCTTTAAAATCTTGCCCCATTTTGTGTGTAGTAGGGACATGGAAAATTGGCTTTCTATGAGTGCAAAGGCAAGAAAGGATGTAGAAAGCTTGCTGAAAAAGAGTTGAAAATTGCCTGCTTCACTGTAGCCTTGTCTCAGTAAGATGCTCCCTGTCTGCAGAAATAGTAGTTGTTTCCTACCTTCTTTTTCCACATGTTAGTAATTACACTGGTCATTTTAAGAAACTAGTTACAAGTGTGGATTATTTTCACGTCTGGTCAAATGATGAGTAATGATTTAGTATTCCTGTGCCACATTCTTGCAAAGCACTTTAAACAGATTTGAGTACGTGAGCCTGATCTTTTAAAAAATCTTAACTGAGCAAGAAGTAGCTGAAATTATCCTGAAAAAAGGCACTCAGGTGGCATGTCACTTCTTAGCTGTATGAGGTGAGAAGGGGAAAGGCAAGGCAGCGGCAAAAGCAAGGGGAGAATTTCCTGGGAACGAGCTCAAGATGCATCCGCTGGGGAATCCCTTAGGGCCTCCAAGCAGGTAAATAACTAGCATTAAACTGTCCTGCAGCTCTTCAGCTCGCTTATTTTTTCCCTTTATTTTTTTTCTTATGGAGAACCCTCACACAGTGCAGTGCCCTGAATTTATTCATTCTTTATTTGATTTGATAAATGCCTTCTCCGTATTTTTTTTCCCTCTAAATTCTGGGCGCCAGTTGCTAGCATCCTAAAGTTTTCTCCTATTAAATAACGTAGTTAAAGACTAGTCTGAGAAAGTCACCTCTCTTCTGGATGGGCAGAGCGCCCTGGCAACCAGCTCAAAGACAGATTTAGGCATTAGCAAAGAAAGAATAGAAGCAGCAGTAAAAGGGAGGCCCTCCTCCTCCTGTATCACATAGAAATGGCCCAAGTAAAGAAGTTACTTTGGTGCCTAAAATTAGGAGATGTGAGCATTGCAAGTCAAAGCGCTGTCTGTGATAGGCACATTTCCCCGTGCTGCAGTGTTTCCTTGCAGCCTGATGTGAGGAGGATCAGTGCGGCCTTTGCCATTGCAGCTGCCTGGGCATGCAAAGAGCAATTGGTCAAGAGCAAACTTGGCTAAAAGGGGTGTTTAAGAATCAAAAAATTTGCTTCCTGGTGAGCAAGCCAGAGGCAAAGCAAGACACCATGTGTGGTACTTGCAGTCACCCAGTCTTTTATTTTCGGACATGGGAGGGGAGGAACACTACGTGGTTACATGTTTCTGTGGCAGAGAAAATGGTGCCACAGTGGGGAACACCACTGTCCAAAGGAGGAGGGGCCTGGAAAATGCACGAGGACTTTGGTTGTTGGCATGAAGACTTCGGAAGAGCATAAGGTTGAAGGAAAAGATGATAGAAAAGGTAGATGGTTTTGCCATAGACATTAAATGGCCTGGGCATCTCTTCATCTGCTTCTACATAAATTTGTCAGAGACCAGTGCCCCAGGAGCAGTGACTGATCAAGTGCCAGGCATTTTAGTGTACAAAGATCAGAAAAGACAAATGTGCATGTATCAGCAAGATGGGGAGTAGTATGCTCCCATAGACGGGTGTCCGGGGACAAGGAGCCTATATGCTCCAAGCCAAGAGGTGAGAAGCAAAACCAGGGGGCCTCAGAGCAAGGCAGTGACACCTCACCCTGCTGGGAAAGCGAAGAGGGGAGTTAGGGACCGCTTACTGTACAGTGATGTCTGTCCCTCAGGTGGCACAGTACGGTTTACAGAGATGCGAAGAAAGGGTTGTCAGATGACCTGGAGGTGTTTCATTGCTTCTGGAAGAATACCTATTTAACATTAGTTAAATAATAATAGTTGTCCTATCGAAAGGTAAGTGAAAGGGAAGGGCAGGCAGTTCATAGCCAGACTGCCGTTGGGGAGCATGTGATGAAGCTGTTTGTCCAGGACAGGTCCATCATTAACCTGGAGAAGCCAACACCTCTTCTGGGAATTAGGTTCAGGGAGACATTCTCGCAGAGAGAAACCCAGGAGCTACCAAGGCAAGGGGCTACCTCGGGGCTCCGAGCTGGTCGATACCTCCTCACTATTTAGTTACAGGATGGGAGCATCAAAAAGACACAGTAGAAGAAGCAGAGGAGTTTTCCTTGTTTCTTTTCCATTCACTTAGTTAAACAGGTGCCAGGTTTGCAAGCAGGTCATCTTATTGAAGTTTAGGACAGATTTGTATTGATTTGAAGTCAGAACATTGCCCAACTAAGTGAACCTGCAGTAAACTAATTTTATGCCAAGTTAAGCCTGTACAAAGAAATCTTGCAATGGTTAAAATGAATTGGCATTTAAACAAAGTAAACTTAATTTGATAAAACTTCAGTGAGAAGATGAGGCTACTCATACTGTGGCTCTGCAAGAGCATTTGAGAGAGTTATTCATATAATTCTTGCTGCACAGAAAAAAGCCTGGTTTTGAATCTACGCAGCAACATCAGATAGAAAGGGGTTTATGAACAGATTTTTTTAAAAAGTCTTGATTACAGTTTAAAGGCCCAGTTCTAATTCTTTGACTAAAATAATTTTCTATTATAGTATAATTCACTATTCAAAAAGAGTAAGGTAGCAGATAGTGTCTAAAGCCAAGACAAAACTACAAGATGGCATGTAAAATAACTGTAATTAAACAATCAAATGTAGCAATTAAACATGAATGATTCTTTATTAGGCTGAATGAGGATGCCAAACAAGGCTCCACAGGTGGCGAGTTTATTCCCCCATGCTCGCTGGTATTTTCATTAGCAGTTCTTGGCATAGTCAGACATGCAAATCTGTCCGTGCCTTTAAGAGCAAGCCCCTATTTAGGTACCATTCAAACCAAGGAGGATATGCAAATATCGAGAAGGACAGGATTAAAGTGTAACGTGGTGTTTGGGAGATAAAGTGAAGAAATCTACTGAGATTCAACAAAGCCAGTGTTCTGCATGGAGAATAATGAAATGCACCGCTATAGCATGGCAATAGAAAATGATGGGAAGTGTGTGGTTTTGCTATAGGGTCTGCAGCTCATGGTTAAAACCCTAAGAGCAACGCAAGCCAGCAGCGCTGCTCTTTGACAGATGCAGCATCCAGCCAGGCGAGATGGGCTTTGCTGGGCGCCACAGCCACAACCAGGCGGCAGCGCTTTGTGAAGCGTCTGAACTCTCCTTGCAGACGTTGCCATTTCGAAGCCAACTTCTCTGCCAACAGCCGGAGGCGGCGAGTTCTTCGCAGCCACCGCTGCGGCTTGCAGCCCTGCCACCCCGGAGGGACACCAGGGAGGCATTGCCACAGCTGCCGGAATCACCCAGGCTGGCATCCAACGTGGCCAGCGTCCCCCTGGGCAGGAGCAGGGCCACCAGCTCCCCTTGGAGCCACCTGCTGCCCTGAGCCTTTTTGGGCCAGGGGCTCCCCAGGGGCTTTTCCCAGGTTACAGTACTTTCCACATGGCTCTCTGAAGTCCGCCTGAAGGCAGGGACTGGAGTCTGCCCACAAAGTGGTATCTGCCTTTGCAGGGACTCATAAAAATGACTCCCAGCTGAACAGTCGGCCAGTCAAACCCTGCATCCACCCGTGCTTGGGAGAAGGTTGGATTTGCATGCTGCCAACCGGACAAGGTGCCCCAGCAATAAAATGGTTAATAGCAGAGCTGTGGGAAAACCAGGGGAGATAATTATGCTAATTGTGCTGCTCTCCTTCAGCAACAGAGGCAGTGGCACACTGTGTTTGGTGCAGGGCACATTTTTTTTAAAGATTAATTGGGAAGAGCTTACAGGAAAGAAACAAAGGTGATAAAGGATTTGGAAAATAAGACCTGTGAGAGAAAGGCATGTTCAGACAGGAGAAGAGAGGGCTGAAGGGACACATAACTGTCTATGAGCACGTTAAGGGACATTATAAAGAGAATTGGGACTGATTCTCATTAGTCAGTGAGGAAAGAATGGGAACTAATGGGTTTTAACTCCAGTAGGCAAAAATTAGGTTAAATGTTAGTGAAAACTCCCCAAGATCAAACAGGTAACACAGCAGTCTGCCGAGGGAGTGGGACAGTGGCCACCACCACAGAGATGCCAGGAGGGACCACATACCAGGCCCACAAAGGCAGCAGGGAAACCATCCGAGCAATCCTCTAGCAGCCAGGCTGGAGATCGTGGCCAAATCACTGAGTGAGGATCTCCCCTCAGCTGAAAGGTCCGGGAGTAGGACAAGAGGTCCCAGAAAGAGCAGACTACGTGGGAGGGCTAGAAACTATTCGGGTAAGAGCATCTCAGGGATGGGGCAGAGTTTTTGCTGCAGCAGGGTCAGTTGTGATAGGGATGGTCAAGCTGTTCTGTCCTTTCTTCCCAGCTGGGTCTTCTCACCGGGGATGGAGAGAGACAGCCCCGCAGCTGGTCCTCCTCACACCCGGCTGTGACATGCGCGTGGGACTGCTCCCAGACTCGGGCAGTTCCTGGTCCTTCTGCCCTGTCCTCAGATGGCAGAGGGAAACAATATGGCTGCTATAAATCCCAAATTACTCTCTGAGGGTATGCATGGACATTTTGGACAAGGCTTGACCTCCGCCAGCTGTGAGCAACAGGGAAGCAGCCTTGGGGCTGCAAAACAGCTGGATCAGAAGAAAGCTGACCCCTCTGGAGCCAACACACGACACATCATGTTTCATCTTGACCATATGCAACATAGCAATGCAATGGTCTTTGGTGAATACTCCCTGTTTATTGAAGTAATTACCACAAGATGCAGTTTGCTTCATATGGGCAAGCAAACCCCATCCTTTACCTTTTCTCTCCTACTACTACATTATTAGGAGAGCAACCGAGAAAAGGAAGGAGCTTGTGCACAGGACATGCGAGGAGCTCCTCCCTCCTTCAGCCAGAGCTGGGGGTCAGGTCACCTGCGGTGCTTTTTCCTTTTCAGTGCCACAGTTGTAGCCCAATTAACACTAGCAGATATGTCTGCCGGTGTTTTTTTTGTTTCATTTCCCAGGGAAAAGGTGGAATGACTTCACTTTCACTAATTCAGAGACTGATTTCAAGTTCCCCTTTTAAAACCCTTTGGCCTTAGCTGAAATATATGCTTTAGAAAGCAATAAAAAAAACAGAAGGAAAGCACGTTGCACTAATTCCATCAGTGCGCAGAGGCAGTACTCCCAACTCTTCTGCAACACACGAGGCTTGGGCTTGAGCTGAATCTTGATGAAGTCAACGCGGGTCTTCTTCTTTCACTTGTCTGGGCTTTGGACGAAGGCGCAGTTTGCCCGGCTGGCAGGGACAGCAGCGGGGTTGGGATCTGCAGGGAAACAGGCAGCCCCAGAGCTGGGGCCACCCAGGCTATTAAAAGCAGGCAGGATATTTCTGGTTAATGCTTTTGGGAGATGGAGAGAAAGGAGTTTGGTTTCTGGCTTGGCACCACCAGCTGCCAGCCTGCAGTGAGATGCAGAGCGACTGCCAGCTGAGGATCTAAATTTGGTATTGTTACTACCCCCAAGCAATCAAACATGATGACTCAACCCTAAATCAGTGGAACGGTTTAAAACCCAGGAAATACAATAATAATAAAACATGCGGATTTTCTTTGACCTTTTTATTTCTGGACCTCCGTGGGTAACTGATGTCATGATTTGAAGAGTTTGTGTTTCCTTTAAAAGCATTTAATGCTTATTTACTTAGGAAAGATGTGATTTAACAAACTCGCTTGCCTCCAGGAGTCAGAGTTTTAATGAAGACTAGAGATATGAGCCTATGGAAAAACTGCAAAAGTCGATCAAACTGCACCTACACAGAAGACAAGTTTGTTCTGCTTCCGATATGACAATATTTACCTGTCAGGGTAAGAGATCCGAAAGTCAGACTTTCCTTTGCATTTCTGCCCAATTCTGTCTTTACAAAGCTTGATTTTTGTGATATCCTGTCCAGCATCTAAATCAGTGAGCTGTCTCGCACCAGGGATGATATTTCCACAGAAGATGGATTAATCTTTTTTTTTTTTTCCCATTGATCTGGGACTCGAAACAGCTTTGGGGAGGGAGGCAGATAGGAAACAAGAGGGGATTTAAGCCTTTCGCTTCACCTTTAAAAAAAACCCATGCAGCATTGCTGTCCCTGGAGTAGGCCCACATTATTACTACAGCCACAGCCACATCATCAGAGCTACAGCGCTCGGAGTTGTAGATCATCAGTCTGCTGTCACAGCCGTGATGTATGATGGAAAAAGCCATCCATCTGCAAACACCGAGCACAAAGGGCTGTGGCTGCAAGGATGCAGCGTGGCATGTGCGACGTACACAGCAGCAAGCATTTTCCAAACAAAAAGGACATAAACGTGGTAAATTAAGACTCATCAGAAGGAGAGGGGAAGACGTTCAAAGCCTCTCACTTGCAGGTCTCCAAAACTGCAAAATGCAAGTATGCTCTTGGATCCAGAAATGACACCTATGAATCCAGCTACTGCTTCTTCCACGCACACACCTCTTTCCCTTAAAGCTTACATTTGATTTTCTCTTCCAGTGTAAAACCTCAATCATATTTACACCTGCTTTAGGATCTTTACAGACAAAGACATTTAAGGCTGTGAAATCTTGGGAGAAGGTAAAATGACATGGTGGATCAATCAGCTGATGCTTCTTCCCTGCACAGCAGGGGACTCCAGCAAGCCTCTTGTATTTTGTGCAGAGACTCAGCTCTGACTGAATTTTTCCTTTGGCACTATAAGAGCAGAAAGATATTAAAAAAAAAAAAAGGAAGTGAGAGAGACCGAGCGAGCATAAGCGCTTATGCATGGCTCCAGGTTTCTCAACTAAAATGAACTGTTGGTTTTCCAGGAGAGAAGCCATTTCTTGTACGTTACTCTGCTGCGCAATACTCCAAGTGTGGGTGCAGAGAAGGTTTACAGTTAAATAAAATTTAGAAAAAATAATTTAAAAAAAAAATAGTGTGCATTGATCACAGAGCCACTCATGCAGATGCATCCCAAGATGCCGATCATCCAAAATGGTTCTCCGGAGCTTATAACATCTGTCACTGGGTGACAAGCAAAGCTGATGCTTTATGAAAGCAGACATTCAGGAAGGAGTTTTGTTTTTTTCCGTCTCCACACAAGAAGTGCCTCATCTGAAAATCAGAAGCCACAAAGATGTGGGTATCATGGTAAAGGCAAACGGGAGCAAGCAGTTCAGTGACTCTACCTTTTGAGCTGTGGGAGGGGGATCATGCATTTACTTTTGGATAGCTACAATACAATTTTCAAAATGTCTACCTCCATGTAACATAATACACTTGAAATACCACATTTTTGCTCATTAATAGTATATGATGGCACATACACCCAGCTGTTCTTGAGAACATAAGTCTAGAGGCCTTTGACAAACACATCCTCTGCTTGTGGGGAATGTGGTAGGGCACCCTGATGCTAAAAGGCATTTTCCTCCTCACATTTCACATGCTTTTCAATATCTTATTTTTGTTTAGGAAAAATTGTTAATTTCTAATACTTTGCCACTAATGTTACCTTTTTTTTTCATCTTTGCATGTGGATCTGCCAAGAAAACATTTTAGTTTGGAACTAATATTCTTTCATTTTTTCATTCATGCTTTTCTCTCAATAAATATTTGAGTTGATCACAGATTTTTGTGGCTAACAGTTTATTTAAAGAACCCGGCTCTTTTAGCTTGCCAAATCATCACTTGTGATATTTATGAATTTTTTCATAACTGCAAAACATGTTTTGCAAAGCCTACATGCCTCTAAATCCACATACCCAACCCCTGAACTTTCCTAAGCAGATGATGAGCTTTGCTGAAGACAATGGTAGTTTGGCTATTCCCCAAAACGACAATGAATTCTTAGAGCTTGGCTGCACAGAGGTGAGTCAACTCTGCCTTTACAAAGAAGAACGAGGGAAGGAATGGAGTTACAGGACAACCAAGCAGGTGTCCCAGGAGGGAAGCCTGGCCAGATGAATCCTGGAGATCCCGGCTATGAAGTACCAAAGCACTTTTGGCAGCACAGTGAAGCCCTTCCAGCCTTACACCAATAAACCCTTGGGAACATCTGGCATAGGAAAAGCATAGGAGGGTATGAAAGAAAGCGGTGGCTGAGGTAGTATCGGATCTAAAATCGAGAGGTCTAATAATGAATGCATCGGTACCGTCTAAAAGAAAGAAAACACCTAGGGTAAAGCAGGCAGCACACTTTGCAGGGATCCCAGGACAGCTGAGAGCGTGTGATTGTGTGTGGCCACAGCTCTAGGGAGCTTTTTAGTTTTTCTGCTTGAAGTTTTGCCCCATTTTGTGTTTTTTTTTTTCTTAAGCTGCTTTATTCAGTGCCAACTCCTCAAAAGAAGACTGTGGGAGAAAAGTCCTCAAGGAAAGAATTATTTTTAGGTTAAATAGCTAGGCCAGCAGTTTACAAAGCCAACAAAGGCCCAGGTTGTGCTCTCCAGGACACTCAAACCAACACGGGCAGAGTTTTCTCATTTAATTCAGGAACTAAGTTTTGGCTTGCACACTTCCCCTGTTTATCCATATCCGAGTGTGGAATGTCTCTAGTGATGCCTGAGGGAATGGGTCCCCTTTCTGACAGGCAACGGGAAGGAGAGAACGAAACTGCCGATGTCATTTTTGCCCGCCAAATTGCAATGGACGGCTGACACGCCGCCATCCCCACCCCTACGGCAAAACCTCCAAAGTACCCTCAGCCCTGCCTCCTCGGCCCCATGCGAGGTGCTCCCACTCCCCTGGGGCTGTTGAACTCGGACATCAGTTAGCGGGTGTTGCCCTCTTTTGCCGATCTTTGGGAAGGGCTGATAATTAGGAAGAGATTTCCAGAGCAGGTTGTCACCCTTGACAACAACAGCATGGGGAGAGCAGGTAACTGGCTCGCATGCAAAAAAACAACCAAAAGCAATTTACTATACAAGGATTAGAAAGGGAAGATATAGCAGAAAGAAATATTTAAAATGGATTATAGTTTTAATAAAAATTTTTAGACCCCTCTCCTTTAAACCTTCCCACAGTTAGCCTTAAATAGATGCATCGACAATTAAATATCACAGGTAAGTCTTGCTAAATTATCTAGGAGACGAACTTCCCATTTGCACCACATCTTCAGCAACATGATTTATGTTGCTTAAATGGCGCCCACCTCTACCGTACTTGAGTTTTGTGATTTTAAGGCTTGAGCAACTATAATTAAAGAGCCTTTTTGGAGCAAGCATAGCACCGTGCAGTGTAATGTGACATTCAGAATACATCAGCATCACTTTACACAGGAGTTCTGATTATTTTCACTCGTGCACTTCAGCCCTGTCATTTATCCCCAGTGAAGCTCGTCTGCCTCAAACCATGGTGTCTCACCTAGTTCATGCAGTTTTCCCCATTTCTATAGACCTCCGTTATTTTAATCATGTGGTTTATATGTTTAATTCTTAAGGTTAAAGATCTACTTCTGTTTGCACACTAATGATTTTACTAGCCTATTGCTTAATGCAAACAGTCCTAAAATAGGGCAGCTAATCAACGCAGATGTGAGACATGAACATCGAGGCAGCATCATCCATTCACATAGCAATGTATGTCTGCAACGGAAGAGATTTTTATTTTTTTGTTAAAAAGGATGCCAGCAGGAACTGAGACTGCTCTTTGATTCAGCGATAATGAGTGAACGTTGCACCAAGGAAATTTACATTTTGCCACTCGTATGAAAAAACAGAACTATTCTTCTAAGTTCAGATTTAGGCCCCCCAAATACACGCTGATTTCCTGAAGTTTGAGTGCTCCGAAACTCCTATTGATGTGAATGAAAATCTTGGCAATTTAGTAAAAGATGACATCCAACATGAAAGGTAAAAGTAGGGTGGGTGACTACCTGTAAACATTCCTCCTGGAGGATCTTCTTCTCTGAAGCACATTAACCCATCTTGCTCTTCCCTTTCCCCCGCTGCAGGTGAAATCACATTTTCATCTGTTTCTGCCATATCTGCTTCATTTGGAAACTTTCTGAAATATATTAGAAAACCTGTACAAGGCTCCGTATCGAGACAGAAGTGCATTTCTCTGTGCTGACACCTACCATGTCAAACTATTATCTAGGCTTCCCGCTGGCTGATGCTGCTGGAGAAAGCTGAACTTTGACTTCAGGGGAGGCAGCGGAAGGTAATTTGGTCTGTGCGTCACATCTCAGGCAGGAAGGAGGCTGCAGGTCTCATCTAACTCAGACCTGTGAGGCCACTTACAAGGGCTGTGGTGGTTCGGGCAGGGGCCACGAGGCACTAGCAGTCCCACAAGGCTGGAAGTCACCTGGAAGAGATGCTCTTCTTCCCTACTGTGAAGCAGCATGAAGGGTGACTGCCATGTTGCCATCAGCATATTGCGCTGCTCAGATGGACACAGGGCACTGTCCACTGTTAGGGCTATAGAAAGATGCATGCATATGTATGTACACCATCGCTATATATATATAGTAGTGTGTGTATATATATAGTAGTGTGTATATATATATGGGTCCTGACACACCAAGTTAAAACTGAAACAGGTTGACATGGAAACAACAAGATGTAGTTTTCTTTATTGGCCAGTTTGGTAGCATGGGCAGTACTGGTACTGCTGACTTTTTCTGGTCTAAACCAGAAACACTACATGGTCTACCAATGCTTAACGACCGTTCATTGGGCATTTCAATGATTGCGTGCCCTATCCTGATAGCAAACATTATTGTTTTATTTCTGTTTATTTGTGTGGTACCAACCCCGAGTTCCACATTTTCTACAAAATTAACAGTACAGGCCATCTCCAGATGGAAGAGTGAGTATCCTGAAGATGGAAAACCAAACATCCTACAACAACTATAGCTGTTGAGGGTGACAAAGCACTGGAACAGGCTGCCCAGAGAGGTTGTGGAGTCTCCTTCCCTGGAGATATTCAAAACCTGCCTGGCCACAATCCTGTGCAATCTGCTCTAGGTGAACCTGCTTTAGCAGGGGGGGTTGGACGAGATGATCTCTAGAGGACCCTTCCAACCCCTGCCATTCTGTGATTCTGTGATTCTGTGACTGTGTTGATATCCTGTAATCAAGGTAAAATACTCTCTCCTGGCAGCAGAGGCCCTACACAACTCCTGGGTACTTTCAGACTGCTGCTAGCAGAGCTGTTCCTCAGCATCTCCTGTATTGAAAGTAGGTCTTTTGCTCATGGGTGACCTTTAACAAACTAAGGGAGACTTGCCCAGCATCTTATTAACTATATGGCTGTTATCCAAGCCATTACAGGCCAGCCAGTCCATTTGAAGGTGTCTTTCCCCTATCCAGAGGATGTGGAGGAAGAGGCTACTATTTATATTGTGGTGATTAACAGGGAAGAACCTGAGCTACCAGCACCAATAGCTTCCCAGGCTTGAATGAAGAGAAATAGTTGTCCACTTTTTTCTTCCATAAAGGAGGTACTTAAGCAATTTTTGGTACATTTTTCCTTCTGTTTTTGATGAGAAAAAGTACTGTTCTCATTCTCCCATTAGAAACTATTATATAGCAGATAGTACATTTACAGACAGTAAAAGCAAACACATCAGTTAACATTTGCAGGCCAAGTATGGAATTGCAGAAACAACAAATTATTTTTAAAATTAAGGGCCAAAAATGAAGCCGCCTTTCAGTTCCTGACATTCTGCTGACACCAGAAATGCAAACCTGCTCCTAAGTTTTAGAGAGTCTTCCTTTGGTGACTCCAGTTTCTTTATTATTGAGGAGCTCAGCCTCCTTGCCGGTATGGTGCAGGTTGAGGAAACGCTCTGCTCAGGTGCTCAGGCGGATGCCATCGCGGCAGTAATACATGGATACTTCATTTAAAGTGTGTCACCAAATCTTATGTGGGTACCAGCCTAATTCTCTTTCCCTCTCCTCCCACCCCACAGCTGTTTATATCACTTGTTCCCCCTCTTCCCTTTTGTTAATTTATTATACCGGGGCAGCAACACGTAGCAGATGAAAATCATGGAAGCAAGGCTGATTAGGATTCTATGTCCTTTGAGTGGTACGTAAAAAAATGCTGTGTGAAATGTCATGAAAGTAGATTTTGAAGTTTTGACAGATGTGAGAAAAGGAAAAATGTTTGCCATTTGTCTTAATGACACTTTAGTACGTTTGGAGAGCCAAGGGAAAAAAAAAAAAAAACAACAACAAAAAACCCAAACCACTGAGCAACAATTCTGGAGGGATGTGAGCTGTTTCCAAAAGTGATGCTGGGCTGAAAGCAGACCCACGGGATATCAGTGGGCCTGGTCCTTCACACGGGCTGCCAAAAGGGAACAGCAAGTCGGGTAAAAGTAAGTGAAAATCTTAGTCCTTCATGACTTAAGCTTGACCTTTGGGTAAGAGCTGGTTAGTGTATCTCCCCCCACAATACTACAGCCCTTGAATGCAGCCAGCAGCACAAACAGAAATAGGCAAATATTATAGGAGCATAAGAGAAAGCATTTATGTGTAATTACTAACCCAGCAGAGACAGTTATTGTCAGTGTTATATCTGAACAAAATGTTCTTTGGGTAAAATCCAGTCCTACAGCAGTCAGACACTAATTTGCCATCGACCTCAAATTGTCCAACAGGGTTTTAAGTTTTGTTTATTGGATTTGTAGAAGAAAGGACAAGTCATGGACATACCAATTTCTTTTGACTCCTGAGCGTGGGAGCTGACTCTCCCAGGTTCATGACGATATGACTTCAGCAGCTGGATCTTTTGTCCTTTTCATGATCTAAATGCTCATTTCTCTCCACTGTGGGCAAGGATGTTGCTGGCAAGAATAGTTCTTCACACTTTTGGCCAAACCTACTTAAGCCCAGCAACTGCGTTTCCCCAAATCAGGCTTTCACCTGCAGCAAATATGACTCAGCTCCCCTCCCATAAATGATCTTACTCCTTACAGCTTCAAGGCAAAACTGCCTGGTAAGCAGGAAAACCCACTGGGTTCAACGCGGCACGAGTCGTCATGCACTAGGCGAGCTGCAACGCAAAGATCTACCACACAAGAAACTGCTTCTGTGAAACACATCTTTCCTTACAGACTTGCGGGAAAATGAACCCAGAATAATTATTTGGCTAACAACTGGTATCTGTTATCACTTGGATGCCAACAGCAAAGTTCAGTGGGCATCGGGGGCAAAAACCCCTCCCTCCAGTCTTTCAAAATAATTTGAATTACAATAATTAGCATTACAGCAAAAGATGCGCAATTAATGTCAGCATCTACCCCAACAGCAAGAAGTCCAAGTGGAAAAGGATATTCTTTCAAATATGACAAGATCACGTAGTCTTGTCCCTTTTCCAAGGAACAGCATGGCACCCTGGAAGAGCAGTAGAGGAGGGGATCCAGGTGATGCAGGACTCTTTTTTTTCCACATGCAGGAAATTTTATGCTATCTCAATTTCATGATTCAGTATTTATGAAGTCAAAATTTCTGGTGATAAACAATGCAGTAGCATAGTAGCACGTTTATTTGAGTTAGAAATGAGAAATGTGCAATACCTTATCATGAGGAACTAGTTCTGGTTGAACTATTTGCGGCAAAGAATCAATTTGTTGAATTTAGTCCTTTTGCCTGCTTGTGAATTGTCCTGAAACAGATCACAATTTCCATGAATATGTCCACAGCTCAAAATAATCTGACAAGCAATGCAAACATATTCCAGACTGAATTGCTGGTAAGCTGCTCACTGTGATTACTGCTTAGAGTATTTGATATTAAAAATTGAGCTGTTTTTTCCCTGGGCCCATAGCTCACCTGATTTGTCAGTTCCCTGACTAGACGAGCACAGCTTTTTCAAGTACAGATATTTACAACAAGAGTTAATTGTTAGGACTTTCTCCTCCATCCTTCGTTTGCCTCTATCTGCTCGACTTTCTAGACTATAATCTCCAGAGGCAGAATTTCACAGCTTCTCACAACAAAACACCACCTCGGTCAGGGCCATTGGACCAGCCTGGGATATTGGCTAGTGATATGACTCTGAGAGGAAAAAAAACCCCACAAAACATCTACCTCCTTTGTGCTTTCATTTTGCTACAAAGCCAACACCACGTAGAGCTGATGTGAAGTTTACATAATTAATGCTACATCTTTTGAGACTTGTGGATGAAAGATCCACATTTTCATGTGTTTTGTTAATGGCCTGTGAGCTGGAGCGAAGTAAGGTGGAAAATGTTTACTGTCATGTTTACTGCACGATTAGAAATGGCCATGCAGCCGGCGGTGTGGCTCTCGCCACGATAGAAACGAGCTCCCGGTATTTTGCTGCTCAGCTGTCTCTGCAGTGGCTGCAGTGTCATAGATGGATCTATCCAAGCCAGGTAGCTGTGATGCCGACAGCAGCTCAGCCACACGTCGCAGCAAAGACCTCCAAAAAGGCTCCAAAACCCACCGGTGAATCAGGGAAAATTTTAGATATAGCCTGCCACCAGCCTCTTGTTACTGCCGTAATCAAGGCAACTGCACTGGCACAAATTAGCCAGCTGAGATGTCGGATCTGGTAGCACAGCACTGACTGCAATATCAAAATCTCTTGCCATGGAAAGTTGGGAATAACAGAGCAAGGAACAGTCACGGGCACTTCCCCAGCCTCCCCCGGCTGCTCCCGCCGTCCAAGGGAGCTCATCCACACCACAGCCCGCACAGCTGCCCAAACTCTTCTACACCACAACTCCTGAGCATTAGAGTAACTGCTGATGGGAATGAGCTTAAATAATGCTCTCCAACAATATCATTTTGATCATCTGTGGACTCAGGGAAAATTTCTGCGCTGGCTTACACCGGTTACGTTTTTATTTGCAGCTCTGTAAGCTTCGGATTATTATATTGAAAGGAAGGAGGCTGCATACAATGCCAGCTCGGCAAAGCTCTGCGAACAGGACAGGCTCTCATTTCAGGAGAGATATGGCTAAAATGCAGCTGCCACAGAACCAATCTGGGAATCCATCACACGTGCATGAACTTCTCTTCCAGTAAACATTGCTAGTTTCCTCACAGATCCCCGCCCCCTGATCTTTTCAACTGAGGTATATAAAAGAGAGCCAAGGATCTAGATTATTCTTTTTTTTTGCCTCCTCAACACTTAAATCTATTTTATTAATTTATCATATGCAGATTAGCTATTATTATGCAAGTACTTGCATGGCAGATAAGCAAATCCAGGCCCTTGTGAGAAGCGAGCCCTTTCCATTTCAAGAAGTCATCTATCTGCTAATCCATTTTACAGCGTGCAGTCTTCACTGGTTGCTTTTGCCTTTCACGGGTTTCCCCTGTTTTACAGAGAAGAACGTGTTATGGGGAAACGTGTTCGTTCACAGCCCACAGCATTACCCGGGCCTACAGCACCCCTTTGCAGCAGAAAAGGAGGATTTTTTTTCTTAGTATTAGCGCAAGAAAAGTCTACGTTCTTGAAAACAGCATGAATAGGAAGGCTTTTCCCCCCGTATAATGTGAGCGATACCAAATTCTGTCCTTCTGTGGGTGCAGTGATGTGAAAAATAGAAAACCTGTACCGCCTGACCCCGTGGGTCTGCTTTACATCTGGAGAACTGAACGCAAATAAGACACGCCTGGAAATGAAGCGCATGCCATTTGGGAGGAAAAAAAAAAAAGACACCTTTTTTTACATTTCTTATTGCTCCTATTTTATTTTATTTTTTTTTTTAATAAATTCTTCAGTTGGAGCACAGGAAACAAACAATGGCCGTGCTATGGGCCAGCATCTCCCTGCCCCTTGATGAGGTGCACAGGATGGGGGAACACAGAGTGGAGGGCACCTGCATCGCCCCGGGGGGAGGAGAGCACGAGTGTGCTGCTGGCACCAGCTGGGTACCCAGTGCCCCGCAAAGGGGTTCGGACCTGCTGCAGGTGATGGGACAAGGATTTTCCAGTGGGCACTCGATGCCACTTTGGGAAAACCCAGCAGCCTCTGCCGAGTTTGTGTCCATCTCTGAAGAGCCGAGCTGAGACCTGCATAGAGCGGGCACGTTAATACCACCCTCCTTCGAAGCAACCCACCGTCCTTTGAAGCAACCTGTTTCCCACAGAGCTCTGCTAAGTCCTCTCTCACCAAGTTATGGATGGAAGAAACAGCAGCTGCTCCAGCGCTTGGGGTACGCCACATTTTAATCAGACTCTGCCTCCAAATATTAACAGCATAAATAGACCTATGGACTACGAAGTACTTCAAGAGGTCATCCAGCCTGTTTCCTTGATTTAAGGCTGGATTAGTTACAGTATATCATTCCTGCCAACGCTAGATCTAATCTGCTCTTCAAGATCCTCGGCAATGGAGATTTGACAGCCTCCACAGGCTGCTGCCTCACCATCATTACCATTACAAAGTCTCTCCTTGATGCCTAACTCGATTCGTCCTCGCAGCGATTGAAGACCACTGCTCCTCTCCTAGCCACCAGAGATGGAGGAGATTATTCCCAGCTCCCTTGCAGTGGCCTTTCATCTCTGCGAAGACCGACTTCACAGGTCCTCTCAGTCCTCACCTCTCCAGGCTAAACACAAATTCAGTCCTTTTTTTGGTGGCACATTTCCCTCTCGCCTCACTCCGTACAGGCGTGTGCAAGCAAACAAGATCAGTACGGCTACAGAAATTGGGGAGAAGGCCTGTGCCTAAGTGAAACTGCCCAAGAGAAACTCTAACGTGCTATATGGCATTTACACAGAAAGTTGTGCAACTATTTACCAAGCACTCAGTAAACACAGTTTTTAACCATGGCAACCTCTGTATTGTGCAGCCCACACTCATAGACAGCCGTTTCACATAAACAGGCAACAGACCTGAAATAGCATCACACTACTGCCTTAATTGTTAGCCCATTGATCTTGTATCGTGTATAAATAGGAACCTGAGAGAGCACTTTTGGAGGAAAGAAACATGAATCTTAATCAGTCCAGATAAGAAAGGGCGCCGTACACATATCAGACTAGGAAAGGTATTGCAAAAATTGCTTCCTTGCTGAAAAAGAGTACCCCAGTTATGTAGAAAATATATATATCAACCCAAATATACAGAAAAACCAAAATGTGACTGACATTACAGAGAATGCCAGGTGCCACCTGCTGTTACAACCTGCTTTTGCTATAATGTGTGTTGCACATAGGTACAAACATTGATGTTACTTATTACATGCAAATGCTGCTTTAATATCCAGGTCCTCATTTTGGGGAGATGACCCCTGAACCTGCATATGGTTTCAATCCACAACCGGTAACATCTGCAAACTGGTGACTTGGTCATGTGAGTGTCAAACTCAATGCGTTGCACTTGCACTTAATAGGAGAACAGGTATTAGCAGATACCAAACAGGGACAGTAACTCCAAAATCCACGTTGAAGTTGATTTATGAATACAAAAATAAATAGCCGTAACCTACTGTCTGTGCAAGCATCTCATGCATCCTTGTCTGGTTCAAAGTCCCAGAATTTGTTACAGCTGCCTGTCTTTAACCCCTGGAAGCTCACCTTTTCATAGCTGGACACATTGGTGGTACTGGTGACAAAGACGGCTCTACCTATGGCAATATCCACCTCTCTGCCCCCAAGTGCCACAACACTGCCCTGCTCCAAATTTTCAGCACCTGCTCCTTCAGCCTGAAGGTTTAACTGTCTCTGGGTTGCTAGCGTGTGTCAGTGGAGCCATCTGAGTGCAGAGTGGCTTTTAGGATGGTTTCTGAGCTTGTGCTACCCTCTTGTTAAAAAACCCAAGCCAGCGCTGCAGTATTGTCTCTGTTGTGGCTCATGGTTAACCCACACGCTACTGGTGGTGGGGTGACTCGGGTGGTTCGCTAGTCATGAAGACCTTCCTCGGTGTCTTCATGCAGTAACTTAACAGGAGGACCATGAAAAAAAATGGGATGGGAGGTTTATTTCCAAAAGATGATTTGATCAAAGATGATTTGGTGGGTGAGAAGAGAGGAGTGAGCAGGTAGGGCAGGACTCATGCTCCTCTCTGGCCGCAGAGAGCCTCGGCTGCTGACGGCAGGCTGTGCTCAGACCAAAATGCAGTTGCTGAAACTTGTAGGGAGACAATTTTCACAAATGACATCAAAGTATATTTTTATTGAGGTTAAGATACTCAAAATTCATCGCAAGATCAAACTTAGAATTCACGTTTTTTTAAAAAACAAAAAGCTTTATTTTTTTCATAATTAAGAAAACTTTCAGTATAAATATACATGTAATCAATAGGCACACTTCATTAACTCGGATTAAACATGAACAACTACTCAATATGCTCTTGCAATATGCCAAATGACCTTCATGAAAAACTAAGTAGATTCTGCCCCTAAAATGACAGGAGTGTGGGATTTCACTGTGCTATCAGTTAGTAGGGAAAAGCGTGGCTTTCTCCGTAGCTCAGCCCGAACATCACGAGAAGCCACAAAAGTAAAATGGGTGCAAACGGTTCCCTCAATTTGCCAGCCCCCATTAGGACTGGGGAGGTGTTTCTCAGCCCCCTCAAGCCACATGAGAAGAGGGACAGACACAATGTGTCCCACAGAAGAGCAATACCCAGACAGACCGGACCACGAGAGGCCAGAGCCGATGTCGAGAGGCAGCAGGTGCAAAGCCAGGGCGTTCACCTCGAATTGCGTGGCACGAGGGACTCGGCCTCTGTCCCAAAAGAAAGGTGATGCCACAGTCTAGGATTACGGTCCTGGGACAAGAGGGAGGATTGCATCATTCCTCCCCGCTCCCTCACCACACTCCTACCCCGCCACCACCCCCAGCTCCTTAAACAACCGGCAGAAATCGTGATGGCCTTGCAAAGAGGTGGTATCCACCTTGGTCTCAGCGCCAAAGCATCCTAAATAAGCTGGTCCTCACAGCGGTAAGCACCACTCAAAGACTAGCCACCAAGTTCTTCATTATTAAATGTGTATTTGGCTGCTTCCTCTGTTTTTTGGGGGTGTTTTTTTTTTCCTTACACATGCATGCCTGCATGCGGTCCGCCCTCAGTGTCTCCTGTTGCAGTAGCTTGCTTAAATCTACTCCTGCAGAAACACAAGGCAAAGACAGCTCACGGCCAAGTGCTGTCTGGGGTACCTTTCACTTCACCTCGGTATGAACTCGATACTTAACACTGTGCATACAGCACGTCTCCTCTTGATCACTTTGACAAGAAAAGGAAGAAAAAGAGCAAGAGAAGTAAAACACTGAGTTTCTGAACAGATTATGCAGAGAACAATAAAATAACCCCCTCCCAAAACCTCACTTTCTAGGTGCAAAAAGGTCTGGTGTGTGGAAGCTGAGTGCTGACCCATAAGATGAACCTGAGCGAAGCGCCCCGAAGGAAGGGAGCGCCTGCAGGGCAGAGGCAGGCAGCGCGCAGGCAGGGCGAGGGAACAAGGCACGCGGAGCTGTGCCTTTCTATCACACCGCTGGTGGAAGAATTCAGTTTGTTATGGCTGGCAGATCACACTTTACCCTATTTAGACCTAGTCTAAAAAGAAAAATGCAGGCAAATATCACCTGTTAAAGGGGTTCAAGTCAGCCTTTGCCTACCACAGCCAGGTAGGAGCAAACGTAAATGAAGAAGGAAATCTGGCTCCCTCTGGACAAATGCAGATAGTGGACAAAATATCATGAGCAGCCAATTGTTGCATGTGTGCAGAATGTGTTTAACCCTTTCCCCCCCCACCCCCCCCCCCCCAAGCCATGACAAGATCTTTTACTTCTGCTAGACCCCTCCACTGACACACGCATGCAGATGGTATTTGGCCTTATATAAATAAAGTAGTCAACTGGAGAGGACGAGCTCCAGACCAAGGTTGTAGCCTACCCTGAGCAGAGTCCCTGGAGCCATACAGCCTCACAGCCCATCTGGGAGGCATTTCCTCTCCATAGCAGTGTGTGTGAAACGCAGATGACATGTCTGAATTACATCACGGCCAGCCCCCGATGGTTTGGTCTCTTACAGCCCCAGTGACAGGCGAGTTATCCGTGCCTTCACACAATTACCCTTTTTACCGCTAATTTTTAGGGCTTCATGATAATTTTACCACCTGCTAAAATCTTCTCCGTTCCATCTTTCCTCCCTGCCGACAAATAGAGTGTGCCTAGTTTTACTTTTGAAAAAGTTACTTTGAAAAAGCCAGCACAGTTAATTCCCTCTGAACAGCGAGACCACGTGGACTCACGCCTGAGAGTTTGAACAGCAGCTGTTGCAGAAAATAACCTATTCATTAGGCTTCCGAGGAGAGCCGATCAAATTACTCAATACAAATAATTTATCTGACAATTTTCTCTTTGCAGATCGTCTACACACAGGCCACTTTTTACCCGTGCAAAACTAATTCAGGTTTGTTGTTTTTTTTTCTTTGCACAAAAATGTGTTAAAAGTTTCACTGGTCCTCTCGGCGGTTGCTAGGAGCGTTCATTATTTGTGGGTCAGTATTTGTGCCGAGAGATTGGCACATGCTATTGTTTCCACACTCTGCTGAGATGACCTACACTGCGAAACAGGCCTGAATAAAATTGCTGAGGCTTTGTCTTTCCTCTGTAGGTAGCGTGCCGCGAGGTGGACGTGGAGAAGCTGGCCCAGGGAATGTTAAGATATTGCAAGCCTGTTTCTCCCCACCAATACAGGACAAGGGGGAGAGAGCACTTGACGTTAATAAATGGATCCCAAATTTAAAGCTGCTTGGGTTCTTTCCTCGGGCTGGGACAGAAAAACATATATCTAAAAGCTGGTATCTGTTGGCTGTTTAGCAAGTTTACATTCCATTTTCTCTTGTCATGCTGACACAAATTATTTGCTCTTGTGTCTGGATTGCTATTTGCAAAGGGTGTAGTGACTACCCTTAGCCTTTCTTATTTGATTAACTGTCTAAAAGCCGTAGCTCTTTGGCGGCCGGTGGAAAGTTCCTTATCGAGTGGCCCAGAGCCTGTAAATAACAGAAATTAGCTTTTTCTGTGCAGGGGTGGGATCCACTGATCTCCTCTAAACATGCCACACTGCCAAACGCAGGCTCGGCCCCAGGGGCAGCAGAGCTGGGGCAGAGCTGCCGCCCCTCAGCATGTCAATGCAAAGGGACCCCAGCAGCCACAGGACAACCGTTGATGATGCCAACTAACTTGCACGGCAGCAACACCCAAGTGCCTCGGCCACTGACCCGCTCCTGGCCGCTGAGTGCATGGCGGGTCTCTCTGGGCCAGCAGGTGCCTCAGCCCCCCGCCCCCGTCCCCGGTGCCACCCTCCCACACGGGACCCCCAGTTACGGCCCTCAGCTGGCTTTAAAAAGAACAAAAAAAAAATCCCTCCATGCGATGCGGCCCGCGTGTCAGCCTGCGGCGCGATGATTGATGACACAGCTGCTGCTGCAGCCCCTGTCGGAGATCTCTAATTTAATTAATGGCTTTCGGCATGTGTGTAACATAACTCCTGCAGCACCTCCGAGGCCCGGGGGAGCGCGGGGACCGCAGGGCGGCTGCTCCCGGCACGGGCAGGGAAAGGGGAGGGTGGGAAGACAGATGCACATTCAGAAGGGCCAGATGTGAATGGGCACCTCGCAGGTTTGCATTAACCTTCGGGTAGGCAGGGGCATGTGGAGCCTTCATTTGGCGAGCATCCCTCGTCGGGCCAACAGCAGCAGCAGCCTCCCAAGCTGCCGTGCATCTGCCGCCTGTCTGCCACGTCCCCAGGACAGCTGCAGGAAGGTGGGCACCACACCTGACATCTCGCTTACCTTCCTGCCTTTGATGCACAAGTGGAAATGCCTGGACCCGGGAGCAGGGTTAACCTTGGCAGATGGGAAGGAATCATTTGTTTTCCCCCTGATTGGCAGCAAGGGGAGCTCTGAAAGGGTTAATGGTGTCTGTTCAGCCCAGATGTAAAAAAGGAGAAAAAAAAAAAAAGCTATCCTAAGCTTTCCTGAAATCTGGAGAACTCAGAAGAATGTGGGAAAAAGTATTTCCCAGTTGCGAAACACTGCAGGATGGCTTTTCTCGGTGCCTTTGGTCCTTGTCAGGAGCAGGGGATGTGGGGCCAGACCTCAGAACAAGAAACTAGCTTAGAGAAAAGCTGGATAACGTGACCCCCCCACCCCTCCAAAAAAATTCATCCAAGTTTAGAGACTGAACCTGCACCCAGACCTCCCACACCTAACTCATGCATGCCTAAAGGGAGAGAGTATTGCCAAAATTCCAAATAAATGAGAACCAGTTTGGGGGAATAGCTACCTTGGGAGGGGGAGTTGGGGGAGCTGCCTGTAGGTGAAAAGGAGATGAAATGGAAGGTTTTCCCCTGTCTTCCCCACCTTTAAGTCCCACCACTGATGAAGGCTCCAGCGTAACCCCTGAGCTCAGTAATACCTCCATTCCTTGACAAAATAACAAAGCTCAGCCTTCAGCAGAAAAGCTGCTCTCTTCCAGACCAGGAGTTCTCAGTCCAAGCAAGAGCCAACAACAGAGACACCAGTACGTTTTTAGTTTGCTATTGAAAAGAAAAGGAACAAGGACAAAGGAAAAAACTCAGAGAACTTCGTTCAACTCCTAAAATGGTCCCTAGCTGAATGGGTTTGGGATAAAGGGTAAGCATTTTATTTTCTTCGGCATGCCCTGCAGCATTTGTCCATCATTTTCTTTGAGATGCGCCAGTCTCGTTCAACTCCAATATTTACTGGTAAAAATATTCCTCTATCTTGTTTTCCTGGAATATTGCACCCTGGCACTGCAGTCAGGCATTTCTGAAGAGTGTTTGCTTCTTCTCAGCAGCCTCTTCAACTTTGGACCGGGTTTCAAAAATAGTAAGCTTCTACTTTTTTTCTTCCTTTTTTTTTTTCCTTCCCTTGCTGTTTCCTTTTCATTACCAAGGTACAGCCAGAGAGAGGGAGGGAGACAGAGATTCTCCTTTGTTTTGGACTTTAAGTTGGACCAAAGACTCGTGCTTCAGAAAAGCTATGCTTCTCTCCCAAAGGCCATCCTTCGCTTCTGTTATGCCTCGTTGCCTCGCCTCCCTACATGAGAGAAAACCCCCAACAATATCGTCTCCCTCGAGCTCTAAGAAAACAGGTAATGATGCATGGATGTGCAATGAAATTTCAGAAATGTGCACTGACTTTTTAGAAATATGCCAACTGTCAAATAAAAAATAAAATAAAAAATCAGGCCTAGCCAATATTTAAACCATGAAGTCCTCAATAGCACCAGCTCTGAACTGCAGGTTCTGCTATGGCACAGCAACTGGCTCAACATTTGTTGTTTATGATTTACCCCCAAAATGTGACCTGGCGCTTGACCCAAAAGATGGTTTGCTTATAATTATTAGTCTGTCGTCAGCCTGCTGCTGATCCACTGCCAGCAACCCTTGAATGTGTCGTGTATAAGTTTTTTATGTTTTTTCCTATTTGAAAAGATAACTTTGGTTGTGTGATGACCTGGCCATATCCATCGGGAAGGACTTGGTATTTTGTGCTTACATGAAGACAAAGTGATGGTCATACCTTCTGAGCTAGGTACAGGAGCCAAGCTGTAGATGGAAATACATAGACAAGTCATTAGAAATACATGTAAACTCTCTGTCTTGAGTCACATTGGTTTTCATTTTCCTATAGATATATGTTTTTATGTCTGTAGTATATGCCGCATAGCCAAAGATTTACTATCAAGTGGATGTGCAAATTGAGATAGCTGCGCGCCATCTCTAGTAGGCAACCCCAAGCACAAATACAGGCTGGGCAGGGAATGGATCAAGAACAGCCCTGAGGAGAAGGACCTGGGGGTGCTGACTGATAAGAAGCTCATCATGAGCCAGCAATGTGCGACCGCAGCCCAGGCGGCCAACCATATCCTGGGCTGCATCAAAAGAAGTGTGGCCAGTCTATGATTCTATGATATATATACATATATATGCAGGCACATGAATGAAAATACATACATTTTATTTCTGCTCAAGACCCCTTTTTAAACACACCCTAAAAGTAATTGTAGAATCATAGAATCATAAAATCATAGAATGGTTTAGGTTGGAAAGGACCTTGAAGATCATCAAGTTCCAACCCCCCTGCCATAGGCAGGGACACCTCCCACTAGACCAGGTTGCCCAAGGCCACATCCAGCCTGGCCTTGAACACCTCCAGGGATGGGGCCTCAACAACCTCT
>VUYV01000022.1:6026552-6040032 GCA_008711295.1 Anarhynchus alexandrinus | reverse complement strand
AGCTGAAAACAAACGATAAAAACCCATACGGAGGGATTAAAAAAAAAAAAAAAAAGCTCCCCCCTCTCCCTCCCCCCCAGGTCTGTTTAAGCCGCCGCACTCTAATTATTTTAAACAAGCCCGGCGCAGTACAGCTGACAATCAGGAAACCCTGCTTGCTGGCTCAGGGGATTCATGCGAACCCTCCTCATCATCGCCGGCTCCACGTCCTTCCCATTTCGGCAGCCGCGATGGATGGAGGCAGGCGGGGCTGCCTGCCCTCGCAGCCGGCTCGGCCGCGATCCAAACCAGCCAGGGATTCACGGCTTTGGAAGGCAACAGCCCAGCCCAATTTGGGGGACCACGATACCTGGGGCCCCCCTGGCCCCCGGGCACGTCCGTGGCGAGGTGTTTTTTTTGGAAATGGGATTTCTCCGGTACTGCTATTCCCCAGCCGGCGTTGTCTGCGGAGAGCCCGTGTCAGTAGTTGACGGCGCTTCTCCCCGCAGAAGGGGAAAGCACGCCCGGGCAATGATGGATGTTGAGCTTCGTGATAGCACATTTGTCACGTGAAATTAAAATAATATTGTGTAAACAGCACCTTTCAGCCAAAGACCCGGAGGTGCTGCGTAAATACAAATGAGGTGGGGTTTTTTAATTATCCACTATAGACACAGGTAGACTTTGTACCTCAATACAATCTGTTTATACATAAAACAGTTATTGCAGAAATTTATCTATTGACAACAATTGTTTAAAATCCACTAAAGCTGGTTTAGCGTACAAATCAATACTAAATCTCTACAAAGAGATCGGCTCTCTTTGCATTTCATTACATCTATCAGGTTTAATTAATCTGCAAATGGAGTGACAAAGATTTTTTTAAAAAGCAAGATAGGCTAATTACAGGTCAAAGTCTTTTTATATGCATCCTTATAATTTCTTATGTATATGTCCATTATACTTAAATGGGTAAGAGATGTCCTATACATTTGCACATTGACGTTCCGGCTTCAAAATGTAAGTTTTTGCGCCAGACCTCTCTACTTAAACAGGAGAGCAGAAGGGATAAAATAATTCAAAGAGTTAAATGCATCAGCGTGCTTCCCTGACAGCGAGGTTGGCGCTAGTGACCATCATCAGGGGATAAATCATTTTGCAGCCACTGCGGCCAGAAAGTGAAGTTCAGATCCTGGAGAGCTTAATTAGGAAGCATGTTAAAAGCGAAAGGGTGAGAGTCATGTTAATTATGTGGGGTTCCTCTTGGAGCAAACCCAGGCAGCCACTGTGCTGTAAGGCTAACGTAGCATCATGTTAGCCCCTGAATTAATCAACCGGCATTACTGGTATGACAGAGTTGCTTATACAAAAGCCCCACCGAATGCAATTGCAAATTGCAGGTGGAAGCTTGGATTTGATTGTACTTGATTACTGTGACGTAACCGTTATGTTTTCGGAGAAGCTTCATGCTCCGAATGGTATTTCAGACACCAAATGGGGTGTTATAAGAGCTCTCCAGTCTTGCCATGAACATGCAGCCCAAGGGTTATGAGCAGACCTTGAGAACTGTTGGGGTTTTTTTCCCCACCCTTAGAAAGGTCCATGGAATTGAAGCATTGTTCTTGCTTATCACATCTGTGAGAGCTTTTGATGTGAGGCCTCAGTGGCTTTATAAAAGAGCAGCCAAATAAATTCCTCTGCTTTTTCCTCTTGTTGAGGGCTTAAATCTTGTTAAAATCCTAATTGTGGGGTACATACATGTGACCTCTACAGTTCCTGCCCCCTAATAATAATAACAATAATAATAATAATAATGATGATGATGATGATGATGATGATGATGATGATGATGATGATGTAATACACAAAGGAATTTTAGCTTGAGTAACCCATCAGTGATGGTAACTAGGATCATGATGAAACTTCTAGCTATGAAGACATGGCTGCTGCTCTATGAAGCCCTTCAGCTTCACCACTTTGCCCCTCTGGAATAACCACCACCTTCAAGAGACCCTGAATTTCTGGAAATCTCTTTGTCAGGATGACCTGTTTTCAGACATTCACCTCCAAACATGTGTGATCCATTGGCAATTTTTCCTTTGGGAAGCCAACCAGCAAACTACCAGGAGAGGTTTCCCAACAGGAGCCATCTCTGGGGTTTGAAGCAGTGCAGTTTCCCCTTACAGATGCTTCCTTGGCCACACGTTGTCTTGCTCAGACAAGAGCTAGACAGTATACTTGTGTGCTGTCAAATCTTTTCTAGTGACAATAATATCTTTTTCCTACATACTCTTGGTTCAGGCAAGGAAAACCCCATTTTTTTTTTCACTCTTCTGTGGACTTGTCCCATAAAAACCCTGCCTTATTAGTATTACTTACTACTTAAACACTTCCATAAATCACAGTTTTCAGCTGTGATATTAGTCTATCAAGATCTGAGGTGCAATCAATGAGGTTTTACTAAGCGGTCCTTATGAACGATGTATTAGAGGAGTTCACAAAGGAGTTCTGAAACAGTTTATCCTTTCCATAACGTTAAGTGTAAATGAAATTAGAGAAACCAGTGGTACCAGCAGGGAAATGGTTGATTTCGCTGGTGATCAGACCATGCTCTCTTCTTCTTTCTTTCTCCATCCACTCACCCCCGGGATGCCTGAAGGGTAGGAAGATCTGAACTTATGTTTCAAAAATACCACTTGGAAATTGCCATACAGCTGGTGCTGTTTCAAAGTTTTTCTCTTCCTTTATGCTTTAAAGTCTTAAAAATCCAAACTTCTGTCAAGAGACCTCAACCCATTGGGAGTGCCTGGAATAGGTGCCAGGGTAAGGACCTCCACGGACATTTCCACAAGAACCGATTTCTCCCAATGAGTTTCTGCCTTAACCCCGCCAACATTTGATATTGTGTCACCAATCCTGAGACGAAAATTAAAAATTCATCTCTGCCTTTGTCCGCCCACTCTTTGACACGAAGGGAAGAATAGGAGGCAGGTAGCATCTTATACATGTATTGGCCTGCTAGACGTATTAAAACGCATCAGCAGCAGCCATCATTATCCACTCCAAACACTGAGTTATGGCAAGGAAAGCAGAGCTTATATGCACAATGAGGGGGAAAACAGCATTTAAAGCCAGGAATATATTTGGCACTGATAGTACGCTGAAATCATTTGGCATGAGAATACCACCCATTACATGGATGTGTCCAGTATGTTGTTCAACCCTTTTGCGGCCATAGGTCTACAACAGGGTGTGATTATCATACATGGAAGATGGGTTTGCAGAAAAGATGGCCTGTGACAAATATTAGACAATCATTAACCAATTGAGGCTGTTCCTTGTAGATTCACAGCAAAAAGGATAAGAGCAACACACTAATAATTCAGGCTGATTTGAGAATCTCTGAAGATACATTCCAAAATTAACTGCATATAAAGTAAAATAGTAAAGGAAACTGCAGCGAGTCAGCCCAACTATAGTTTACACAAAATGCTTTATGTGGTTTAAAAAAACCCCCATGAAATACGTTGTAAATACTTTATCGCGACAATCTGGGACACTATTACTAAAGATTTTCTGCCCTGACAAGAGCCCAGGATTATGGCCTTCAAGAATCATGTATTAGATCACAGCTGGTTTTAGCATTTTGGAAAAGCAAGTTTAGCTTCCATTTGAGATTAAAAGAACATAAAACTGGTAGTTTTACTGCTGCCACGCACATTAAATCACGTTCTAATAAGAAGCAGCTGACTGCGACAAACAAAGCGGGTTCGGACCACTGCAACCTCCTTCACCCTGTGTTACTTTTAGAGATTGGAAACAGGCGGGAGAACATCAAGTTTGCAAATGTCAGGCACTGCACATACGTTTGAATTCATAAAAATGGCAGGCTGACTTGGAATATTGTTTTATGGATTCATTTCCTCCCTGTCCTTCCCCCATCCCTCCGCACCTTCAGGAAACCTCCTGTGATAGCGGCCGCTTAACTTCTACCGTGCCTCGCCAGTCAGGCTGCTCTGGCCCCGACTCAGATAGCTGTCTGCAGCTGCTGCAAACTGATTTATCTCCCCATTGGGCTTGCAGCCGATGACCAAAACACCAGAGTAATTTAGGATTTGTGGTCGTCTGTATAATCTGAGTACTCCCCCCTCCCCCCCCTCCCCCCTTATTCTTTTACTTTCAAAACCTATAGACGTTTTACAAGCCAAAGTAACGCTTCAGTCTATCTTCTTCCCACCCGTGTTCTTTGAACTTCATTTCATAACCATAATGCTATGGTAGCAAAAAACATCTGAAAAGGATACAGCAATTCGCAGCAAATTAAAAAAGCATGTCCCAGAGTCTACGCAAAAATTTATAGTCAGCAAATGAGTACGGAGAAGCCAGCACACAAATCACAGTCCTGATTCAGCAAATATTTGGCAGGTATCCTGACGTGCCCTGCAAGCCCAGAATGAAATAGGACGGGGAAAAAAGCTGAAGGAGGAGATAAGCCCGGAGCTGCGCTGTTTGGGGAGGAAGCAAGAGCATCTTCCATCATCTTTTCAAGAGGGAAGGAGGGCACTGCAGACCAGCGGCGGACCCGTGGTATGTCCACCAACAACAGTGGCTGCAATGTTAATCAGCAACAGCACCTTCAGCCCTGCTCTCCCCTCGCACCCCATATTGAGCTCTACAGCCACGGGCCCAGAGCTGTCACACAGGGCCTGAAGGCAGCCTTAGGCATGTCCATGCCATACCCACACGTACAAGGGTGGGACCTGAGGTTTGGCTCCAAGGAGCCCGCTCTGCTCCAGCCAGGTCCCCCTCCACCGGGGAGACTGGCATGGAGCTGCAGAACATCGAGAAGGTCCTGCCAGGGGCAGCTGCATCAGCACTGGGAGGTGGGCAAAAGTGACAGGAGACCCCCATGGTAGCCTCGCTATGGGCCTGAGCTTGTCACTCCAGCCCCAGGGACACGTTCCTGGCTCCCTTCTCCTCCCCGGTTTGGGTCCTTTGGGCCGGGACCACATACAGAGCCGGGCACAGGGGGGTCTCTCCCTCCCTCGAGCCCGCAGGTACCACACCAACACAGAGGCCAAGGGGTGATGAAAGCATCCGGAGTACCAGGCTCATCCATGACACTGCTGCTTCCCAAACTCACAGGCAAAAGCGACTATCATTACCACTCTTAACGAGGCCCTTAATGATGGTCCTGTTGCTCGGTGACTGGCGCATTACCGAGAGGTGCCTATAACAACATATATCCAGAGATGCTTATAAATTGGTGACCTATTCTAACTTATACTTGCTGAGGACCTGACCCAAAATATTTATTCCCTCGTGGAAAACAGACACTCCAGGTTTCCTAATGGTCTCCAGTGTTCCCGGCTGACCCAATTTGGAGCGTGAGCAACACTCAGCCCTATTTCAGAGCTGAACCAGTTCCATCAGAAATGGTTTCCTTTAAAACTGCTGCTACCGAATGACATGCTATGAAATGTTTAATTTTGAGAGAGAGAAAGAGAGAGAGAGAGTGGAACGAATCAGAAAACATATACTGGGTAAACCGAAACGGGCATTACGTAACATCAATAGAGCTCCTAATTAATTCAGATTCATTCAGATTTTACAATCCTCTCCAGAAGCAACATTTCTTTTCAGATGTAGGGGAGAAAAATATAAGATAATACAAAAATACATGTAACCGCAGCTTCTGAGCGTATTAATGAACAGAAAAGTAGAAAAGGCAGGATTTTTTCGGAAGAGCAGAATAGCATCTACAGTGATAGATGCTGGGTGCAGCAAAATAGGTCAGTAGAGGGAAATATGTGTAATGAATTATATAAAGCTGTATGTATAAAAATGAATGTATTGATGAAAAGTGATTTTAAAATGAAGGCTCAGATACAAATCATTAGTCCTATGGCCAAGACTAATATGTATTCTGCAGTAATAAGCGATGTCATTACAAGTGAATAACAATGCTGTAATGGGCGAGGAGCCTCGCTGGGGGAGGGGATTGATTATCAAGCAGTTAGGAAACCTTTTCTCAATTATTCTCATAGTTTTTGTCACCTTGGGTGCTGGCAGGGGCCGTTGCCAAAAGGCTGCGGTGACGCCAATGAACACGAGGAGGAAGTTCAAAGTTTGGAGCGGTGATGGGGATGCCTCTGCGGGGATTCCGGCAGGGGCTGGCCGGCTGGAGCTGCGGGGGGATGCTACTGCCTTGGGTGAGCTTGGGAAGCGTAAGAACTTGCCTGACTCTTTGCTGGGTGACCGGAAAGGACTGCCGAGCGCTCGACAGCAGAGCATGTGAGAGAACCTCTGGCTGCATCCCCCGCTGCATCCCCCGCTGCATCCCCTGCCGCATCCCCATCGGGCTCACCCCTTGTGTGTGCTGCCGAAGCCGCAACCACCTCCTCTGCTTTTCGCACCTCTAATGCATGCCCGGCAGGCAGGCATTGCACACGAGTCCTCCTGCTTCCCCTCCTTCACGCCAGCTCCCTCGGCGCCGGAGCCCTCTGGCCCGTGCAGCATCGCCGTACGGGAGTGACAGGGCCTGATATGTGCTGTCTTGCCGAATCGGCGTCTCCGCGGCCATGGGGGAATGGATGTGTAATGCTGCGCTGATACCAGCCGAGCAATATAATGCGGTGCCGTTAGGAGCATTACTCATAGCTGATGAACACATACCTTTTCCAGTGAAACACATACATTCCAGAAAGAAATGCATAGATCATTTGCTGAAGCACATTTATTATAGCGAAATGTGTACCTCAACTAATGAAACGCATAGATCATATAGTAAAATGATTATGCTCATACCTAGCAGGCTCAACCATTTATTTATTTTTAACCAACTTATTTTGGTTAGGAGGCTGAGCTGGGCCCTCCCCCTCCCAGGGATTAGCAGCCCAAAACCCATTTTTTCCTCGGAAGTGTATTTGTTTTCCCATGATACAAACCCAGGTTCCCATCCCAAGCTTGCTGAGAATAAATTAGCAGGGACCCCTCTCTTTACAGGAGCTGAGCGTCCGACTTGAAGCTGGTTTTGCTGTTGAAGATGGATTTGGCGACTGTGTATTAGTGGGGGATGCATCTGGTATGCTCGCTAATTAAAAATGATGTCTATGTACTATGAAACATTTTAGGCACTCTCCCTTAAAAGTTAGTTTTGCTGCCCCCACCTGAGACACCTTCTGCATTCTTATTAGCATCTTCAGCCAGAAATAGGTTGAATCAGTGCCCCTCCAGGGTCAGCCATAAACCCGCTGTTCCCAGTACATAAATCCAGCTGGCTCCAGCTCGCGCTTGCCCCGAGGAATGAAACGGGTCAAACACTTTGTTTACGACTAAGGAATCCCCTAGTACACACGCACCAACTGTAACCCCAGCTCAGCAATGCTGGGAACGGGTGTAAATCCCGGACTATACGCTATAGCACCAACACCATTCACACACTGACTGACCGGGGGGGGGAAAAAACCAACACCCTGACTTGTCCCTTTACGTGGGACCCCGGGAGCAGCCAAAGGACAGATGGCCTCTTTCACCGCTGCTTGTTTGATTAACGACAAAGCTGTATTTTGAAAAACTAAATGAGGAGCCTATATTTTATTGGACTGGCCTTTCTTCTGCTGAATTGTATCTGTTTGAACAACCGACATAGGGGAGGGGGGTTAGAAAGCAAATTACTTTTGGGAGTGAGCAAGGAAGGGAAAACAGACCAACAAAAGCAAAAAGCGGCAGAAGATCAGGTACGAAATGACTGCACTTGACATCCCTCTCCCCTTTTTTGCCCCTGAACTCCATTGGCTTCCAGTTGTAGAGTGTATTGATTTGAATATTTTTTTTCATGTTAACTTTTAATTGCCTTGCTGCAGCTGCAAGGCAGCGCCTTGCTGAGCCCATTTCCAGCTGCCATCCCGAGCGCCCCACCAGCCCCAGCACCCCGCGCTCTCCATCAATAGGAAATCAAGCGGCTGCTCGCAGAATAACTCTCCCTACTTTTCGCACTTAGCAGCGAGGCTTTTTCAGCTTGCTCGCGTGTCACCAACCTTCGGAGCAGCTTCACCGTCCAACTGTCAGCCCTGCTGGAGACTTTTTATCTTCCTTACAAACTTATCTTTCGAACATGCTTTTTAATGTGTAATCGTTGTTTGCTTCGGCAGGGGAGGCTTCCTTGGGGCTTATTGTGCTTAACTGGCCCTATTGTTGTGAGCCTTTCTGATAGAAGATGTTGCAAAAATACATGCGGGTCGGGCTGGATATTTGCGTTTGCATTTCATGGAGATAACAGCATTTTCCTTAAGTCATACGAGTCCCATTTCATTATTCCGTGAACCTCTCGGTGAACCTCGGGCTTCACTGTATAATTTATGGCCCCTGATACAACCCGATGGTGTAATCTCATGATTTATGTGCTTCATTTATAATTTGATCATTTTGGTATAATACATGTTTTCCTAGATGATTTATGTACTTTCTCCTGTAACGTATGTGTTTCATGCCATGATATACGTATTCATCAGCCGCGCGTTATGCCCCTGATGGCACTTTCCCAGGGAGGAAGGTGGGACACCCCAGCCCGAGGCCAAGTCCCGAGGTTAATTGCAATCAATTCACCTTCCATGCAATTACACTTTCATCTGCACGCGCCTGTGAAGTGAGCACGCTTAACGCCGTATCAGCGGGAAAGCAAATGGGCCTCTTTTCCCCTTAGAGCCAATAAAGCCAGCCGTGGCATAGGATTACAGGGGGGGCAGCGGGGACGGTTTAGCCCTCCTTTCTAACATTTCCATTGAGAAGGTGCTGAGAATAATTAATTATCTCCCCGTTGTGCTGATTAACGCAGGTCTCATTTCGGCACGTTGACAGAAGAGTATCCCGAATGCTGACGAGGCAGCAGCGGCCTCCTCTGATTTCAGGGGAGCATCCTCGTGCGGCACAAAGCCCAGGCTGAAGGCAAAATTTTAGGAAAACAAAAACACCCCCCTCCCTAATTCCGTCCCCCCAAAACAAGGGCTGGAAGGAGCCCCAGGGACCACCCTGTCTGCTCACCCGGCAGGATCAGCTCTGCCCAAACTCTTCCCCGCAGCGGCCAGCCCACCACCCCCCCCAGCCCACAGGTTTTCTTCCAGCGTTTTGCGCCTTCGCTGCCCATCTCCCCCCTCATTTCCAACCTCCTGGTGCCTTCCTGCCACATAGCCACAGCTCCTGGTCCTGTCTGCAGCAGGGAGAGCATCGCCTCACCCCCCGCCTTCCCACACCCACCATTTGGGGATCCTCAGCCGAAATAAACCCTGCTCTTTCCACCCTCCCATGGAGCACGTGCTTCCCGGACCGCACATCACTCTCTGTGCTCTCTGCTGAACTCTCCCCGATTAATCCGTATTTTTCTTGAACAGCAGTGCTCAAAGCAGGGCAGACGATGCCAGCTGGGTCCTTGCTAACACCGAGCAGCACAGAAAGCCTCACTCACCCGTGATTCCCCCCTTCGCTTCACCTGGTGAGGTGATTGCTTTTCCCACAGCCGTGCTTTGTGTTCAGCTTGCGATGCCCTTGAATCCCAGTGGATCCTTTTTTGCTGTTGATCCGCTATTTCGCTAACGGTTCCTCACCTGGGACGTGTGCCATTTATTCCTACCTAAAACCAGTCTTTTGTGCTCGTCCTTATTGAACCACATCGCCTTGTCTCCAGCTCTCCCCACCACCTGCCACAAGTGTATTGAGCCCCTGCCTTCCCACCTCTCCTCCCCTTGACACCTCTGCCCGCCTTCAGCCATCCCAAAGGGATTCATAAAAACGCCGGCGGGCACTCAGTGCCTCCCACCAGGGGGATGAGAGGCCACAGGTAACGGCTCATGGTGGGCGGTTTTCTCTGTCTTCAGGTCCACATCCCCGTGGCATCTTCAGGAAAGAGTGGGGTGAGACGGCGTCAGAAGCCTTGCTGAGTGAAGATATATGATACTCATTGCCTCTCCACAAGGCTTATTGCCCTGTCATAGGAGGAAATAAGGTGAGTTTGACATGATTTGTTCTTGACAAATCCCTGTTGGCTGTTACTTATCTCTGTGCTATATTCTAGAGGCTCATAAATAATTTGCTTGATTATTTCTTCCAGCATTTTTCCATGTGCTAAGTAGACTGACTGGTCTACAGCTCCTTGGCCCCCTTGGTTTGCCTTTTTACAAAGATGGGCTCTCTGGTTATCCTCTCCCGGCCTTCAGGAACCTCTCCTAGTCACCACCAGCTCTCAAAAAAAAATCGCCAACAGCTAAATGACTGTTTCTCTGAGTTCCCTCAGATCCAGTCTAGCGGAAAATATCCTGCTGTCTTCTTCTTCCACCCTAACTTCCACCTCCTGGTTGCTGAGATGAACACTGTCAACCTAAAAAATGTTCACTGGTTGTGACATGGGTAAGGCTGGAGCAAAAAACCCCAAAGATATAGAATGCTTCTCTCTTCTTGACTTCACCTATTGCTGGCTTTCCAGTGGCTCACTTACCAGTGGGCCACCCTTTCCTGGTCCTCATGAGAAGTAGCTAAAATACCCATGGAATATATTTTTTTTTTCTTTATGTCATTTGCAGGTTATATCTCATTTTATGCATTGGACCTTCTCATTTTGCCCCTGTAGCTCCATGGTATTTCTTTCCGACTCACTGACTACCACATGCATCATGATCAACTTTTCACTCTGTGGATGCTTCCACTTTATGTTTTCGTGGTCTGGTACGACATTTGCCATCCATCCTCTCTTAGTGAAACAGCTTCTACTTCGGATTTCGTGACCATTTCTTCGAAGGAAATGCTAACTTACCTGAACTTTCTTTTCCCTCAGCCCTACTCCTCATAGAGTTTCATCTACCAAATACTCCAGTACCAACGCTGCTGCTTTTCAGATATCCTGGCCTGCGAGGTAGCGTGCCAAAAGAAATACCAACAAGCCTCAGCTTTTTACCACATCATGAGACAAAAGTCCAGAACAAGCTTGGTGTATTAAACCCAGCTGTATAAACAGTAGGAAGCTGGCGTGTGTATAGATGCTTTTAAGCGTAAGCCAGACGTGAATCCAGCCATGGTGCAGCCCTTCCAAAGCCAGGGGCAGGGAAGGAGAAGGGACCTACACAGCCCCGTCTGCCCCACTGCCTGCTCTCCTCCTCCACACAGGAACTTAAGTCATTGCATTCGTATTTACCAACACAATGGTCTCCATTGAGGAGGAACACCTCTAGGTTATCACAAAACCTGGAAATTAAAAGTCTGTTTGGGGGATTTTGATGGTATCTGCTGGGGGCTCCTTCTTCAAGAGGGAGAAATCCTGAGCGAAGACTACTCCTTAAAAAAATAAAAGATCTTTGTTTAATTGGGAATGATGCAAACAGTATTCAGGTCTGCACTATAAAAATTAATAATAAAAAAGAAACCAACCCAAACCCCACAAAAAACCCCAAAACATGCAGTCCCTCAAAGACTAATATACTTGTCCTATGAGCTGCTCTGACAGAAGGTACCTCAAAACCACATATTCTGGTCCTGCATCTGCTTCTGGCCCATCAGTTGCTCAGGGAAAGTGACCTCCCAAGCATGTGCCCCAGTTGTGTGAAGGGCTGTTGACAGAAATGACCTCAGAACCACATACTCCAGTTCGGGGTCTTCTGATGACTTACCAGCTCCTCCCACAGAAGTGACCTCACCGGCACATACTGAAGCCAGTGCCTGCTACTGGCTAACCAGCTGCGCAGGCAAAAGTGACCTCACAAGCACAAATACTGGCCAGGCTGCCACCAGCTGCTCTCCAGACCACCCTGCACACCCCCAGCCCTCCCACCCGACTTTGACCTCAGCGGTCTCTTGGCCTTGACAGACTTCAGTCCCCAGACAGCACCTGATAACGGGTCTGAATACAGATTCTCCTCATTACTGACAAGAACCCGTTTCCATCTAGAGTACCAGGAGCTTCCTGACCATACCCACTGCCATCAGCTTTTACTCTCCTGTGGCACCTCTCCAGGTGTGCTTCTAGTTCAAGAGTGGTGGCAGGGAAGTAATGGACAGAGCTTGTGCCATCAGAGAAGCAGAAAGCTTTCAGATGAAACAGCTGCCACCTTCAAGGATTTGCATGGTTCTCGCTAAGGAGCAACAGAGTGCTCCAGGGGAGCACCAAGCCGGAGGACAAAGCATGAAGTTTGACAACCGCAACTTAGGAATGAGCAAAGTCGTTTCCTCCACACACAGAAGGAAATGGGGCACTTGCGTAGAAGACACTGGCCAAGGGCCAGCAACAACCTCTGCTCAGTATGCTGGGTCTGTTTGCCACTCAGATGGAGATCTTAAAAAAAGAAAAAATGAAAAAAAAATGAAAACCTGAGGGTGATCAGGTCCCAAGTTCTCAGTTTGAGCGGTGAATGGATGGACTGGTGCTGGGCTGGAGTCCTGGGTAAACCAAAAAGTGCAGCCAGGTATCTGAGGTGGTATATAAACCTAAAATGTGGGTTTCCATTCGGTGTCCTTATTGATACAGATCAAGCCATAGTTGCTGTAAAGGCCCTTGTTCCTAAATACTTTTGCATCAGGCACCCTTTCCACTAGTTTTTTTAAGGTCAATGAATATGCGGTTTTTCAGCTGTAATTTAATTTAAAGTATCCAGTAGTAAACAACCTAGGATAAACCCCAATCTTTTATCTTAACCAAGATCACTATGAGTTTATAAATACTTTATTTGAAAAGTGAGGTCCTTGGCAAGACCTGCATTGTGCCCAAGTGATGAGTTCCAACTCAGACAAAGAACAAATTTTGCAGGTAGGACTTGGCTCTAGGCAGCCACTCAATTGAATAACTTCACCGGCAGTGCAGATGTAACATGGGCCTACTGTTTTCCAAATGTCAAAGGACTGGGCTGGACACAGACAGTTCCCACCAAACTCTTCTGCAAAATACCAGCACTTGGCTCAACCAAGCACAGCTCCTAAGAAATGGTGAGTTTTGTGGTACATGAGATTGAATCACAGAATCACAGAACGGTCAGGGTTGGAAGGGACCTCTGGAGATCATCTAGTCCAACCCGCCTGCCAGAGCAAGGTCACCTACAGCAAGTTGCACAGGACGGCGTCCAGGCAGGTTTTGAAGGTCTCCAGTCTCCTGAGCTGCCGATTTAGCCTATCTCATCCAGCAGAAGAAAATCCCGTTTCTTCCTTAAATGCACAAGGAACATTGGCGGTGGGGGTGAGGACGTGCAGCCCAGGGAGAGGGCGAGGGACCACAGGAATGCCATCCTGACGGAAGGAATTGCCCCCACCCACTTTATTTTATTTTACTTTATTTTATTTTACTTTAATTTTTATTATTAATTTTATTTATATTTTTATCTTATTTTTTTTTATATTTTAATTTTTATCTTATTTTAAAGAGTGGGTCTCGGGAGCTCCCCCTCCAGCCCTCCCCTCGCTGCAGCGCTGCCCCCCCACCTTGCCCCGGGGCCCAGCACCACCCCGGGATGGGGAAGGTGAGGGGGGG
>VUYV01000022.1:5987736-6026370 GCA_008711295.1 Anarhynchus alexandrinus | reverse complement strand
ACCCCAAGCCACCCAAAACCCCAAAACCCCCAAACCCCCGGGAGTCGGTGTGTTTCTCTCTCCCGCCCGACGCCCGCACGCTTTTGTGTCTGTTTCGCCGCAACCTCCGGGTTTTTCTTTGTTGTCGGGGCGCGTTTCACTCTCGTGTCAAAGTGTGTCAACTCTAACCTTTCCCTCCGCGCTGCTGGCACCCCTCCAGCCCCCCCAGTACCCCCCAGTATCCACCACCTCCCCCCCCGGCCCGGCCCGGCTCAGCCACAACACCCCGCCGCATAATGAGCAGGCATTTCCTCCCCATCAGCATATGCAGAAAGGTAATTAAAACTGTTTAGGTATTTTTGTTGTTGTTGTTGTTGTTGTTTCTTTCCGAAGCTCAACAGTATAAATGCAACTTCTGCTCAATTAAGCCCTGGGATAAAAATAAAATAAAAAGAAGGTCTTACGGCGGTTCTTTATTCCCGCACGTTAAAGCGGCAGCCTGAGATTTACTGCCCCCTCCCACCCCCCCGCCCCATGGAAGGAAACCTTCAAATAAAGTTTTCTCCAGCTGAAATGACCATTATTATCCACACGCAGGCACTTATAGATATATATAATGCATATATACACACGCACACGTACTTATATATAAACCCAAAATCTGTTTGTGCCTCTTCCTGCTTATGCTAAGGGTACATTCCTCCCCATTACAACAGCATTTGCACATTTATAGGAGGAATAAAGAGAGAAAAAAAAAAAAGAAAGATGCATGATACATGCGGAGGAGCCTTTCCTCTGCCATCCAGAAAAAGAAGAACTAAAAGGATTATAAAAGTTCAGATTAAAATGATATAAAATCTAGCATTTGGCTCCAACACTAGTGCCTTGGTCCTCTGTAGCTAATCTGTATGCACTCTGTGACCTCCTCGCAGCGAACCCTGCTAAATATATTATTCCCACGGGGGCTTTCACTGCTGCTTGGTGTCAGAAATCAATATGTATGAGGCGCGTGGATGGGAATTTCTAATAGATCTGCCTGGCCCTGTGCTGCTTTTCAATATCTGCCTTGGACTATTAGTGCCGGCTCGGTGCCTGTGAAATAACCGAGATAATCTTTTAAGGTGCACTGTTAAGGTGGAACCTAAATGTTGCCGTTTCAATTAAAACCAAAAAAAAATATATATGTGTATTCATAAATCAGTCGGCACTGTGCGTAACCTTGTGTGTAGCCCAATCATAAACAATGATGGGGATTAAAGTATTAGGGCGAGTATGCTAATGTCTAGATTTCTGAGGAAGAGCTTAGTTCCTTTCTTATTTTTTTATTAACGGAAAATTGCATAGATTCACGGGGGGGGGGAAGGGAATTAAAAGTGGAGGGAGCGAGGGATGACACATTGTCTGTGCAATCGCCTCCATGCCGGCGGAGCGGTGGAGGTGAAAGAGCGAGATCGCTATATTACTGCAGATAACGCACCCATTTTACCTAAGAGACACCAGACCGTGGTTCTGCAACACTCTCCATTTTAGACTGCTTTGCGCACGTTGAAATTATTGCCTGAGTGATCCCGAGTGGGCTTTTTTTTAATTATTATTATTATTTTTGAGGGTGGGGGGAGGCTTCCCCCCCCAAACCTCCCAGTTATTGCATAATTACACCAGGTCGTCCTCTACCCTTCCTCTTCCGCAGGTGCCGAAGGTGGGCAGGAGAGCCCAGGTTGATGGGTGCCCCCCCTGCAGAACCCCGCACCCGGGGCAGCGTGTCCCCCCCCGGCAGGCAGGCAGTGGAGCGAGGCTCAGGTTTGAGCGCGGGCTGCGGGGAAGGCTGCGTCCTGCTCTTTCATTCTCCTTCTCACTCTTTGTTTTCAGTTGAATGCACAGAGGAAGCTGTCTCAGCTCAGTGCACAGAGGTGCGGCGTATAAAAGCAATAACTTGCTAAAGGACCTCTCGCTCTCCCCTCCCCCCCTTTTTTTTTTAAGTTTTTTTATTAGGGGAAAGGTAATCACTAATCCATGCATACGCTGCTCGGGCTTTGCAGGCAGCCGGGCTGAGTTCAGCTCTGTGCTGGAGATGACAAGTGGAGAGTCACCACCCCAGAGGATCCGCTTTAGCCACGTTTAGCTCCGCCGCCCTCGCGAGGTTGTCACCCTACCAGAGGTTGAAGAACTGGCACGCAGCCCTGGTATTTTTCTTTCCCCTGCTCTCCTCCCTGCACACTTCACTTAGCACGGCCCAATCCACCTGACAACTCTCCGAAATGCCCTCGGCTGCTTGTCTGGCCTGAGCTGGAGGCAGGGGGTGAGGGGCAGCAGCCCACGATTAAGGACGTGGGTCTGGGGAGAAGCAGAGGGAGAAATCTCTAACCTAGGAGTGCTCGCGCAGTGTTGGGCCTGTCCGTCAGGATAAAAGCAAAAGGCTCCAAAAGAAGGGTTTTGCCCATCCGAATTTCATTGCAATCCCCTGAAATGAGGAGAAGACGGAGTGGGATCTGTTTGGTCCTCTTTTCCGTAATAACTGAGCTTTTGTCCTCAGGTGCCATGACCCCGCAGGATGCAGCCCCGCTCCCAGAAACAGTAACCCATCAGTAGTACCTGAGAAATATGAACGGGGCTTTTCAGCCACTTGTTTGGGTCTGCTTCAGCTGCCCTCCTTCTGGTTAAGCGTTAGCATGGTGCGCAACCATAAAGTAAAACAACAAAAAAAAAAAGGAAGAAAAAAATGGGTGATTTTTGTTTGCAGGGTTTTTTTTTCCTTATGCTCATCAATAAATAAAGCCACAGATCTCTCTAGTCCTTGAAAAATTTCACCTGAATATACTTCTGCCCCACACACTGTATATAAACAGATGAGAGCTGCAAAGCTTGAGCCTAGATTTAAAAATCCACCTGCAAAGGTTGTGGGTATTTACACCCAGGCAGCGGCTCGCCGGCAGCTCCTCTGGCAAACAGGACCGGGCAGGCGAGGCAGGGATGCCTCCACATCCCGGCCCTGCTGCCTAAGGTCCCGTCCCAGCGCGGAGGCAACGCCGCCACCTGCCACGGGCGCTAAATTCCGGGCGTGTAGTTTGGATTAGCCATCCCCCGCATCCCAAAAAATGCAAATGTTTATAAAGGGCTCCACCACCGCCAGCGGTTTTATCCCGGATGCTGAGAGCCGGCTCGCTCGCCGCCTCAGCTCCTCGCGGTATTTATAATACAAACACTTCTAATCTAACACATGCAATTCCCCACAGTTTAATAGGGCTGAAGTTCCCTTCCCGCCTCCCCTTTCTCAACCCATCAATTAGGTAGGTATATGTGAAAACAAACAACCTATGTGTTTTCTGCATCTCTAAGGAGGTGTAATGGTGCGAAGTGCTGGTTATACGCGTTTACTGATGGGAAAAGAGGAGCTGAGCGGGTCTTTGTAAACGGCAGCCTTGGTTTTTCCACGAATGCTGAAAAAGAGCAGCTTTCAGCAGCACAGGCAGGGCTGGAGATGGAAAGGGCAGGGGAAGGGCTTGCATGGGTGCCGCAGCCTCATGGGGTGGCCATGATGTTGCTGGCAGCAGGAGAGGTGGGAATGAGACCCAGGACTCAACCCTGACTCTCCCCAGGGATGGGGCAGGCACCGGGCTGCAGCCCAGCGCTGTTCACCTCCCCAGGGATGGAAAACCCTCACCTCTAGTTTTCTGGTTTAGTCTCCTGTCTCTAGCTCTATGTTTTTGGCAGCACAGCAGGTTGTGGGAGTCCCTTATGGCCCACAGCTGGTGGTCACTTTTTGTTCACATTGCTTCAGTCCCTGTTGACCACCAGAGCTCAACTACTCAAACTGCCCTGCATCCGTCTTTAAACAAAGAGATGTTTAAATCCATTTTTAAAATCCATGCTCGTACCTATATTTCAGAGAGGATGCACACCTACAGTTCTCCAAGAGACCTCCAAAGCAGCAACAACCCACGTGAGGCACCATCAAACCAGAGAGCAACACTTGAAGCATCCCTTGGCCTCCTGAGTAACTCTCGTGGTGCAAAATATCACCAAGGTGTAAAATCGAGTGCGCACATGCCGAAAACCCTGGCAAAACCGCTTGAGCTGTTAAAGGTAGCAGCCTGCAGAAGGTGAAGCAGCCGCTCCTCAGGCTGGCTGCTACCACGCGCCGCGTTCGTGCCATCGCGGCACCCGGGCAAACGCCCGCCCAGGCAGAGCGCTGCCTTTGTCTGACCTTTTGCCATGACCTCTGCCTTATTGCCTCGCAGGCCAAATTCGCAAAGATGGGATTTGACAAGAGGTGTCACGTCCCTTCCATCCTAAAGGCAAATAAATGTCCCTTTCGATCACGGCTGTCACCCGTTGCTCATTGCTGAGCGACACCCCAGCCCGGCAAGTTACTCCTACCCCAGTTGCTGCCAGCATCAGAAATGCGGTTGACTTGGAGATGCTGCTGGATAAAGGCAGAACCAGAAGTAAGCCCAGACGTCAGGCCCACCCTGCAATACTCACGTGCAACGTAGATACCATCGGCACCCGAATAGGAAAATCACTTTTCCAGTAAGCATGACCTTTCCCAAGGTGGGCATTATACAGCCACGTTGTTAAGGGAAACCCAGTTAAATCGACTTACTAGAAACCGGCTGGCGGCTGTAAGGGAAGACACGCTGGTGTGGACCAGCCCACACACGCTCACTCTCTGTGCTGCTCAGCACAGGTTGATGGTTCAACACCAGGAGGGGTTGGCGGCCCCTTCCCCTGCATGTGTGGGCACAGGCACGCTGTTGCCCATAGCCCTGCCGGCAATGGCAGCGGCCGGTGCCCCAAGGACCTGGGAAGGGAGCGGGAAGGAGGTGCTGGTCTGCGATAGCAGCCCGTGCAAAGACAGCAATACTTATTTGGGTCACTATATGGGCAATGAAGATGGATGTTAAGTCCACAGTGTTTCAGAGCCGCAGGGTGCAGAAGAAGCACCAGCGTGGGAGGCAGCCGCCACCACCACCACCCAGGAGCAGCCATCGTTTATTGCTGCAGGGCTTTGGGCTTTAGGTGCGTGCCGTGGGGGAAGGGGCTGCCGCTGCCTGGTGGAGGTTAAGGTCCTCTTTGCCACTCTGCCCAAGGGAGTCCCCACCACACTACTTGGACACCACTGCAGCTCCCCAGATGCCTCCTCTGGCGTCCTACCTAAGTGCTGCAAACACCTCTGCGGGCCAAGTAGGAGTCAAAATAAAAATAGGCTGAGGAGCTGGTTGCGACGGGTGCCCATGAGAGCAGGAATGAGGCAAAAAACATCACGTAAACCTGAAAACAGAGAGCCCACAGCAGCACCACGTAGTGCAGAGCCTCAGAGCCAGTGCAGGCATTGCGTCATGCCACAGCTCTCCCATACCGGTCCTGCAGAGCCTTTCCCGGAGATGTGGCCACATCCCTTACACCCTGCTGGGCTCCTCAGCTGCTGGGACAGGCTACGAAGAGACATTTCACCTCTCGAGGGGCCAGGGAGAGGCGGGTGCTGGGCTGGAGCGGCTGCGACAAGGGAGGAGGTACAGGAGCCCAGGTACACCCGCAGGGGCACAGACATGACCCCAAGCACCCCGCGCTCGCCTCCTCCATACCCACCCAGGCAGCGCTTGTTGGGCTGTTTTCCTCTCCTATTTCCCCTCCTCGCAGCGCTATCACCTTCCTCTGACGGGTGGATGGGGGACAGACTGACAGCACATTTCCTGGCACGGCAAGTGATGCTCACATTTATTTGGTTAGAGCTGCACTCAGCGTTTTCTTAGTACCTGGTTACCCTCAAAGCTGCTGTGCCTTTATTTGTGGGGTTGCGTGTTTTAAGCAGCATCTCAGCACACCTTCCCTGACTAAAGCATCCTCATCCTTCACTACCTGGGCCCTGGCGGCACTCGCAATCCTGACCCAAAACTGGGCTCCCCATTAAAACCCTCCGGGGAGCAGCACTCCCATAGGGCAGAGCCCCCCAGCGAGGTGTGGCAGAGATGCCGGGTGCCGCTGGGCTGGGGCTGGGCTGGGGCTGGGCTGGGGCTGGGCTCCCCACCCCCCCGCTTCTGGGCCTCTCGGGAGGCGAAGCAATTCATCTTAGCTTTTCTCGGCAAATCACTCCTGCGACCACACAACGCGAGCCGGCCATTCAGGCTGAACCTTGGCCATGTATTATCCCGGCGGCGAATCCCGCAGAGCCCTGGCAGCTCACCCCCGCTCCCGCAGCTCGCCCTGCCCGCCCAGAAAGCATCTCCCAACGCGCTGTTACTGCGGCAAAGGCGACGCTCCGTCCCGTGGAAAGGAGGCAAAATTTTCCATCTCCCCACCTCCCCCCAAAAATTTATGAGCACAGCTTGCGTTTCCTCCAGCGCAGTCCCAGCAGCAAGCTGGGGATGTCAGGAGAAATTTCCCCGGGGAGGGGGGGGGGGGCTCCCTGCCTTGCTGCAATATTGGTGGATGGGTTCCCAGGGAGAGTGAGGCCAGACCTGATGGGATTTCTCAGCTGCACTAATAAGGTCGAACTTTTTCTCAGTTATCCCTCTTTTTCTCCCCATAAGGAAATGGAGGTTATGGGGCCATTCAGTAGCAAGGGCAGGAGGGAAAGGGGAAGGGAGGAAGAGGAAAGGAAGGGGTGGGAACAGAGCCAAACTGCATGGCGTGTCTTTTAAGGGGTAAAAAGCAGAGTCAGAATAACAAACCTAATCTCCAGCCCGGCACTGCCGGTTAGCACTCACACGTCCACACATCTGACAAACAACTGCAAATGCTCCGGGACATGGTGGCACCGATGGGTTCACCAGCGGAGACGGTCTCTGGGCTGTGCCCAGTGCTCTTGGGCCATCTGGGATGCAGGCACAGAAGCGGCTGCAGGTGTACCTGCAAGCGTGTGCATCAGCACGTGCCCACACGGGTATCTCTCTCTGCCCCTGCTCCTCCACCTGGTGGTGTCCCCAGCCCCAAGGTGCCCGAGCGGAGAAGCCCCATCTGTACAGACCAGTGAGCCCTGTACATCCTGGCTCGGCAGCTGCTGCCCTTCCAAAGCAAGCTGGGAGCCGGCCAGCCGCGTTCGGTGACCAGGTAAGGCAGTCCTCATCGGCACGTGCCAGGCCAGAGGAGCAGTTTCTCCTCTCAGCCCCATGGGCTGCACCAGGGATGCTCAGCTTCTGCGGTTACGGCAGGCGAGAGCGGGTTCACCCACCCTGGCAGCTCCTTCCCCGCTCCCGGCAGAGGTTTCGGGTAGGGCCCAGCCTTGAGCAGCCTGCCACCCGGTTTCCATGGCTGTTGGTGGCTCTGGTACCCAGCTCAGCCGCAGTCTATGGGAATATGGCAGTGGTGGCAACAGGCACAGGCATGTCCCTGGTGGAGCGGCTTTGCTCCCTGGGACAGTCCTCTCCAGTGAAAGTGACAAAAGCACAAGCGGTAATGACAGCGTTCGAGGGAAAGGCACCGGGAAAAGGGAACTCAAGAGACAAACGTCATGTTCTGGGCTAAAAAAGCAAACAAGAAGCGTTTGCCAGTGCAAGTTTCCCATTCCCAGATCCCGCAGGTGCAGCCTGCTGCTCCCCAGCCGCCTCCTTCCTCGTCTGCAGGCAGAAGCAGGGGGAAGCACGCAACGCTCTGCATTTAGAGTAATCTAAGAAAAATGCCAACCTGCCACGGCCGCCAAGATTGCTTTTGCACAGCTCTCTATTCCAGGCTACGCCGCTTCGGTGCTTAGAGCCCGCGTTAAGGCCCACCGAGGCTTGGCACAGCTCGGTGCACCCGCCGGGGCCAGCAGAAACACTCGTCCAGCAGCAATGGCCAAATAGAGCATCCCTGGGTGCCCAAAGCCACAGGAGTTTCACCTCCTGCGCCTGCAGAGGGGCAGGAGCAGACCCCAGTTCTGCAGGTGTGGTAATGGCAACAGAAGGCACTCAGTCACAAAAAAAAATAACTTGGGGGAAAAGCAAGAAAAGAAACATCTCCCTTTGGTACAACAGATACCGGGAACTCCAACACCCACTCTGTTTAAGCGGAAGATATTTGAAGGAGCAGTGACAACCCACAGGAGCAAGAACCACAGCACTGTGCATCCCACATCTCGTGCAGATTGCCGCCAAGTTGGTGAGAAGGTGACACATCGCGGGGAAAACAACAACAACTTAAAAATAATAATTAATGAATTATTACTGACAATTGGAAAAAAAAAATCCCAGTCGCTTATACAAATGAAACTTGGCTTCTGGAGTTTCTAGCGATAATAAATATTTAAACACCTTCCTTGTTTTAACATAAAGAAGAAGACAAATGCAGCGACTGCGGTGGGAGCGGCGATGTGTCAGAACAGGAGCGTGGCGCGTCGCATCAAACCGCGGCGGTGGCTCGCGCCCGAGCGGCGGGGAGCGGGGAGGGGGCTGCAGCACAGCCCGGCACGGCTCTGCTGGGGCATCGCCGTCACCCCCAGCAGGTTTTTTTAAACAACCATCCTGGATATAACCTGCCTCTGCGTGTAGCACGCCGGGGCGGGAAGGTGACGAGTTGGGCTGCCGGCTCTTTTCAGATGAGCCAGGGGCAGAAACTGTGGCAAAATCCCATATGGCACACGTGCTGGGCGAGCATCGCGCCCGCCTGCTCCCTGGGGAACGATTTAGCAGCCATGGGGAGCTGTTTGGCCAGGGCCACCGCTGCACTGGGAGGCACAGCCGGCTGCTCAGCGTGCCCAGCGGCCGTGCTTTCCATCATACAAGCAGCCCTTTATGCTAAGGGGGTGCCTACCCAAAAAGCGCTAACCCGCCGTGGCTGCCTTTAGCCTTGCTGGGGGACAACCAGCCCGGGTGTCCCCGTGCAGTGCTGCAGAATTAATGCCCTTCTCGCTCCCTCCTTCACGCCCGGCAAAGCCGGTGGCAACACCTGCAGTTCACATCGCCTAAAGTGCCTATTACAAGGTCCCATCTTCGGCGGTTTGTAGCTTCATGCAGACCTTTAATTCTGCGGGCTGAAAGCTCCCAGGCGAGGCGTCTGCCTTGAGTTCGCTGTTCGCCTCGTGCTCAGTGCGCTTTCAAAGCCCTAGCAAAACCAACTCAGCTCTTTCCAAGAAAATAATTAGGGAAAAAAAAACTAGCTAGGGCCTGGCTTATTTTAACCTCTTTTGCAGAACCCTCAGCTCTGGCAGGGGAAAGTTTAGGACACAGCAGTGATGGGTCAAGCACACGTCTTACTCTCTGCCCCTTAAAAGTCCCCCTAGATTTGGTCAGCCCCAGCGTTTTAGGGCAGAAGCAGCCTACGTACTCGTTGCTACCATTGCAATCTGCGTTGGCTCCCTGCCCCTGCCACACTGGGGATGTGAAAAGTTCAGCGTCGGCTGCTTCAGGCCAACATCGCCCACCATTTCCCCATGGAAACTGCTGGCGCAGGGAGAAGAGCAGCAGCCCCGAAGCACTGCTACCTTCCCATCCCCGACACTTGCTGGGGCGCTGCTCTGCACCCTGAGCGCCCTATCTACCTTGCAGGTGCTCCAGCCCCCCAGGAGCTTGGGCCCCGGTGCAGCTGCAGCCCTGCCGCTTTCCCACCAGCAATGTGCCCTGGTGGCCAAGAAGGCCAATGGCATCCTGGGGTACATCAAGAAGAGTGTGGCCAGCAGGTCGAGGGAGGTCATCCTCCCCCTCTACTCTGCCCTGGTGAGGCCACATCTGGAGTACTGTGTCCAGTTCTGGGCTCCCCGGTTCAAGACGGACAGGGAACTGCTGGAGAGGGTCCAGCAAAGGGCTACAAAGACGATTAGGGGATTGGAGCATCTTTCTTATAAGGAAAGGCTGAGGGACTTGGGTCTTTTTAGTCTGGAGAAAAGAAGACTGAGGGGGGATCTCATCAATACTTATAAATACTTAAAGGGAGGGTGCCAGGTAGATGGGAACAGTCTTTTTTCAGTGGTGCCCAGTGATAGAACAAGAGGCAACGGGCACAAACTTGAACATAGGAAGTTCCATCTTAACCATCCATGCCATCCTGCGCAACCTGCTCTTGGTGACCCTGCTCTGGCAGGGGGGGCGGACTAGATGATCTCCAGAGGTCCCTTCCAACCCTGACCATTCTGTGATTCTGTGATTCCCAGGATGCAAACCACACAGCTGAGGACCCGCCGGCTGGAGCCACCGCAGCTGCCACAGCACAGCTGCCTTCCTCTAGGGAAGGGAGCAGTTAAAAGAAGGAAATACAGGGGAAGGGGCTAGGGGAAAAAAAAAAAAAAAAGAAAGAAATAGCAAGCAAGTGAACTTTTTCCTCTGCCTGGCTTGGGCGAGCTGCAGTTCTCCCTGGCTTCTCCTCTTCTTCCAGCTGCTGGAATTCTAGCTTATGGTGCTGGAGTAAGATGGGCTGGGTAACAACAGGGCAAAAACCGATCAGCTAAAAATCCTGCTCATGCTTCATCTTTGTGGGGAGATTGCCTCAAGATCATCCCCACCTTATAAAAGTCGCTTTTTTCCAGCAGAACTATGAAATGAAAGGCAGGGGCCAGACCGGTGCCCCCCAAAGATCCCTGGCTAGGATGGCTGCGCCTCTGGCAGGTTCAGCGCGTACGGAGGCTGCGTCCTGCCTGGTCCAGCTGCACAGTCCGGCGATACTTGATCTCACTGCTGGCGTCCAAGGCCTGGAAGTTGACAAAGCATTAGCCCTCCTCCTGCTATCAAATTCCCACATGGTGAGATTAAGATCCCATGTGTGCCCTGGGCTTCCAGTGGTGGCCTGAACCATCTGAAAAATACAATTTTTATGCATAACGTTTCTGACATGCTTCAGATTGACATATGTAAAGGATGCTGACTTCTTTACATCAGAGGACTACATGTAGTTGTGTGCAGGCATCAGGCCAACCTGTTTCTAGCCTTGTTGCCTCTCCCTGCAGAAATGCTATTCCATCCCAACGGTCTCCTTGAAGAGACCATCTAAAGGGTTACCAATTACTGCCAGCTTACTCATCTATCAAGATGCCTTGAACAGCTATGACATGAGAATTCCTGTTCTTTCTGTTTACTACACTTACTATGAGCATTTCCAGGCTGTTTTGAGTTTGAACTAGCCACCTAAGAGACAAAATACCTCCGCCACCTGCAGAGTCATTTCTGACCACACTTTTGCCGTGCATGGCGGGTCGGGGAGCGTCAGACCCCAGGAGCGCGGGAGGATGCTGGCCCTGGACCTCTGCCTGCTGAGAGGTCGCCTGCCTGCGCGTGCCCTGGCTGTCCCCTGCACCGACACACAGGCTACGACGAGCATCGCCCGGCTAGAGCAAGTGAGCCGTACTGGAGGCAAATGCTCTGCTTAATTGGTCTCAGCTGGAAGCTGCTCTGTGCATGTCAGCGTGTTTAAGGAAGCAGGTCTACGGGAGAGAAGACACCGGAGTAACCAATTAAAGAAAAGCCCCGATTTCCCTTCCCCCTCTCTCCCAGCCCTAAACCCTGAAAGTTTTATTTTAAGCGAGGAGTGTTTCTCGCTGCTGCTGAAATCAACTCGAGAATAAGGTTTTGCTATTGGTATTTCCAAGTTTACTACTGATAGCACCCGTGGAGATAGCTACAGAGGCCTGGTTAAATCAAGTCAAGGTTTGCACCTTTATGTCTCCATTTATTACTTTTTTCTTGAAAACAGGAAAGAAGCCACACAAGGAAACTCTTCATCCAGTTCAAATCCAAGTTTATTAGCCTGTAAAAGTCTGTTTCCACACAGTAATCATAAGAAATGAATGAATGTTTATGGAGTGTAGCATAAAAATATACCGAGTCAGCCATAGGTTGGAGTTTATGATTGCTCACAAAAATTAATCAGCAGATCACATGGCATTGCATCAAAAAGGCAAATCAGTCCTAGGAATGCAAACAATCAGGATAAAAAGGCAAAACAAGCAAGAGCAGAATATCAGAAAGCAATAATTAGTTCACAGTTCCTAATGCGGGTGACAGATTTCTTTAGATCAGGTTATTTACCCACTAATTCTCCAAAAACAGGTTGAAAGCCAGTTGTCATAATTTTGCATTAAAGAGTACATTCTCAGTCAACATATCAGCTAGTCAAATTCACTATCAATCTCTAGGTATGACTGTTAAAATGTAGGCACATAAGAGACCAGGTATACTCAACAGCCCAGCTACTTCTCCTACAGCCTGGTGGCCTCAGACACTCACACCTTAAAATCAGAAGCTAACACGAGACTCGTGGGTCGAGATATTCTAGTCGCTGTCTAGACGTATAAACCTTCTCTCCTCTTAAAAATCCTCCAGCGTGCTACCTGCTCACCAGATCTGGGGAGGTTCACCTCTCTCCCGGGCATAGCAAACCTGATGCCCTGGGAGGGGAAGGGGTGTTGGACACCGGGCACAAACTTGTGTGTGTCGCACGTACCAGGGAGGCGGTGGTGGGAACATCCCCCACTGGGTCCTGTTTGCTTTGCTGTTGATCTTCTGTAGGGTTGCGTCCGATCGCCAAGATGAGGTATGGACTTTGCTCACAAGCTACATCCAACGCAGAGAGCACCCGTGTTAGGAGATCAGGGCAAGCAACGGGGGTTTCTGACCTGGGCTAACTCTTCTCTCTCTCTTTCCAAAGGAAAATATCTAGCCAAAAAGAGATGATATTCTTCTAATGTTTTGGGTTTTCCTGAAGCAGTGCGGAGGGTTAGTGTTATTAACTCTGTAAAGAGAGCAGATTTAAAGGAGTAAGGGAAGAAAGGTGTTTTCTTCTCAAATGTAGGATGCTTATACACATCATAAACCAAGCCGGGGAGAACTGCACTGAATAATTAATCTGGGCTCTGGCTGACATCATGACAATCATGCAGATCATGCAGATCTTTCTATAAGAATTCTGCTGAATTATTTTCCAGCAAAGATCATTGACTCTGCAAGTCAAAGGGGCCTCACGCAGGCCAATGGACCCACAGTTACAGCATCTTCTCTTATGGGGAAGTCATATCAGGCTAAGAAGTACCTTCAAAATTTATTGGGAAATTAACCCATTAAGTCTCATTTCTAAAACCCCTTTTTCAGGGAATGGGCAGTAGCACAACAAACTATTCCTGCTTATTAAATTAAGAATAATGTGGTAATCCTTTAGTATAGTTTGAAAACTTAGAAGAGCAATGGAAATACTTCCCAAGCATCACAGCTTCTTTAGGCAGTCTAGATCCTGGTCTTGCAAGATTACAATTTGCGACCCGCATTTCCTTCATTCCGTTTATCTTAGGCAAAACTGCCTTGCTGAAGGACCCAGCTATCCAGCCAAGGGTGTCCATCCTAAAACTCAAATGGCAAACGGAAACAAACGGTGGTAGCAGATCCTGACATCTTTGCTGATGCTGAACTTCACCTTTCTTTCCTCAGATAGTTCCAGTGGTCTCAAACTTTATTGTATGTTCTGCGGTTATTACCGAGAAGATGTATTTCTTACCTTTGTAGCTTTTGGGGCCATCTATCCATGCTCACACTGGTGACTGAGTAGATCCTTACAGCGAAGTAAGGTAGAACTTATAACTAAGTCACCTATATAATATCCTCCAATTTCACAAGCTATCTAGTAAAGCCCATGGGAATCTGGGGAGGACTAGAGCCTCCCAGAAGGCACGTTGCCCCGTATCACTAGACCGTTCATAATTTCAGACTTGTTCCTTGGAGAAATATAAGAGAGCACTGAAATGGCTAGTGGCAAAACCAAATTGAGTCCGACCCAGCCGAGAAGAATTGAGCTTCCACACAAAAGGGTATTTTCCTTCCTTTTAATAGGCTCAGTAATGAGTTTGTCAGTTTTGGCTTTGAAGAATTACCTGCTTGTTGTCTGGGATTTTTTTTTTCAGATTTTTTTTTAATTAAAAAATAAAAGCTATCAAAAGCTAGAGGTAGTTTTAAACTGCAAGGTTCATATCTGAGGCGGGTATTTCTCTGGAGCTGAGGGACGTTTTTCATTCAGACTAGTATAAAACAATACTCGAGGGGAAAAAATGTTGAAAGAGAAAGCATTAAAGGAATAGGAACTCAGAGACCTCTTCCCGCTTCCAAATCGACCATCTCATGAAATGAGTGTATTTCCTCCCTGTGAATTCTATATTTAATCCAGAGAGATCACTGACTATGCCTGAGCAACCTGGCAGCCCTTTTCCTCCTCTTCAAACAGACCTCAAGATTCACTCTTGGCATTGTCTAATGAGCGGTCTACGTCTCCCAAGAACATACGTCCTTACGGATTTCGATGAGAGCAGGCAGGATCAGTGGAAAATCCACTTCTATTCCTTTCACTTTCGTTGCTTTCTTTAAAAAACAAAAGGATACACCAAGGCTCCCCCTGGAAATCAGTTGGCATTGAAGGAATCTCTCAGACCAAAGGGCCTACCTCATGCTTCAAACTCTTTCAAAATCCTCTTTTGGCACCTAAGAGCAGACATTCTGTTTATTAAAGGAATATTCACAGAAAAATGACATTCCAAATTTCACCAAAATCAGGTGATGTGCTGCCGGCCCAGCCGTGAACTTTCCCACCTATTTGAAGTTACTTTAATGTCGGCAAGTAGTATGGGGAAATAAATGGCAAGAGGAAACGGTTTCCTTTGCTATGTATAGTTTATGAGGCAGGTAAAGAACAGAACTTTGAACTGAGAAGCAGTAAAACAAAAAGGAAGATATGATTGTCATCCTCTCACAAACCATATTCGTAATCCCAAATACTCCAACAGCAACAGGACGATCTAATTTCAGGACTATTGTTTGTTGCAAGAGTTACAGATAAGATTTCACCTTCATATGCTTTTTCCCTATGAAGATAACTGCTAATTTAATCACATCACCCTCACTAGTCCACTCTTTTTTATACAACAGAGGTCTGCATTACAGGGTTGAAAGTTTTTCTGCAATCCGTCTTCCTCCTACTTCACTAACCTTTTCGTAGCCTCAAAATCTCAGTGTAACATTCCGAGTCTTAAAAAGGCAGTATTTTTTTTGCTGTTATTTAAAAAAATCCAGAGTACAATGTTACCTTCAGGTATACAACTTATGGGGTTTCCATCAATTGCCAATTGAGAAGGAATTAGTTTTGTAGCTATTGTACCGTCACTTCATAAGCATTCATTCCCATACACAAGATTGAGGTCAGCATTTGGACCTTCTCGCTCATTTTGAGGATTCTTTTTTAAAGGAGGTTTTCTTTGTTTAAGGTCCCACAAACAAAACCTGTTTATGGAAAAAGAGAGATATTTTGAATACTAAAGTCCTTTATTCAACAACACAGAAATATCACAAAAACAACTTTACTGGGCAAATTGAATGTTTTTATACAGTTTTGTACATGCCCCATAAGTGATTATTTTTTTCATAAATACACTGTTTTCCAAAACTGTTTTTTTTTCCATAATTGCACAAGCATACATACACCTTACACAAATATCTATTAGAAAATTTAATAGATAACTGCACAGTTCAGAAATAGGAGAACACTGTGAAAGGAGTACATTTCTGTGGCCCGTGTTTCTGAAAAAAACCCTCCTAGTTCCCTGCAATTGTGAAAATGGAGTACTTTCTAACATAGGAGCTGTCTTTTATTCACTAAGAATACAGTAGAGCTCAGCGTGAAACTGCCAAATTTAATAAAAACAAAATCTGAAACATTTAGCTGTTACATGAGAACCCACTGTTTGATATCACTATGCATCTAACCATGATCAAAGACCCACTACTGCTTTTTGCTGAATGCATTCGACCCTGAATGGTATGTTCATTTAACTACTTTCTTTCTTCATTATTTGATTACAGATATAGCCCATTTAAAGACTTTATATTCTTTAACATTAATTGTAGGACTTACATACCAGGGGTTCTGTACAAAAGGGAGTACTTTCCCTCGGAGGGACGGTCTGTTATTAATTGACAGAATGGGTACGTGTGCTTCCCTTTCAGCCTTACCATTTTTCACGAGTTTATCTGGGGTATGCCAAAAATGCTTGCATTAGGCTTAGCGCTCACACCTAGAAGACGGCAAAAGTACGTTCTCCTTTTTTTTTTGTCCCTCTTTTTATTTATTTTTTTTTTTTGCCACGTGAGAATGAAAGACAGAGAGGAATACAAATTTTCACACTGGAAAATGGCATTGGACCTTGTGAAAAGCACAAATTTGGTAATTAGAACTTGACAATAATCCGATTGACAGATATCTGTAAAAACGGGGGGTAGGGCTGCGGTGGAGAGAGATAGGCCAGAAAAGGGATTTCCTTCTTCAAACATTGCTAATTAAAATGCTCTATGCGCGCTACATCATATAAATACTGTTTCAGCAAAATCTAAAAACCTGATGGTGCAAAGGAACAACGTCCAAAATGAAAACCATACGGGTAAATCAAAGAAAAATCAACTCTCGTTCATTTGCAATAGTTAACAGTTTGCTTGTTTCTTTGTTTGTTTGTTTTAACAATTTTGAATTGACATGTAAAACACCACGATTACAATATACAGATCCATCAGTTCTTTAAAACAAAACGACAAAACAAAAAAAGAAACCACATCAAGACATGCAACATTAGGGTATTAGACAGTAAGTACATTGCTATGAGTATCTTTGTACACCTAATGTAGCCTGAACTTAATTTTGTCTCTGCTTCTGTAAGAGCAATCACAATTTTCCAAAAAGCAAGGCAAGCTTACCAGCCAGATGTGCAAATAAGGCTTCAGTTTGTTAATCAATCAGCGTTTTGGTAGAGAAGACCTTGCAGAGCTCGTATTGGTCTAGTGGTCAGTAACAGAGGCCCAAACCAAAAAGTCTCCAACACAAAAAAAATCTGTACACGGCTGCCATACAAACAGACATAAAGCTCACTGAATGGGTATCAGATGAGTATTCAACTGAGGATCTTTCACAAACTGTAAGAGGGGCACCATGATAGAAGCATTTCAAGTGTGACATTCCATCTCTGAAGCCACGTATGTGACATCATACAACGCAAAGACGTAGACACATGGACCAACCCTAAGTTGAGGACGCAGGTGTAAGCCCAGCCTGCCCGCACTCCTCCAGTTACCCCAGGTCACCCACCCTCTGCCCGGCCCTGCTGGCACACACGTGTGACCTCAGGAGGTTTCTCCTCCTCCATCCCTTGGTCTCGGTTTTCTGGGCCATCCCCAACGCCCACCAGTCCTGCGAGCTCCCTCCCCAGCCAAAGCCAGCATCTCCCCCGCCTGCACAGGTCCCACACTGCAGCATTCCCAACCATCCCCTGTGCTTCACCAAGTGAGCGTGACCAGGGGCCAAAGGCTGAAGTACTTAGTAAAAAAACAGAGAAAAGTGCTGAAACAATAGGAGATTTGAACGTGCTGTGCATCATTAACTGGTTATTTCCATGCCCAGCACCTTGTCTGTGAAACTGCTGGTAGTCCTATCTTGTATAAAATGACAACTCTATGAAATACATGGCACAACAGCATTCGCTTACTTTGATGGGATGGCCTTCTCACTCATGAGCGGTATGATGAACCCAAGCAATAAAAAGTGATGATCAACTGATGATAAGTATCCCTAAGTTCGGTATCCTCCATATTTTTCATGACATGTGAGTTATATCCCTCCGAGCGCTGCCTTTTCGAGGAGCGGACATTTCCTCCATGCAGCTACAGCAGGAAGAAGAACGGCGGAGCATTCTTCTGGGGGCCTAAGGGACCAGCTGTTCAGCAAAGCCGAGATCAGTGGACCAAGAAATGCGTGGGGAGAAGCGGTCTTTTTTTGAAACATTTCTTAAAAAAACTTCATTTTTATACCGCAAAAATATCCAGGCTCTCAAATGAACACAAGTGCAAGTGAGACCCAAACCAGTCCAACTGTCAAAACCCACTTAACTGTGAAGAGCTCCACTTGGACCAAAAATATGGCATTCCACCTTATAAAATATTTACTCCATTGACTGAAAACGTTACAGAAGAACTCACAGGTGAAGAGTAATTAGGCTGAGTCATCACTTTTTCGCTCACTTTGTTTTGTATCCTAGAACAACCTTTATATAGACGACTGGTTTTGCACATCCGCCTATGCTGGGCACTCCACCTCAGGGCACCGTGAAAAGCAAGTCAGATACCAGACAGCATTTTTGGAGAGATACCCCTCTGTAAAGCTCCTTTGGAAGCAATGCAAGTGCACAAACCGCTACTCTAATATAGTGCTTGAAAGATTAATTTGAAACGTTATGTCTTCCCCTCTTACACCACCACGACGGAAGGTAATTGCTAGATGTGTCACGATCTTTTTATCTTGGAAAACTTGGCATCAAGTCTCTATGGAAGGATGCATGGTAAAACAGTGCTGCAGTTGCTGCTGCTGCTAAACAACTAGCAAAATAATAGTTAAAGCTAGAATTTATTGCTCCGGATTTAACTCGCAGAACCACACCGTTGTGTACAAACCGTTAATCTCCATAGATGCTCAGACATGATTGTCTCCTTGTGTCTAAACACACAAAATACAAGCGGCTATCTGTACAGTTTACAGTACTGAAACACATATATTTGAAAATGAAGTATAGATATGTTACTTTTCAAAGATACATGACTTTATAGCAGGGGTTTACCCAAACTTTTTTTTTTTTTTTACAGCCACTTTAAAAATAGACAACAACTTCACTAGTATAGCTAAGTTACATCAAAGAAAGAATCAGTGTACTGAATGTGAAGAAGCTGGCCAATTCCCCAGGCTCCCAGATTTTTGTCTTTTGCTTTTGAGGAAACCCCTATACATAAATGAAAATAGTATCTGAGTATATTCTTCAATGGTGGACTAAGCAGTTTCTTAAAACAAGACTTTAGCTTGCCATTCACTTCGGACTGCCTTGAAAATAAGATACACTACTGCTTAAAAGAACCATCGGAATGCTTCAGCGCTGGGAACAGGTGTTCTCTAAAAAAAAAGCAAGAAAACAAGTTAAGCTTTCTTTCGCGGCATTGGCATACTCGAGATCTTCTAGTTGTTCTTTTCCTTTACATTTTAGGCATACTTTCAGTTATCTAGGAACAACACAACGCCTCACATTGCTTGACAATTAATAGAAACATCCTTTCTCCAAACACACACCATTTTAGGATCACACGCGATACATCGTACTCAGTATATAACACACCTAACATGCTGTCTTCTCCTCAGTCAGTTAAACAAGGTGGTCATGGAAATGTAAACATTGCTAGCGAAAAAATCTCCTGGAAAACAGACAGTGCTTTTAGAATAACCCCACAGTTGTACAATGGTTTCTGCCTGTGCCGTGGCGTATTGGATGCGCAGTTACGGCTTGGTGGGTTTGCGGGTCAGACACACGCTTTGGCAAGAACACTTCTTTTGAGAGGGGAATAACGAAGGCATTGATCTGTCATTCAGAAGGCGTGCTGTGTCTACAGACGCCTTGGGAGCAGAGGTCGGCATTTTCAAACCTCAGGCTGGTCACCTCGTTCCACGTTTAGGTTGCAACGCAGAAAGCACTTAAGCACATCCTTGACTTCATTCCAGTGAGAGAAACATCCTACTGACTTTGGGGGGGGCTGCCCAAACTGCCCATGTACTTTCTTTTGCACACACGTGCTGGACCTTGGCTTCCATAGAAATAGTCTACTTGCAGAGATGCTATCCTCCCTCCTTCCCCCGCCTGTTGTTCCCTGGAAAATGATATCCACTTGCGTTTAGGTGCCTCCACACACATTTGAATACAGGCAAACTCCCTTCACTGCTTTAAAGTACAACATACATGAGAGACTGAGGCGCTGAGCCTGTAAGGGCTGTGTCATTTCTGCGAGGTACGTCCTGCCCTCAATTTCCTTCAAAGTCAAAAGATGATGAAAGTGCCCTTGAACCTGTGCATCTAGGCCCACACGTCTCTCCTCCAGAACTCATGATGAGGCACTGACCAGGGAGGCTCTGACCAGGCAAGCTCTGAGATGACTTTTTATCAGTCAGTCCCAGCTCGCAAGTACTTGTTTCATTAAGAACTGCCCACAAATATTAGCATCACATCTGATTAAAAGCAAAACTCTGGAAAACTGCACAGAAATACGAGTCATGAAAGAGTTCTCACTGATTTTCCTGGTGTCATATATAAATACCATGTCTCTTTTTGAAGGAATTATTTCATTTTTGTTTCAGGGAGGACCTTTTAAGTGTTTTCCTAGTTCTTCCACAAAAATCCAATAAACCATGGACCCTACAGCATACAGCGTGCATTGTACTTGATGAGAGAATATTCCTTACTGAAGTCCAGGGAACTGCTCGTTAGTATGGCACGGGTTTTTTGTTGAATAATTAGCCTGTTTTGTGACAGTCAAGCTCAAGCAGTAAACGGCTCCTCTTTCTGTAAAAGCTGTATGAAAGGGGAGCTCTTATTGTTATGTTTATTGCTCGTGCCCATGGAAATACCAGAGCCAAAAGTACTTCTGCTGTGTCACCAGAATTCCGACCTGCGGTCAATTCAATACCCGCTCCCCCTCCGCAAATGTTAGGCTTTAATAAATCATCCGAAAATTAACTTCCAAAGACAATGAGCTGGTTTGCTGAATACAATCACCCCGACCAGTACGAGTTTTCTTTGTGTCAGCGGTCCAAAAGTAGGAATTGCTCACATCCATCTTCACCGGTCCCTGTTCTGCCCCGTTCCGTGTGTCTCGCCTCAGCGCAAGTAGCGACAAAGCACTGCAACCCTCCTCCCAAGGTACGCCGAGGAGAGCTAATGCAATCGCTAGCCCATCCGCACCGCTCTGTGTGGGCTGTAAGATGGCTGCTGAGAGCGAGGTATACAGATTTATAATTTATAGAGAGGTTGACTGCAGAAGAGGCTGGAGTTCAGAATGACAGGAAACAATCACACGACTCAATTGACCTCAAAAGAACAGTCAAACATGCAAATGTATTAAACTCAATAGATCGTCTTCGCCTGAAAACTGAACGTAATACTCCGCTGTGGGTCCATCTGCCTGAACACAAAACCACAGCTAGACAGAGAGATTTAAAGACATAGTGACTGAGATGGCCTTTATTTATTTTCATGCAGCATCAGGTTGAGTTACTGTCAGCTGTTGTCATATCAGCTGGAAGTAAAGGTGCAACGTCTGATTAAAAGGTCATTCAGACCTTTAAATACACGGAATAATATTTTTGAAGGGCAAAGCTGTGGTTTAATACGTGTGCTCTTGAAAAACTACAAGATAAGGAATTTTGCATCTGCGTACCAAGTTCTAATTAAAGACATACATTTACAATTAAATATCCATTGCGCTAACCCCTGATTTGGGAATGAATTATTAATCCACGCTTAAACAAAAAAAAAAAAAAAAAGCTTTTAAAATTGAATAGGTGGATCGAGTTAAGCCTAAACCGATTTATGTGATGAAATCCATAGATTTTACCACTCCGAGACTCAAGGTTATTTCCAGACAAAAAGAGACCCTTCAGCCCATTTAGTGGTTCAGCACACCAACGTCCAAGCTTAAATGCAACGACCGTCTACTGCCTGGCTGCATAAATCCGGGAGTCCCAGCTGGGGAATCAAACTCTCGGCGCGATTACAGCGTGTTTCTGGATCTCCGTGCTGCCGGCGGGGAATCGTTATCCTGAGTGACAGGAAAGACAGATCCCCCTGGAAGCCAGGGGAGGGGTGGCGAGGAGCAGAACCAGAGCTGATCAGCGTGGTTTTGCTGTAAAAGCCTTCGCCGCTCGTGCCGGTGCAAATGCTGACAAACGGCAGCCTCGCTCCCAGGAGGATGCTCAGAAACCCGCAGCCCCGGCTCCTCCGAGAGGGTAATGCCATAAAGCGTGGCGCTCGAGAGAATTTATGCCTGCACAAACCCGGGGCAAAATTACCTCTACGCTTTCAAGCCCTCTATTCTGTTCCGTTCCCTTCTCGCCAGCTTTCACCGCTAAAGAAGTGGCTCAAACGTTTGAAACTTGAAATTTTAATTCTTGCATTGAAAAATCAGCTTCACGTGGGGAACCAAGCGTGCTACATTTTTGGAGAAGAAGGTTAAAAGGGCAACCGAAACCAACAGAAGTGTGAAAAACCCTTTCAACAGCAACAGAAAAATGGTACCAATGTATCCGTCCTTGCTGCCCCACACAGAAACGCAAAAGCAGACCCGACCCTTGCTACACGCGTGTGCGTGCACGTGCTGCCAACGCATGAAAACACCACACCAGCAGGTGCTGTAAATTCCTCACCAGAGACCCCGTCTCGACAGCTGAGCTCTGTACTTTCACAGCGAAAGGATTCATTAAAGAACGATGCCTCCCGCAGCCCCCCTGGGGTGGCCGACCGACTGATGGAGCCCACGGGGCCAGGCTGGCGAGGCAGAGGCAGCCAGACGGCGGGCTCTCCTCGCCCAAGGCCCGCCTGCTTGCCCAGCCCAGCCCCATCCTTTGCCAATCTCATGCCTACAAAACCTGCCGGAGATGTCCCTCTCCTTGGCTCTGAGTCTCGCAGCTCGCAGCCGCCTGAAAGATTTGGTATGGAGATCAGGAATCAGGAAAGCCGATCGCTTCTGCTTGGGATGCTGTCGCTTGGGGTGCAGCCCAAATTCACAGCCGCATAACTAAGACTCGCTGTAAGTCATCTGCATTATTATTTTCTGCAAGGCTAGGGAATCACTTGGGTTGAGGTGAACCACATTCGGAAATAAAATAGAATAATAAAATATATCAGAGCGCTACATGATTATGACCTAATACTTTACCGATGTTAAAAGATGTTGCATTATGTAAGAATCCTTTGATGTTTGATCCATGAGCAAAAATCCTGCTCTCATTGAAGCAAACGTATACGTTGGCTACAGCAAATTATTGGCCAGATGTGGCACTCCTCATTCCTCTTTAGGAGCCCTGGCTGGAACGATCCAGCTCAACAGAGGCCCTTTGGGAAGTGTATCGTAGCTGAGGAACGTTCAACAAGATCTGGGCTACCTGACAGTCTTTACAAAGACCTACATAACTACAGAAATAGATAGCAGTGAAGGAACTTTGTCCTTAATGAATCTCAAATTCACATGGCAACACAAACAAAACTAGCAGATGTTCCCGTATTTTCCAAAGCAGCGGGACTGGTGCCAGCCACGTCAGGAAAAATGACCTTAGCAAGGTCTGCATGTGAGCTTCTCAGCCTGGAGGACAATCCCTTCTTGAAACCCCTTCTACAAGAGAAGCAGTTTGACACTGAGGCCAGTGGATGTATAGCACGAAATTTAGCCCACTGAGAGAGAGAGAGAGAGAGATGCATGTGTGTACATAACTCAATATACACATACATGTACATATATCTATGTATACATGCTTTGGAGTCCTCAGCACAAGAAGGACATGGACCTGTTGGAGCGGGTCCAGAGGAAGGCCACCAAGATGATCAGAGGGCTGGAGCACCTCTCCTATGAGGACACACTGAGAGGGCTGGGGTTGTTGAGCCTGGAGAAGACTCCAGGGAGACCTTATATCAGCCTTCCAGTATCTGAAGAGGGCCCACAAGTAAGCTGGAGAGGGACTTTTTAAAAGGGCATGTAGTGATAAGATGAGGGGTAATGGCTTCAAACTGGAAGAGGGTAGATTTAAATTAGATATCAGGAAGAAATTTTTCACTATGAGGGTGGTGAGACACTGGAACAGGCTGCCCAGAGAAGCTGTGGAAACTCTACCCCTGGAGGTGTTCAAGGCCAGGCTGGATGGGGCTTTGAGTAACCTGCTGTAGTGGGAGGTGTCCCTGCCCATGGCAGGGGGGTTGGAACTAGATGATCTTCAAGGTCCCTTCCAACATAAACCATTCCATGATCAGAAATAGAGAAATCCAGTGCTATATGATGGCCAAAAAGTTCAGCTGGAAAGTCATGGCACAAAACGCAATTTGGATCAGTCAGTCAGCAACCCAGGCCAGCAAACACTGGCCATAAACCAGTGACTGTATGCTTTTCTTACACCTGTGTGAATGTGGGTTAAAGACCTAACTGGTCCCACCAAACTCGCATGACTGCCTGAGAAGAGCAGAGCATTAGAACAGTGCGATGAATCCCGGTGGGAAAGCAAACTGGCCTTTCCTCCCAGTCACGCCTTGTATTTCCAGAGCTGCAAGCTCATTTAGGTGTCAGCTTGATCACGCTGGAAATGACATCAAATGTACACGCTGTGTTGCTCAAACATAAACAGTGCAGAATCTGGTGCAAATCCATGTGCTCCAAAATGACTTTCCATCCCCAATTTCCCTCTGGAAAGACCCTTCCCCAGCCAAGTGCCGGGCTGCAGGGAATGCATGGCAGCAGGGACACGGGGGCAGACAAATGGGGCTGTGCATCACACCAAGACATGCCAGCACCCAGCGACCTCCTGACCCGCGCAGTGACACCATCTCCTGACCTGCAGGCAGGTGCCCTCCCACGGCCAGCGGGTGAAGGGTGCCTGCAGCTCCTCCTGCCCCCGCTTGCTCTCCCACCCCTGAATGCGGTCTGGCCAGCACCTCCCCTCCTTACTTTGCCTAAATACTGAGCCACCCTGGGAGGGAAGCAGCCTTTGAAAGTATCTATGGCCCACTTTGTGCTGCTCATAAATATACATTACCTACAGCAACGACTTTGGGGAAAACCTCCCCGTGCTCACATTCAGCTCACACAGAGTCTCCTTGAATGTTTTTCTTCAGGCGAGGAGGCCTGGGGGCCAGAAACCCGTGTGTGAACTGCACCTCCTGGAGATGCAGAAGGAAGGAAGAGGCAGAGCCCAGCGCACGGCGCTTATCTCCCAGCCGCTCCGCTCCCCACCCTGGAGGTACACCGAGCGTCCCACCGCACCCACACCGAGGGGCCATCTCCTCCTGGCATCTTCCCACCCAGCCGCGGGCCCGCGGGAGGGCCGCGCCGGCTCTGGACGAGGTGTGGAACAGTCCGCGAAGCTGCCGCTCCCCACAGCTGCCAAAATCCCTGGCTGCTCACCGACGCTGCGCTCCTGCTCGCTGTACGTGTTATCAGGCGGTAACAGATGTCCTCTAATAACAAGCTTATTATTGGACTTAGCAGATAAAAAGGGACACGTACGCCGGGTCAGAAGCTTGGTGGTGAGTTTGCTTCCACAGCCCACCTTAAAATATCTCTCCCCATACCTGAGCTACGGGCCTGTCTCCCTTCATACCGAGGATGAGATTTAACATTTATTTTAAAAGTCAGCTTTATTTGCTCCGAGAGGACGTGCATCTACGTGCTGGCAGTTATTTTTCCACTCACGCTGCATATCTCTCAGGCCGTATTTGAGACAAACCAGATTTAGAACATACCAGATTAGGAAACTCATTTGACTTTCCCTGCCGCCAGCTCCACCAAGTGAAAAGTAAACCTCCGCCACGGGACGTTGCGGATAGAAATTTAAAAAAAATGTACTCCTAAGTCGGGGTCGTGTTTCGAAAGTCCAGCTCCCCTCAAATACCTCACTCAGAGGTAACCTCAGGAGATTTCAGTGGGGCTAACTGGGGAATAAAGGATTTGTGCCCACCGTCATGGGAGGGCTAGAGACCTGCCACCGTAGGGCCAGATCCTGCCACTCGGACTCGGCGTCGGCAGCTGGCAGCAGCTCCGCAACTAAATCAATAGGATTAGTCTGAGGAGTAATGTGTTTCTCCACGGGAGAAAGAATGAGCAAACGTGTCCCTCATTTACATTCAGTACACACCATAGTTTATTTTATATATTAATTTTTTTTTTCACTTTATATATGAGATTAAATTTGGGGAATGGGTAAACAATTTCACTTTCTTGATCTGAAAAATGCGTACCACCATTGGGGAAAACAGATGGTAAATACAGATCAGAAATCATAAGGAACCCAGACTAATGCCGTCAAAGAAAAACAGCTCCGTCCCAGGAAACGTGAGTGACGGAGCCCCTCTCCGTGCCGGTGAGCACCTCCAGCTAGGAGCAGCCACGCAAGCCTTCAGCGGAGCGGCTCGCACGCTCCACCATCCGCCTTGAAATCCCCGGGGACCAGCTCGAGCCGCTAAGCATCGCTCGCACCGAGGGCTGGCAGGCACAAGCGTCGCCCCAGGATGCAGGCAGAGCCCTGGAAAGCAACGCATCTCCTCTCCCCCTTCCCTCCCGGGCTGGGAGTAATTGGCCGCGGTCGCCTTCCAGCACACTCCCTCCCTTGTGCCGGCGGCAGCTCTTTTGGCCAGCGAGCCCAGGGACGGAGCCAAGTCTCCACCTCTGCCGTCCCGCTCGCTCCCAAGGGCAGCAGCCGGCTTGGCCGACGGCTTCCCCCGTGCCTGGCACCCCGCGCGCGGGGCTGGCAGCGGCGGGCAAGCCGGGGCCGGGAACTCCTCCTGCTGCCTGCGGCCCTGCAGCTGCCTTCCAGCTGGCCACGCTCCGGCCTCAGACGGGGGGGGGCTCCTAATGGCTTTCTGGCAAAGGCAGCGGGGAAGACATCAGAGGGTTGGGTTTTGGGGTTAGGGGTCGCTCGTCTCTCACTGCCAAAGGGATTCACGTTTCTCTCCCTATTTCTACATCCCTCTCGAGCAGCTGGTGCGGTTCCTTCAGTTTTTCAGCTATCCCTCTACCTGAGGATGGAGCTGCTAAGCCCGCTAGAGTGCCTATTCAGCTTATGTCACTATTTTGCTTCTTTTTTTTTTTTTTTCTTAATTTATTATTTGCATTCCAGCGGCATCTGAAGGCCTCGGGCAGGATGAGGGATTGTTTCTGTTGGTTCTGCCTGCCCGGCCTCTCAACCAGTAGGTCTGGCCTGTCTCCTGCTTTTTCAAGGATGGGGAAGGGCTCGTACAAGCTGTAACACAGTGTTACTTCAGAGCCAAGACTGATGCTAAGCAGGTCAGAAAAGCTGTCACTCAGCGCTCCCATACTGACTGTGGGAATTAGCATCAAATAGCCGAACGTTTTATTAGCATAAAGCAGAAACCTCTGTTACTGAGAAAAGTTTTACAGAGAAATTCTTGGATACAGGTTCGTTACCACCGTGCAACATGAAACCCAAGACCCTACAATGCAAAAGACACTAAAATGAAATATCCACACCACCGCTCAGCTTCTGCTTTCACCTGGGGCCCGCCTGGTCGCTTCTGCTGACTCTCCTTTGTCAGACATTATCAATTAGAAGTGTGTCTGCCTCCTGCAACCGAGGCACCACGTGCATACACCTCCCCCTCTCTCACACACACACTGCCATTCACCTTCTCCCTAATCAAATCCCTGTGAAGACCATCCATCAGTCCCTATCATTTATCCTTCCCCCACACACAAGCTCACAAAACAGAATTATTCTTGTTAACATTCATTCCATTAATGAGAAATCCCTGCTGGTTCATCATCCAGTGGTACAAGTCTTTGCACTCACAGGCTGACATCTCTATCATCCTCCAAACTGCTGCTCTGGGGTACACTAATCTCTTACGGACTGGTCTCCAAGCAGAGGGGAGGCACGTTTCTCAGTATCAAACCTAAATTTAAATCTCTTTCCCCAGAGCTACTGGGGCTTCAGCATCTTTTTCTCCTGCATGGAACCTAAAATCAGCTATGATGCCTCATTGGTTAGCTAACTGCTTCTGTCCTTTGGGATTTTTCATACGCTGTTGATAAAAGAGCCAGTGAAAAATATATCCATTAAACGCTTGCCCTCTGCTTGCTTGTTTCTTTCTCTGCAAAACTTAAAAAAAAAAAAAAAAAGAAGAAAAAAAGAGAAAATAAATTCACTCAAATGCAGTACTCAGTCAGCTACCCGGGCTGAGGGAGTATTTTCAGCCAATGCCTAAGACTCATTTCAGGTGCCAGCTGGGCGCTCACACAGCCGGTGAGCACCACGTAACCACGTATTGCCCGATAAGATGCAGGGAGAGGAGCAGTAACGCAAACTCTTAGGCAGCAGGTCACCACAATTCCTGACTGGAGGGGAAAACATTAAAAGACTGTAAAAGGCTCTGAACCCCATTCGTTCCTGGGTGTCTTCTGAAATTCTCAAGGATGACAATTAAGACCCATCTCAGTGATTATTTTCATGACACTGTCACCTCGGCTGGACTTTGACCTCCAATTTATTTTACATCATCTTCCAAGCAACCAGCCAACTGCGATCTCTGCCTCCCAGAGCTCACGTGAACTGGTGATTTAGAGGGAATGGGTTTTACATCACCACTAAGCTTGTGTCACCGAGTCCTCTCCCACCCACTCCCTGGTGGCTAGCTATTCAAACCCATGACCCTTCCAAATCTATTTTCTCCTTTTTTGCCCACTCTAAAACCAATGGCCTTTGTTTGACTGATACCACTCACTCTGGAGATTTAACAACATCTACTCCCTGCCTCTCCTTTTCCATTTCTAACCCTTTAACTGCACCATGATGATCACACTCTGCCATCCTTGTACCTTCAATGCAGATGGCTAGAGCTCTTCAGCTCTCTTCCAACCCTGTAACTGCACAGGTCACTGCGCCACCTTTGCAACCCCACCCAGCAGTTAGGATGTGCAGATGGATGGATGTTACTGAACCACGGTTGTTTTGGGGTACTTCTTTCATGATGATGGAGCAAATTCTTTGTGTTAACATAGTGCAGACTGACATGCTGACAGCATGCTCCAGCTTCCCTAGGACACACAGGACACACCACCGAAGAAGCTGCTAAGCCCAAGAAGCCGCCATGCAAAGAGATCGTTGTCAGCCTTTCATTTGCAAGCATCCCCTCCCTCTTTCACATTTGTCAGCTTGTCTGTATGGATGCCTTTATCATTTCCTTAGCTCTTATTCGGTCATGGGCCTCCTCCCATACCACATGCTCACCCTGGTACCCAGATTCTCTCCGTAAATGACTGTCAATTTAAAAAATTAATTAAAGAAACTGGATTACCTATCAACAAGGGCACGTAGAAAACCCTGCATAGCCTCATCAAGGTCCCCTTCTGCTGTATGAAGTTTTGGCCTTCCCCTGGAGAAGTGCTGAGAAGACAGTTACTGGTGAGCTCTTCAACTGCCTCACCTGAATTACCAATGGCAAACCTCCCCCTCACAGCAGCAGATATATTCCGCACTCTTCTCCCCAGGGGACTGCTATCTTCAGCACTACCGTTGGACCCTTCCTGTCAGCAGACCACCTCCAGCCCTCGCTCGGTCTGCCCCATGGTAACTGAGTCACTCCTACGGAGGAGCAGGTACCCCCTCAGCGAGGCTTTGCATGTTACAACCAACCCTCAACCACTTTTGGGTCCTTCTCTGTTTGAGAACTCTGCAGCTCTTCTTTCCTCCTCCTCTGTCCTCATCTTAAGCTGAACTCCTTGGGATTTCCCATCCTTTTCTGCTGTTTATTAAGTTCCTCCCTCCACCTCAAATTCTAATACTGCTTCTCCACTTCCTAAACTACTGAATAATCTCTCTCATATCTGTACAAATAACTCCTACTCAAATTAAGTCTGATACCAGCTAATGGTGATCCTAGATAGAAGTACAACAGAGACCATGGCCACAGCAGTCCAGAACTGAAAGGAATACTGTCCTGAGACAGGAGAGGTGCAAAGTTTTAAAATGCCCAACGCTTCAGAGATTGAGATAAAGGAAAATACTGAGCAGAGCAGGGGAAAGAATAAAACCCTATGCTGAGTACGGGGAAGGTATTTGATGAGTTTGCTGCCCGCCAAGAACGCAGTATCCTGCATGACCCTGGCTGCCTTTATTCCTTTTACGTTCTCATATCTCACTTGGCACTGGAGTGTCTGGTTAAATAGGAAAGAAACGGAGAAACTCTGGAAAACTGCAAAAAAAAATTCAACAGGCTTCACGCATACCTGGCTATGGATTTTTATAGCGCTAATTAAGAGGATGCCTAGGAGTTCCAGGGAGGAGAAAATATTTCCCATAATGTCTGAGAGTAGAAGTTAACAAGCCTGCTGGGATCTTTTTAGCCCCTGCAGAGCTAAGGCTTCAACATTATTAAATGGCTGTCGCATCTAAAGTATGGTGCAACATAACTCAACAGAAAGCGCAGGATGCTGAAATGGGGGATGACTTTAGATTACGCCGCAGAGTAATTCAATTTCAGGACAGGTGTTTGCATGTGACTGAACAAGATACGACTGTGGGAAACAATAAAGGTACCCAAAAGAAGAGAGAAGACAGACACAGCAGGCTGGGCTCCCAAATAGCAAAAAAGTGTCAAACGAAACTGCATGCTTCAAGACATTGCGGTTCAGTACAATCATTCAAAGTAGATGAGCTATCAAAAAATACAGACGCCACAGAAGCAGAGGAGTGCTTTCTTCGGATGGTGGTGCTCCTCAGAAGACACGGTACCTGATGGCAATTTTTAAGCACACAGTCGGTGACTTGGGAATTGTCAGCAACCGAGGCCAAATCCCGGGGACTTTCTTACGGTGACACGGGTTGCTTTCTTATTGCTCCTAACTCACTTGGGTACATTCAAAAAGCTTATCTTAAAGCCCTTCCCTACACAATGGGCAGCAGCTTCCCATTCCAACCAGTGATCGAAAGGATTATGCTGTATTTGATGAGACTTTAGTGTGCGCATTCTAGGTTTGCCTGCTTAGAAATATTTTGCCAAGCCTAACCCTTCATGTTAAGACTACATGCATGAAAGACTACTAGTTCTCTTTTTACAGATACAAATTTTCAGGATCTTTGGAAAGGACCTGTGCTCAGTCATTGCTATGCATCAAATGCATGACACCGCATACAGAAATTAATATCTGCCTTTTATTTAACTCTCTAGAGCACATTTCTTTTAAAACCAAAACCGCAGTACCAAGACATTGCTCTTCAAAAGGGACTGCTTTCTGACATCCTAATTCATTCTCCAAGTGAGCAAGGTCTTCCCTGACTTCAGTATAGGTGTTAGGTGTCCACCCAGCAAACAGAATTGTGTGGGAAGTGGCCCCCAAAAAGAGTAATATGAACATACATGTACAGGCAGACAAAAATTGAGACTGATACTTATTGTTACCCACCCCGAATGGGCAGTATATAACATGATATTCACATATCTACCGGCTTAAACGAGTCTCCCTCTATGAATAAAGCATGATGTGTATAGCCCACAACATTTTGTACAAACACAGAATTGGTAAGATTTTCCCGAAGTGTGGTAGCTGCCATAGGAGTCCAAGTCACGATGGTTCTATGCACCTCTAACTGAAATACACAGTCCAAAGTGACTTAGATAATTTGGGGGGGGAAAAAAGAAAAAAAAAGTATTCATTATGCTAATTACTACTCTAGAAAAAATAAATCCTGGCTTCATTCATCATCTTTCTGACAACACATGTAACTTGTCCAGCCTAAACAATACACAGAGATTTCATTATGTCAACTTAGAAAAACAGACTAACCAATCAGTCGCAACACTGAAGTCCAAAGTCTGGCGCAGAATCCCGATACCCCAAGTGTATAACCTATATTAGCACTTAGAAAAATGTGCAAAGAAGTATTCAGTGCAATCAAAACACGGAACCCCCACAACCAGTTAACCTCTCTCTTACCGTACAGACAATTTCACTGGCAAACAATCATAGTTCAATGATTTAAAGCAAGCAATTTCCAATGCAGGTAGAAAGCGGTATTTGTATGAAAGAGGCTGTTAAGCCCTTGACTGGCCTACAGTTTTGCTGAATTTCTTGCAATTCTGTTCAGCTCAGTACCAAATCCCACCACTAAAAGATTTCCTTAGGCAGGAGAAACTTCATTTTTGCCCTCCTTTAACAAACTACGCTATATCAACCAGCAGTTTACATAACGTATATTCTAAATTGAACCCTAATGTCATGGGGTTTGGGCACTTTCTTTGCTTTGTAAGTATCACATGAGAAAAGGGAAACAACAACACATGAAACAGTAAAACAGAGGACATCCAACTCCATTCCAGAGGCTATCACTTGTGNCCTTAGGCAGGAGAAACTTCATTTTTGCCCTCCTTTAACAAACTACGCTATATCAACCAGCAGTTTACATAACGTATATTCTAAATTGAACCCTAATGTCATGGGGTTTGGGCACTTTCTTTGCTTTGTAAGTATCACATGAGAAAAGGGAAACAACAACACATGAAACAGTAAAACAGAGGACATCCAACTCCATTCCAGAGGCTATCACTTGTGCTCAGTAATTTGCCAGACCTGTAAACTCGACTCCGCAGGGCTCTCATCATCCTTCTCAAGCCCACGTCTCCCACCAATCGCAACGCATTCCCGCCTTGCAAGACGCGATGCTAACGCAGAAGGTCAAATAGCTTCAATGAGATTTCCAAGCGGCAGAGATCAGGCACCGGTGAGCAAAGACGCCTGCAGCTGCTCTGCTCTCTGCCGGAGGTGGCGGTAGGAGGCCTTGTGTTGTCCCAAAGAACCTCCAGAGGTCAAAAGGAAAACTGGTTGCCAAACGTATGTTTATCCCAGACGTGTAAAATCTGGGTGAAAGTGACAAAGACCATTGCAAAACGCTCAACAAAGGTCAAATCTCACCCCGCCACTTGCTGCCTCTGCTCACTGGCCAAGACCATCACCATCGGAAGCCCTGAGCGAGAGTGCCACAGCCACCCGGCGAGGGCTCTTGTGCAGTGCCAGCAGGCAATTCCAGCACCAGCCACGCTCCCCGCAGGGTCACGCCTGGGAACGGAGAAACGAGCACCCTGGCAGAGCGCGATGGGCACGCATGAGGAGGGGAGAGGAAAAAAATACCATTCAGGGCTGATCGGGGCTTTACAGCTGATGGCCAACATGAATTGCGCTTGGGACAGACCACTGTTCTTGCTCCGACTGTAAACGCCCGGGGACAGGGACTGCTTTTTCGCTGGCTCGCACAGTGTTTAACACATGGGGTTGCCTCAACCAGATGGAGGGCTACGAGGCAGGGAGGAGAGAAACACTGCCATACAGCATCGTTTCAGTGAAGAACGGCAATGTGGGCTATGAGGTGGTCTTTCTTTCCACCTTCCAGTCAGCCGCTTGGATCGTGTTAGCTGCCTGCTCCTTATCAAGCTTTTCAGTTCCCCCCTCACGCTACTCAATTCCACCGTGCCGTTGCTTAACTTATGCAGGTAATTTAAAGCTAGATAGACGGCAGGGAAATTGCTTCCTCTGAGGCCCCTACTAATTGACCCCTATCCACAGAGCTCAGCAGTCTTCCCTTCACAGCGCTCGCAGGCGCTACCGCAACACGAAGTGCAAGTTCGGAGGTTGCCAGCGCAGCCTCTCTCCCCCGTGGCAATGCCATATGGTGTTAAGATTTTCAGGATCAGACGCCGTGCCTGTTGAAATCAATCATCACAACCCTATCCCCGGCGAAGGCCATCTCAAACTCCCGCTGGCTTGAAACGCGGCTCAGCGAGGTGCCGCGGATTTGGATGCCGGTATTTACTATTTCAGGTCGGTATGCAAATGTTTACTTTAATAGCGCACATATCAATTAGCGCGGCTGTTACGAAGANAGTCCAAGTCACGATGGTTCTATGCACCTCTAACTGAAATACACAGTCCAAAGTGACTTAGATAATTTGGGGGGGAAAAAAAGAAAAAAAAAGTATTCATTATGCTAATTACTACTCTAGAAAAAATAAATCCTGGCTTCATTCATCATCTTTCTGACAACACGTGTAACTTGTCCAGCCTAAACAATACACAGAGATTTCATTATGTCAACTTAGAAAAACAGACTAACCAATCAGTCGCAACACTGAAGTCCAAAGTCTGGCGCAGAATCCCGATACCCCAAGTGTATAACCTATATTAGCACTTAGAAAAATGTGCAAAGAAGTATTCAGTGCAATCAAAACACGGAACCCCCACAACCAGTTAACCTCTCTCTTACCGTACAGACAATTTCACTGGCAAACAATCATAGTTCAATGATTTAAAGCAAGCAATTTCCAATGCAGGTAGAAAGCGGTATTTGTATGAAAGAGGCTGTTAAGCCCTTGACTGGCCTACAGTTTTGCTGAATTTCTTGCAATTCTGTTCAGCTCAGTACCAAATCCCACCACTAAAAGATTTCCTTAGGCAGGAGAAACTTCATTTTTGCCCCCCTTTAACAAACTACGCTATAGCAACCAGCAGTTTACATACCATATATTCTAAATTGAACCCTAATGTCATGGGGTTTGGGCACTTTTTTTGCTTTGTAAGTATCACATGAGGAAAGGGAAACAACATATGAAACAGTAAAACAGTGGACATCCAACTCCATTCCAGAGGCTATCGCTTGCACTCAGTAATTTGCCAGACCTGTAAACTCGACTCCGCAGGGCTCTCATCATCCTTCTCAAGCCCACGTCTCCCACCAATCGCAACGCATTCCCGCCTTGCAAGACGCGATGCTAACGCAGAAGGTCAAATAGCTTCAATGAGATTTCCAAGCGGCAGAGATCAGGCACCGGTGAGCAAAGACGCCTGCAGCTGCTCTGCTCTCTGCCGGAGGTGGCGGTAGGAGGCCTTGTGTTGTCCCCAAGAACCTCCAGAGGTCAAAAGGAAAACTGGTCGCCAAACGTATGTTTATCCCAGACGTGTAAAATCTGGGTGAAAGTGACAAAGACCGTTGCAAAACACTCAACAAAGGTCAAATCTCACCCCGCCGCTTGCTGCCTCTGCTCACTGGCCAAGACCATCACCATTGGAAGCCCTGAGCGAGAGCGCCACAGCCACCCGGCAAGGGCTCTTGTGCAGTGCCAGCAGGCAATTCCAGCACCAGCCACGCTCCCCGCAGGGTCACGCCTGGGAACGGAGAAACGAGCACCCTGGCAGAGCGCGATGGGCACGCATGAGGAGGGGAGAGGAAAAAAATACCATTCAGGGCTGATCGGGGCTTTACAGCTGATGGCCAACATGAATTGCGCTTGGGACAGACCACTGTTCTTGCTCCGACTGTAAACGCCCGGGGACAGGGACTGCTTTTTCGCTGGCTCGCACAGTGTTTAACACATGGGGTTGCCTCAACCAGATGGAGGGCTACGAGGCAGGGAGGAGAGAAACACTGCCATACAGCATCGTTTCAGTGAAGAACGGCAATGTGGGCTATGAGGTGGTCTTTCTTTCCACCTTCCAGTCAGCCGCTTGGATCGTGTTAGCTGCCTGCTCCTTATCAAGCTTTTCAGTTCCCCCCTCACGCTACTCAATTCCACCGTGCCGTTGCTTAACTTATGCAGGTAATTTAAAGCTAGATAGACGGCAGGGAAATTGCTTCCTCTGAGGCCCCTACTAATTGACCCCTATCCACAGAGCTCAGCAGTCTTCCCTTCACAGCGCTCGCAGGCGCTACCGCAACACGAAGTGCAAGTTCGGAGGTTGCCAGCGCAGCCTCTCTCCCCCGTGGCAATGCCATATGGTGTTAAGATTTTCAGGATCAGACGCCGTGCCTGTTGAAATCAATCATCACAACCCTATCCCCGGCGAAGGCCATCTCAAACTCCCGCTGGCTTGAAACGCGGCTCAGCGAGGTGCCGCGGATTTGGATGCCGGTATTTACTATTTCAGGTCGGTATGCAAATGTTTACTTTAATAGCGCACATATCAATTAGCGCGGCTGTTACGAAGAAAGCAAGCGGCACCGGCTACGATGACAGCACGCCCAAACAGCCGATATTCCACATTTGGGCCGAACCCCGCAGACCCTGCCAACGCCACTCAGCCCCTCTGCCTGACTTTGCTGCCACGCCGATGCAAATGGGAGTGGGGCAACTGAGATTCATACGCTGAAATCGGGATGGTTTACTTTAAAGAGAGGGGGATGTAAAGTCAAGTCGGGCTCCTAATCTTCATAACCCGCAGCGGAAGTTATAGACGCGTATACCAATCAGAGGAAAATAAGTAGTCTCCATGGGTAAATAAAGATTATGTCTCTTTAAACTGACTGTAAATCTGAATGAACACAGGATATACATACACAAGTAGGCAGCGTGCAACGTGACGTCAATCTTATTTTTATAGATTTATTATTACCGTACATAAAATTTCCTAGTAATAATAACATTCTATGAAAAATACTAGAGCATTGGGACACTTTTAACGTGAAAATAGTACAAGAAAAATAGGAAAAAAATAATTCAAGTGTTTAAAAAAAGTGCTGGGAGGGAAGCATTCCATTAAAAATGCAAGGGTCAAGGGACCGGAAAGCGTTCACGTGAATCTGTCTTCAACTTCATGTACTAACCTTGAGAGTTATATCCTATGCCTTCATTGCACCAGTAGAAGAAGAGATTTAAAGGAAAAATGAGAGAAATGGTTTCCGTGGGATCAGCCAGTTTACTGTTTATTGTTATTATTCCTCCTTTTTCGTTTATTTGGTTTTTAAACACAGTTCCGCCCCCTCCTCCCCCCCCCGCCTTGAATCATCTCTGCAACTTGCAGCCACTGTCGAGCGTGATTCACAAATCTTACAAGCGTGTGGTGGACCGTGAGCCCCTCGATCCTCGTTGCGTTTCCTTGGGGCCATGCCTATGGAGGTGACGGGGGGGGATCACCCACGCAGAGCCGTTGCTTCCCCGCAAGCGCCGGCCAAACCAGCCCCAGAGTCTCGCTGCGCGGGGAGGCCACCCTCGCCCACCCGCAGCCACCGCTGCTGCCGCTGCCGTGCCCTCGTGTAGGCCCTGTCACTCTCTGACACCCTTCCAGCTGGTGGCCTTGCGGCCAGAGCACTGCTGCTGCACACGTGCTTCAGGCAGCCCTGCTGTCACTCTTTATTAGTTAATTCACGTTAGGAAAAAAAAAAAAAAAAGAAGAAGAAAAGAAAGAAGACGTAAGAAAACAAACCATATAAGAAAGTTACTCCATTTGGGCACTCTTCCTCTCCTACGGACAAACCACGTTTCTGCAAAGTCATTAGCCACATCCCGTGACAAACTTTGTGATGGGCCACAACCTGCAGAGAAGCGATGCCTTACTGACATCTCCACAGCTGGAAAGAGAAACCTGTTTCCTTCTAGTCACGGTATAGCAGCAGAGGAGCTTTTGTGTTTACTTATCTGATGGAGCACAACCAGGGGAGAAGGGGGGAAAGAGAGAGAGTGAAGAAAAGAAGTGAAGGCAGGTGGTTATGAGAGTACACAAGTGGCTAATAAAACCATGGGTTTTACTAGTCACAGTGGTTAAACAATTTTAACGGGCGGCATTCTCATAACACGCCTGAGCAGTTTTTAAGGCTGTCGCACACCTCTGTCAGGAGCGAGGAAGTCCTGGAAACGTGCTCAGAGATGCACACAAACCCACAGGAAGATCTGATAACGTACAAATGCGTTTCTTCCAGAGATAGCTCACTTTCTGCACAAATCGATAAGCCATCAGAACCTATCATTTATCACAAACTTTCAATCCCGGCAGCGTCCTGGTTTGCAAGCCTAATGAGGGAAGCTGGTGCACAAAGGCACCCCTGGTGCTGGGTGGTGCAGGGGGGATTCTCCATGTCTCGGGTTCAGAGAAGTCTCTTTTAGGTTGTACTCAGCATTATAATCCATCATTAACAGACTGGGACATTAGGTATCTTCTTTTGCAAACTCGCTACGAAACCAACAAAGGCGTATTGCTGAGAAAACCAAGAGCTGAAAACCCAATCTAGTTTCTAGCACCTGGGAAGTCCATCCTGGTTTTTGCATTAGTGATGCTGGGTCACTNAAAAAAAAAAAAAAAAAAAAGAGCTAAGAGGATGCGGAGCTACAAATCAAACTTTCAGCACGGACAGTTCACTCTTGCAAGGAGGAATTAATTAGTTGGTTTGATGAGGCCGGTTGGGAAAGAGTTAATGGCATCAGCCAAATGTCAATTAAAACCCCAAATGTTGCTTTTGTCCCATGGCAGTATCAATACCAATGCCATTATCTCCATTTATTTAACGCAGAACAAATTAATGGGCTCTTGGTGTTGCTTTTTCCCTGGAATCCCATACCCCTCCCCTTCTTGGCGAGAACTCTTGCAAGCGATGAGTTAGGGAATACACCGCTCTGCGCACACGCACACACACAACACAGAGACACAGACGGAGGAAGTTACAATTTCTCACTTAGTTGCTAATTTCTGTGACTACAAATCTTGGTGGCACCCAGCATACACTACTCCTCTGTACTAAATCCATCGTCCTCAACACCTTCAGACGCGTCTGATATGCGCCTCTAACCAGCAACACTATATTTTAATAATGACAAGGGATTAAAGATGATTCCTAGTCTTTCCTCTCGCTTGTCTCCTTCGCCTAACGATATCGACCAATTGCCGTTTTCCTCCCAGGTGTGTATTTAGGCTCCCGTTGTCTGTCGTCCCGATACATTAACCGAAATGTTTCCGACATGGGATCTGCCTGCCTCTCCTACGCCTAGCAAACCTGAAAACCTGTCGTTACGGCTTTGGGAAATGCAATACATCGTCAGTTCTGAGGACACGTCGTAAAAATAACCGTATGTAGAGTTCAGTCAGAAATCAGTTCAGTCATACCTGTGCTATTTTTCCATTGCATTTGATACACCATGAGCAGGTTATTTCATAAAAGATATTGCCAAAGTGATTACTCGGGCACGTCTCACTGACTACCGGGCTCTACAGCCAGTTGTCTGTCTGTCTGTCTTGGACAAACTGCTTCCCGTCACCCTGCGGATGAACTCGCCATTACTTTCCCCTGAACTTCCGACGGCGGGAGCCAGGCGGGCAGCTCAAACTTTCCCTTTCCCACCTCCCCCGGCCCTACAAACCGCCCCGAACCATGATGATCGCCATTAAAAAAAAAAAAAAA
>VUYV01000022.1:5939867-5982608 GCA_008711295.1 Anarhynchus alexandrinus | reverse complement strand
CGGCCGCCCGGTGCGGGGCTGCCGGCGGGGGCGGAGCCGCGCTGCACCGCGCCGCAGAGGGGAGGGAAGGGGAGGGGAAGGGAGGAGAGGAGAGGGAAGGGGAGGGAGGATGCGACCCGCTTCGCCCTGTCACCCTCCCCGCGGGCGGGAAAGTTTGTGGCCCGGGAAGTTTGCGGGGGTGTCGTCCCCAACATCCGCCCCCCACCCCACACACCACCTCCCCCAGCCCGGCAGCGGTGTTACCCGCTGGCGGGATGGAGCAGGAGGTCAGGGCGCGACTTATCGCACCGTTGATTTTTTCAAGCGCGTTGCATACCCCTAATGACCCCCCTCCCCAATATCTCAGATTTCAGGCATATTTAGGCGAAATGAAGCCGGCCGCATCCTGGATGTTACACTGCGCTGGAAGCGCTTCCCGGACGTCTGCGTGCGAGGCCGCTCGTGCCGGCGGGCAGGAGGCGCGTGGCACCTGTGCGTGCAGGCCACGCGTACCCCACGCCTCGGCTGCCACCAGTCAAAACGCATCTCCCAACCAGCCACTGACACGCAGATGCTGCGTGCAAACACACAGCAGCTCCTTAAAGAATTTCAACAACTAAGTGTAAAAAAAAAAAAACCCAAACCAAACCCACCAACCTGCCTTCCCCGGAGTTCCTGCAAGCACAAAAAAGGGCCTATATTCAACTGAATAAATTATGCGTCGCAAGTTCTTCATCCAGCTCCTCTTGGTGCCTCCAGAGCGAGCGCTGGCACTTACAGAGACGTTGCTGCAGCCCGGTGCAGCCAGCGCGGGCACTAAGCAGTTAAGAAATGGATGGCTCAGCCAGGGAAATCATTTTAGCCATTTGTAAATTACAGAAAAAGAAGGGAAAGCCGTACCATTTCATTGGCTTTACATGTAAGTAAATGAAGGCTTTATTCACAGACTGAAGTTTTATTTCCTTCTGCTCCGATCTGAATTCAAGCTCGGGGTGCTCAACGCTAGGGCATTACCCGCGGGAAAGGGTCACAGCAACATTTTCCCAAGAGCAGTGAGAAGTGGTGGATTTTGGCAGCGGGATTTGGCAAGGACCAGCAGCCTCGTGGTTAACACTCCAACAAGGGAGACCGATGGGTACGGAAGAGGGATAGTTACAGTTGATCGGGTAGCTCGCAGATCTCTGAGAAGTCACACCACTGGCATCTACGTTATGGATTGGTATGCTTTATTTGGAACCGGTACAGCTTATCAAACTAATAATCTGCCTCTAACCGCACGATATGCATTTTAAAATACCCCCAAACATGTATTTACATAATAAAGCGTAACCTCCCGACTAGCTAGCATCATCCCTCGTGACAGTTCCGCTGCCTTTTTCAAAGTCTTTTCTGTTTGGATACATTTTAATATGAACTTATGGGGAAAAATACAAATGAGGGGAAACGATGTTTCGGCAATGTCACAAAGTGACAAAAAACAAGCGCTTTTCCTGTTGAGGTTCATTCCCTACCACTTTTCTCCCAAATTAGTTGTCAAAAGCCATATGCGATACTCCAAACACTGAGGATGTTTTTCAAACAGAGACTTCTCCCAAACTCCAAACTTCCTTTAATCACAACCCTGGTCTCACTTAAGCAATCCTTTCCGAGTTAATTTATTACTCTTGCAGGAGTTACATTTTTAATAACCTAAAAGAGGAAAAGGGGAAAACTCTGATAATCTTTTCTCATGCATAAGGAAGACCGTTTCATGTATTTTTTAATTGTCATGTGAATTAAATTGCAGTGCTATATATAACCTTTCTGCTCCGGCATGGAAAACTTGTACACTTTTCTGGTGTTGGGGAAGAAGTGTGGAATCCTATTCAGATGGGTTTCCTCTGAAACCTTCTGCTTAGTAGAGGTTTGGGGTTTTTTTGTTTTCAGATACAAATCTGTTTTATCCTGCAGTCTGCCCTGATCAGGCCTGGGAGCCGAGGAGGACTGGAAGAGTGGAAAATGTACAGGTGTTTGTCGGTGAGGTAGCCAACCTTCCAGCTACAACTTTCTCATGACGAGTCTTAAGAAAGCAATTCCAGATTGTCCTTTTCACCACAATCTGTGCTTTGATGGGAGGGACGGAAAGTTAAAAATCGCAGGCTCTGTTTTTCGTCCAGAAACCATTCGTATTTCATTTTTAGCAGGAATGCGGCGAGAGCAGTATGTTGCAACATTGTGAACATGGGAGCTGCCCTGCCTTTGTAAATATTAAGGTTGTTCTGAAAGAAAGTTGCAAAAAAGAAGAAACAAACTGAAATTCACTTTCTGTTCTTGTTCAGTCTCTGAGTAGCTCTAACCCCTATCTGCAAACTGGCCGTTGTAAACCTGCCCCGATCCATCAGTATTACGAGCATTGCACCAGAATTAGAAAAGGGAGGTGAAGCAAACCCTTGGGGAATGATGCACTAGTTCGCTACAGACTGCTAGCTGGGTCTTTTTTTCTAATATTATTACTCTTTCCCTTTGTGTGCTGTTTTCCTAGGGCTCCTAAAGCCCACAGATCCACCCTCAGGGCTGGACTCTTCACTCGGCTGCTGCATTTGGGTTCCCTTCCGCTGGGGCCAGGAGCTCTAAAATGTCCCTGACGGCACGTGCTGTGACTCTGGCTCTCCCCTGGGTGCTCCCGGCACACGTGCTGCGCAGACTGCCCTTGGGGCACCGGCCTCTGCTACAGAAGAACTACAGATGGGGACTGGAAAAGCAGCTGCCTCCACTCCCCTCGCTTTCTCATTGGGAGATCCCCCACCTTGCACTGGAAGTGGCAGGTTTTCGTTCAGGACCACGTTCCTTTACCTGCCCCCAGCTCTGTGCCTCACCCCTTGATGAAGATGGAAACGGTGGCTCAGCTGTTTTCCACCCTTGAGAAGAGACATGTTTTTGGCACAGCCTTTCTTCTAGCACCAGTCTTGTGGGTCCTCTGAATGCACGGTCCTTCCCTTCTGGGACAGGGGGTAAATTGAAGAAGAGATGCACGAGCTTTCTCAAAGTTTCCATACCAATTTCTTTTTTGTTTCACTGGCGCAAGAAACATGTGGAAACATACAGAAATGTCTTGTACTCCGTCCACAATAATAACAGCACACCTGCACCCCGTTGCCTGGAATCCCTCATAACTCTTTAACATCCCTTGAGCCACAAATTATTCCACGGAGTCTCTGGGACCTGGGCTGCAATCTAACCTGAAAGCTGTCCGTTTGCACTGCCATGATACCGGACGCAGCCCCTCCGAGCTGCGGCTCATCGCTGTGACTTCCAGCAGTGCTAGGCACCCCCCTGCCTTCCTTCCTCTGTGGATGCCCACCTCTCTGCTGGCACATAGGTACCATTCCTGCTTCTCATGGCTGTGGCCTGGTGCCTCCCGAACACTTCCCTCACGCCTGCTCCCGCTGTCTTCCCCCCATGCAGCCCCCATCCCAGCTCCCTGCCAAAGAGGGACGCCTCGCCGCTTGCCAGCCGCTGTGGAGTTCTTGCATGGGTAAAGGAAAAGACCAGGCACGAACTAGTTTTTGCATGCTGCAAGAAAAGACACCCGAGAACTGCTGTAACACATAATCTGCCAGCAAAAATAAGGTTAAACCCATCCATTAGAATGCCTTGCTTATCATCCAGTATTAGTGAAAACTGCTCTCCTTGCTTTTGTTTGAAAGGAAATGCAGTGATTACCCCCCTATTACAGACACCTACAAATATTTACTAAAATAACATAGCAGCGTGATTTTTTTAAAAGTTGTCACAGCTTAAATATTCCCATTACTTTGAATCTGGTTTGATTCTGCTTCAAGTACAGCCGCTTTCCTGCTGCTTCCTAGGCAGGAGTCCAGGTTGCTGATCTCCAATTATGCCGACTCCCAGAGGGCTTGATCCGTCGCTGATGCAAGTCAACGTCGCAGCGCTGCGTTCGATGGGACGCTGCCAGCTGAGAAACAGCAGTGCCCAGGAAAAAGACAACCCACAGCGATCCTCACACCCTTGGTGTTGGGATCCTCACGGGACACAGACCGAGAGCTCTGAAGCCCGGGTCCAAAGAGCTGGATACTAAAAACCCCTGGGTTTGTTTAGACCGCTGCAGTATCTCCAGATGTCTCTCCTCTGTGAATGATGGCCCACGTATCGGTGCCACAGTTTCATTTCTTTCTGGTTCTCGAAAAACTGCCCTTTATTGGGGTGGGGGCTGGAGTGGCTTTTACCCTGCGAATGCTGTATGAATCTAAATGACGTGCCAGAAATGTCATGCCAGCAGCTAACAAGGGGGTTTGGAATAAGCACTCCCTGGCCAGTATGCAGCAAGCGTGGGCTTGTTCACCTAATCAGCTTTAGGGCTCCTCGGTGCTAAGGGCGTTGTATTCTGCTTTTGTCAAACGGCATCGCACAAACCCTCCTCTGGGGCAGCTACTCGGAAAGTGTATTTGTTCTTTCGGGGCTTGCACGTCCCAAAAAAGCCTGTAAGAAAGGTTTGTATGGCTGCTGCTAGTCCAGGATGCCTGACTGTTTTTCTTTTCTTTCAGGCCCTATTTTCAGATACTTCTCGGTTTGTCGAGTTTCACCTCTTTGTACTAAGAGTTCCCCGTTTGAGAGGTATGTGGTCTCTAAAACCGTTCAGCTGGTTTCCAGACTTCATTCTTAACAAACACATTTTCTGTGCTAAAATAATAACTATTTAAGAACTACTTTTCTAAGGAGCTCTAATGCCTTTGCTCTTAGAAGCAAAAGTTTGAAATTCGGTCATCAATGAACATACCTCATTCGGCCAAATCGCACAAATTTCTGAGCTATAAGAAAAAAATCTTAGTTCACACATAAGAGAGTTGTTAAAAGCGCAGCAGGGGAAAGTTCTCTCAAGTGTCTCTTTTTGGCTGATCTTCGAAAAAGATTCCCTCTGTAAATGCATTCCCTGCACTGGAAATGCAAACTGAGCTGACAACAGCAAAAGGTAGGCACGTGCCACAGCGCACTCAGACTCAGTGATCTCTTTTATCAAGTTATCAAAATGAGGATGATCCCTCTTCCCGAGTGTGGGGACAGACCCACTGATGTTTGAGCAGTACACAGGTACCACAGAGAGAACCTGTAGAAATTGTCCAATATGGATGTGTGGACTTGGGGTAACTTTGTGAAGGAAGACAAGACTGATGCTGAAAAGGGAGCATGAGGTCTAAATGAGGAAACAATCCTGCGGGAAGACTAGGGTGCGATCAGGCAATTAGAAGCCTGATCAGGTGTATATACCGAGCTGGTAAAGTAAGGATTGCACGGATAAACTCAACTCAGGGATCTCCAAGCTTTTGAGCACTTCAGTTTGTGATCTTTGCAAAGATTCTGGAGGTTTCTACCCCCTTGGCTCAGCTGCTTTCTGAGTTTTGGTACTCCTCTTGGCAGTGACAAATTTTGCTTTACCTCCGTACTTAAGTTTTTGATGAGGGAGTTCCATTTTCACATTTCACGGATCAGGGAGAGTAAGGATTTCATTAGAAAGCAGAGTTTTGTCAACTTAACACCAGCTTCAGGTGAATGACAGTCATCTTGAGCCAGATTTTCATTTCACATCATGTGCCTATCGCAGTGATCAAGCACCTCTGGTAGCTTATGGCAGTGAAAAATCAAGCTCGTACCACTATTGACTGAGTCCTGACTTTGGCCCTGGGACGCCCAGGATAGCTACATCAAACTATTCTAGGCATCTGAAACCAAAATAGTAAGTAAACCCGACTTTTTTTACTACCTCATAAAACAATGAAAGAAAAAATAGTATGTGCTTCAGGTGATTTCTATAGGAAGGGAATCTGAGTGACGTTTTTCTCCAGAGAAAAGTCTTTTCTCTGCAGTTGTGATGTTGCATAGCTTTGGTCACCTTCTCATTGAAACAGCCAGAGATACTGTTATCCCAGTTCTCAAGCTAACAAAAGGCACGTGTATATTTTACTCTCCAGTTTCGTAAATGCTTTGCTCCCCTCATCTGCTGTCACATTTTCGCTGTTAAAGGTTCAGGCACGTCTGGAATAAGCTTATGTTTTTCAAATACTTGATTTCACACAATACTATTATTTATGGTTAAGGCTTCATTGCGAAGAATGATAATCAATCACGACTCAAAGATGGTCTCAGTGCCAGAAGCACTCGGATCCTTCTACAGGCCATCATTCTGACTTGCAATAAGCACCAGCAGGCAGTGGATGGTCATTTCCCCTACTGTCCCCTGAGGTCATGTTAATCAGCCCTCAGCTTTACTGTCAGAAAGCATAAAAACAGGACTCCACATGCCGCACCAGTGTAGGACTGATGGATAATCCCAGAAAAGTACTGTTGATCCTCTATCGATGTCCCCAGAATTTGTTTCTTTCTCTGATTACAGAGGTATCCACAGACAAATTAGGGGTGCGGGGGCCAGCTGGCTGCTCCACACATCAGGTGGTTGAAAAGATGCTCCAAGTAGCTGGATGCTGACAGCACAGTGTCCGTCACCTAGATGACTGCAACTAAGCACCTCCTTTGTAAGGCGGGACATTCAGGTATGGTCTCACAGAAAAGGTAACAGCTGAGGTTTAGGGAATAGCAGCTTCCATCAGTTGATGACTGTCACCCCAGTTCCCCAAATGCTTTTCAGTATTCACCTACTTACAGCTGTGGCCCCAGACGTTCAAGAAAGAGGATGTTGGGGAAGGGAAGCGATACCCCAGATGCCAATGGGTGGTCAGAAGAATATGTTACGTCCCAAGAACAGCGACAAAATGTGAGCTACTGGGCTTGGGAAGGACAAGAATGAACACACTGAAAAGCAAACAAAAAAAAAAGGCAGTAAGAGCAGTGGAAGAAATATGGATAAACTGTATTGTGAGGATTTAACAGGAAAATCAGGGCAGAACAAAACACAGAAGGCGCCACAAGGGACGTAAGCAAACTTTCTTGTTTCAACAAGATAGCTATCCTTTCTCACGTGTGTGCGGTCCCGTCCAAATGTGCAGTCAAACAAATATTTTAAGCCGCTCTCTCCTGCCAGCGAGAGAGTTGTTATTACGGCAGCCAGCGCTGTGCCGCCTAGATGAGCCCCCAGAGAAAGCCCTCTCACCTCTCCCTCACTCGCTGGCGTGCCAGCCGGTTCCCCGCACACCTTCCTACGTGCTCTGAATGCCGATTACGTTTCAGTTAGTGCTTCAGCCCTTTCTGGGTGTAACTTTAGCCCCCTTGAGCAAACGCACACCTGCTTTACCCTGCATGTGCAGAACAGGAGAAACAAGGCCCTGAGTACAGAGATCTTGTTAAAACATGCTATAGGCAGACCAGAAGATATTATCGAGCGATTGAACAACGACCAATATGCCTTTGGTGTTGAAATTCTCCCTGTTATCCCCGCTCCGCTGGATCCGCTTGATTCCAAGTTGCAAAGCGTTATCCTAAGCAGGATGACAGAAATGCCCATTGTTAATCAATGTCATTATTTTATTATTCCTGGTACTTAATGGCCCAAGACATTTTAGCTGATAATTGAGATCAAGTAATAGGGTTATTTCTTTTATACCTGGACTGTAAGTGCGTGTGTGTGTATATATATATATATATAAGAAAGCTATACAAATACTTTAGAGTAGGGATCACCCAGTATGCCGAGTTTTCCTTAACACCTCTCAAGCCCATTTAATATTCGGGTTTGCTGTTACACAAAGTAGTAAACTGACCAATAAACAATTGCCCTTATAGATAATGTGAACATTAAGGCTTTAATCAACAATACTGTCAAAGTATTTAGAAGAAATTAGTTTATCATGCATAGCAAAGATGGGTTTCTTGAGACCTCTAATGAAAGCTGATATAGCCATTATCTGATTACTGTAACGTACACTCAATCATTAATACAAAAGTCCTCTTTAATGATTGTTCTTTTATGGCCACAGCCATCCTAGGAGGAAGCCAGGAGGTGGGAAGGGGAAAGTATTGCTTCTTGCTTTTGTTTATGCCAATTCTAATGGGGTTGTGACACTGAAGAACGCTAATTCAAGACTGATGTTTATTTCTTGGCCCTGATCACAAGACGTGGGTCAGACTCACGAGAGGTCAGCGGTATTTGATGTCCTGAGGGCAAAATGATGCTATCCGAGATTAAGGCAGAGGCTGTGCCAGTCTTCTGCAGTTCCGGGGATCGCCGGTTGGCGTATTAAGATGTCGTGAATCCACACTCCCCGTCGCAGCTGTGCTGAACCAAGTCCTGTTAGGAGTAAGGAGCTGTGCCCTGGCAGCTGCAAGGAAACCATGAGCCCGCTCTTCGGCAGCAAAAACATGGAGAAAGTAAAGATGCATAAGGGGTCTGGTAATTATTTCTCAAGTTTGTTATAGCAGACTGCTCTCTGTTGTTATTTTGCTGCTGGCTTCTGCTAATAATTTGCTCTCAGTTTTTAAAGAACAGACCCCAAAAGAAATTTGTTGGCATCTGGCTCAATCAAAATGGAAAAAGTCATAATAAGGAAACTGTCTTTCAGAAAGAGCGAGGACTGTGTTCTCTGAATGTAGATTTTTTTAATGACTTTGGATTTTGCAGATTGTAGTCATTATACAGCTATTTATGAGGAAGTATTATTGTTGTCTTTGTCAACAAAAAAAAAGCCTTGAGAACACTGTCTGTCACCTAGGATTAGTATTGCCACAAAACAAATGTTCTCTCAATATTTTTGTGGATGTTTTCACAGGATCGTTAGAGAACCTGAACCCCACTATTACCGCAAATTAAAAATTATTTAATAGTGCTGCCTGTGAAAGGGTGTTGTTTTTACAGTTGTCAAAGACCTCAGACACCGATCATTTCGTTTAACAATACATTATTTTCTTTTAGTACTTCTAGACAAATTGCAGGTGTTATCTTATGATTCTTTAAATGTCTGTGTTATTGTAAAAGCACTAGTATGAGTGAATAAATAGTCGCCTAAAATAGGTATTGATTTTGCATCTTTAAAAGCGTGGTACCGAGAACACCAATAAGATGTTTACCTCAGAAATACGAATGTCTTCATGTACCATTCAATTCACGCTGCAAGTTTTAGAGCTTTGTATCTCTTCGGAGAGAGTTCCTACTGTGTATCATTTAAGTCTCATGTAAACTTGTAGGTTAAATGGTACATTAGTCTTGTTCTGAATCAGAAATTAAATGTATCCTTTGGGAACGCTTCTAAATATTTTGACTTTAATGACTGGAGCTTTTTAGCCTTTCTCTTTGTTAAAGTCAGCCTCACAATTAGCTTTTTGTTGCTTCCCCCACCATTCCTTCTCCTGTCTGGAGAACCTCAGCTGCTAAAACCCATCACTGCCAAATCCGCTGCAGACTGTGGACAAAAGAGAAAGTTCAATGAAGCCGGAACACTCGAGCTTCCCATTCGTGCCATGACGTGACTGTAAAACAACAGATCCGCAGCAGACCTGTGGAGCACGTAAAAGAAATGGACCTTTAAGAAATGTATGTTTTTGCACACTGACAGGCGTACTAAGCTCCCACGTTTTCCTACCATATGAAAGTCATCGCTGTGTATAATTCCATCTACATTCCTGTGGTTCACTTCCTGTTTCAGCCATGATAAATGTCCTTTTATATTTAGGGATTTTAGGGTTACTCATCTTTCATTTCTGTTGTTATCAAATCTGTATTTCAAATATCTGCCTGCATCCTGCTCGTTCCACAGTGATATATGAGTCTACAGATAATATATGCACCCCATGCTTAAATAGACCCATGCTAAGCCTCTAGAATCGAGTTCACCATTCACTTTGGCCCATATTTTTCCTTGGCCACTGTGCCCCACAGCAATCACTTCAGCACCATCAGTTCACCTGACCTCCTTCTGCGTTTGATCCAGCTCAACAAACCCATTCATTTTTCCTAACAAAACACGGGAAGTTTTCAAATTATTTTTTGCTTCCCAGGGTAGACTTCAAAATTAATACATGCATAATACATATGTACATTTATATATGTACAATAGCCATTCGCTTGCGCAGTGGTCCTGGGGGAGACCAAACCTGAGCTGTCAATAATATAACCCACTTTAGAGTACAGGTCACAGATAGGTCTGAATGGTATCTTAAAGATTCTCATCTATCTCCTTTGACTCAGATTTATATGTTAAAAGGTAAAATCAGGTGAGATGAGTCCAACCCACAGTGCCCAAATGACCCATTCGCAATGAGGAGGCCGACGCATCAGATGCTGTAAGACAGAATGTGCAGGGAAACGACGTGTTTCCAAAGCACCATCCAAGACTGATCCAGAGGAGGCTCAAAACTCAAATACTGATCAGATTTACAGCAGACTTAATTTAAGAAGCAATACGATTAGCAAGCGTGGGAAGCAATGAAAAGGGGAATGCTAGAGGAGATATGAGCAAAAGTGGTAGTCATATGTTCACAGCAACTATGCACAATGGGGTAGTTGTGAATCAAAGTATTTTAGTTACGAGGGCTGGTTTACGTACGATCTCCTTAGCTGTAAATAAAACCATCTCTCCTCAATTACCAGTCGAGCTAGGTACCTTTGGCAAGGTGTTTTCTTCAAGCATCGCAGTAAAAAGTGGATTTTGAACAAGTATTTAAAAGGCAGACGCAGCTGGGATGGATTAGACATCCTTATGGAAAGACAGAAAATTAGTATTGCCCTGGGAGGGAAGGGTGGACATGATTTGACTCACTGATCTTCCTTCTGTCTAGCGGACGCGTAAGGTCACTCTGTCTGTCACTGTGGAAGAGCGTTCCAGTTGTAAGATCGACCATTATTACCTGTCTCCAGGAATCTCTAGTATGCAAGTCTGACTTTCTTCTTCCATCAAATGCCTGTTAGCATTTCCCTCAAAGTAAATCTTGCCACAAAGATGAATAAATATGTTAATAGTCACATACAATTATTGCAATTACTCTGGCCCAGCCTGTACACCAGCTCCTCAGTAAGTTTCACAACTCATTCATGTACAACCACAGCGCATTCTCTATTGACCCTGATGCGTTCCTAGGTTTTCACAATTCATTACCATATCATTCAACAAGTCAAGAGTTTTCAGGATTACATTTCCAACATTTGTTTCTCCTTGCTATGTTTCCACTTACTGAATTAAAAAAAAAATATTCTATTTTAAAGTTCCCATTGATTGCTGTATTTGCGAAATCCCCCTTTCCTCTAACAAACTTAGATTTCTGGATGTCTCCTGCCTATTTTATGTTATTCTAATTGATTATCCATTACGCCAATAATGTAATTAAAAAGACAAAAATCAGAGTTACTCCAGAGTAAGAAGCTGTCTTAGAGTTTTAGGTCACCCTGATTTGGGGTGCTGGAGAAGTCAATGATGTAATTAAGAAAGTCCTGCAGTCTTCATAAACATCCCAAGGTTATCCTCCCCAGACTTGTGCCTTTTCTCTTTCCTTGCTGCTCCAAGCCCTGTCCCTGCCCATACATGTCACAGGAAAAACGGGACCCTCACAGCTGGCCTCTGCCGTGCCTCCAGCAATGCCTGGCAGCCGGATACAGGACACTGAGGGTGGCTTTAATTTATTCTTTCCTTTTTTATCTGGGGTAAAGAAGCAAGAGGGCTGGACCTCTCGCCTTTTCTCTCTTCGTTAAGGATAACTTATTGAGATCACTCCAAACAGAAGTGCCGAGTACTGTACATGTGTTGTACTGGGGAAAGAGTGTTACCTCTTACGTTGCTGGAAAGTCTAAATGCATTTAAGTCAAAGGCAACCAAGTTTCTGACAACTCTTGTAGTCCCTGTCTTGGAAGAGGAATTGCCATAAGAGGTACTATTAAAGACTGCCCAACAAGGGATTTCTAGAGATCATTTTTGTACCCTGGGTGTATCTTTTAAAAGGGTGTTTTAAATTGTTAGGAAGAGCCTTAGAATACACAGGGATCTGCATAGACACGTATGTCTCTAATACCACTTAATTCCTCCAGTGCTTTTTACCCAAAAGGATTTATCTCATAGGCTCTGAAACAGACCTAGCGAGCAGGGAAGTCTGCTGGCTCAATAATAGCGATAAAAGTCAGATATCATAACGCTTCCATTTCATTAGGAAGCTATCTGTCTCCTGGTTGCAGCTGGTTATGACCCAGGAAAAAGCGCACACATGGCTTGATACAGCATAGGAAACATAAGCTATATATTAATGATCACATGCTGTTTCTATCTCAAAAGGACAGTTCTCTTGGTTCTCGTTGTACATTGTTTGATTTGGCTGTAGGAGGAAAGGGAATAGATGATTCAGTTCCTATAATTTGTAAAAAGCATCAACAATTTTAACCTGCGTTTTCCCTTCAGGCGTACTCTCATCTCAGTTAAAGCTTCTTGTTCGATGTTTTCCTCCACTGACCACGACCATCCTTTAAAACACTTGATATGAAGTCAGGTAAATCAAATAGAATATGGTATCCTCTGTGTACGCTCTAACTGCGTTAACATACATCAGTGACGGGAATGGATTACTTCCCCATTCAACTTCAACTCATTTTTGTCCTCAAGTGCCATACACGTATGGCAGACTAAGGACAAAGAGGATCGAGTAACATTAATTGCATGGTTTGGGGTATTGTTTAGACTAGCTGTAGCAGGTAATTAGACAGATAAAGCTTTTGGTTTAGATGTTTGTGCGTTGGTAGGAAAGCACAGTGTATCAGCTGGTCTAACTCGGTCTCCCTGGTATCATTTTGGGGGGGGGACAATGACACAACTGCAATGTTTTACCTCAAGTTCTAGGTTGAGAACCATATTTTTATAAGACATTAAAGCTCTTCCTGCAAAGCCCTGCTACTTTTTCCATATATAGAAGCTATATTAGTGTTGAGTCATATTGCTCAAGAAGAAAACAATACATCTAGCTAATCCCACGTATTCACTTTGCATTATACCTTGCCTCCCATTTATTATAAACTTTTCTCCCTCTGCAATAAATTGATCCTTTTTTTTTTTCCCTTCCTTTTCAGTTTTCCTGATTCCAAACCTCTCACTAATCTTGATTTGCTGCTTCTGCTGGGCCACCTAAACTATGCCATGTGTATTATACCTCAGGGTAGATCATTAATTCCTACCTCTTTGATTTAGCTGCAGTCTCAGTCAGATTCCTGCATCATTTTATCTCCCTCAATTTTTTCTGCCAGTTTGAAACTCAGCTTTGGTTCTGCCTCCTTAAACATTAGAAGAAAGTACATTTCTTTTACTTTGACCTCATTTTCTCACCTGACAACACTTGGCTTTTTTACTGATGTCTCCCCAAATCATGTTTTTTCCATTTAGTCCCGAGGATAGCGTTTCTGCGTTTCAGCAAAAGCAGCTATTTGCGTTCCTATCATGCTCAGAGTCATCCTATGCGTCCGCCTGTGTGGTTCTGAGTTCAGTGCCAAAACAATTTGGGAATTTGTATTAGAGCTAGGAAGCCTTTCTACTATCTTGATAGCTTAGCTGTATTTGCTGTCACAGTACTAATACGGGCTGGTCGATTCTGCATTCCTCACTACACTTCTGTGTTCTTTCTTGTGCTCTGGATCACTGTTGGCCACTGACTTCTAATCAAACATGTTCATATGTAATGATACGCTTATCAAATCGGTGGTAAAATTTCTGCTACTATGCTAAAATTCAGATCTCTAACTTCCAGGCTAAACCTACAGTTCAAACATTTTCATGTTGAATTCAATACTAACTTCCTTCACATTTTACTCATTTAATCCGAGTTCACATTCGTACTCTCCTCAGAGTCACGTCCAATACTGTACAACATTAGCAGTCCTTTCAGCAAAGTTAGGGTAATGTATCTTTCTTTTATCAAATACTGCCACCAAAGCTTAATTGTTAATGCTCTTCAGCTTCGATGGTCCACAATTGCTTGTCTCAGTAGTTTTAGCTCAGTGTAATGGTCAACAACTCACCACATCCACTGCAGATTCATCAAAAAAAAAGCGCATCTGATTTAACAAAAGCGGAAGCTGGCCTGGCAACCCTGGAGATCAAAGTACACTAATGTATTTACAGGAGCTGAACATGCAACCGTACAATCTCCTACCATATTTAACTGTTTAAAGTGTATCACTTTCTATTCTGGGAGGCCACCTTTACAGGTTGGTCCTTCAGTTCCAGTAACCATTTAGTCCTTCTGAGTCCAGAAAGCAGATGACATACTGGCTATGGGTACGATTTTGTTTCATTTTGTACATATCTACTCATCTTCAAGTCTTATCAAGGCACCCAAACCACATCAAATTGTATCAATCTTCAGTTACTACTAAATGGAGCCACCACAACACCGACCTCCTTCAGCTCCACAACCACCATCAATTCTTTTAATGAATATATAGACCAGACTCTCTTTCTCTACACGACTGTGTCTACTACATAGCAGGAATGACTTAGGAGCTCATTTTCATGGAAGCATTTTCCAACCCTCACCATTATGCACTGTAGAGATTTGTGCCTGGGAAGACTGTGTTCTCCTTGAAGAGTTTGCTTTCGGAGGCGGGCAAACTTCTGCTTCAGTGCATAGACAAAACAGACCACAACAGGGGACCAGAGGTGATAAAACCAAAAGGGTTTGGCAGAAAAGCAAAGGTCTCAGCTTGCCATTTGGTCTAACCAAAGCCAAAGAGGAGCAGTTCAAAAGCTTGATGACAAGAGGATTTTTAGGGAGAAAGGTACAGGAAAATGAAACACAATTTAGGTGTTTTGATTGGGTGAGATGGCATTGGCCAGAGCAGGCCATAGGAAGGTTATCATGGATGTCAGCACAGAGCAGGCAGGAATTATTAGTTTGTGGCACGTGTGGTTCTGACAGATGGGATGACCTCGTCATCTGGCCCATAGGAAACTTTTCCCGTTCTGCCTCCCTTTCTGTCCCTGACACTTCTTCCTCAGCGTGTTCGGTCATGCCCTCATCGTCAGCACTCACAACCTCAGCTGAACAGGCTTTCTGGCTCATGGAAGGATGTCCCTCGTATTACCTTGGGCTTTGCATTAGTGTAATGCACTAAGAGCTTTTATTTTATTTATTTTGGCTGCATAGCGGGTGTGGATTAACAGTGCATAACACTGCTTTGCTCCGAGGCCGTTGTGTGATCTCTTGCTTTACAATACACAGCTACCGGCTCGAATTTCCCAAAGGCCTTGCACCCCCTGCAGCTGGGACTAGATTTTCAGAAGATTTCTGCTCCCAGGTAAGCACCTAAATAAATGTCAAGATTTTCCGGGAGCCCCGCGTGTTGAGTGCTGCGTGGACTGGCGCTACGAGATTGGCTCTTGAAAATTGAACCTTGTGAAGTGGCGATGGTGCTGTTTACTCTTTCTGATGCTTTTTCAGATGAGACTTGAAAACATTCCCAGTATTTTCACTCATTAAAGATCATAAAGAGCTATGTGCCGCAGAAATAATTACATCTCTGCCTGCCCCCCCTCTCTCTGCAACTCTCTGTAGAGAAGATAACTTCTTTCCTAACAGAGACTGTCCCACTCATCTCTGACACTGAATCCCTACAGTTCATAAATGGCTCACCAGAGGCACTGGGGAAGACTGGATCCATAATACAGCCGGCACAGGTGCCTGAAGCGGTGGCTTCATTTCCACAACTGGTGCTTTACTTTGGGACCCATGCTAGTGAAGGACGCTGGGTTTGTACAGGTTATTATTTATGCCATTATGTCAGTCGTATTGTTCAAATGGATTCAAATAAATTAGTCTTTCGAGGACTTGAACCAATTCCTGAATTACTACATAAATTATTAAGTAGTCTGCATTCAAACTTTTTACAGTATTGCCTGGTTGATAGTTTGGTAGGAAGGATTTCATGATGTAGGAATGCCACATTAATTTTACATTTAATAGTGGTATTTCATTGCTTCTAAAACTTTTCCCCACTATCTCATTTCTTGTAGCCATTTCTAAGTCATGTTTTCATCTGCCAAGATGACATGTTCAAAGAGCTTTGGCAAAGCTCGCACGAAGAACTTGTACGAAAAATAGGATGTTGAGTAGCACTTCCCAAATGTGAGAGAGATATAGCAGAGTGTTTTAGAGGCCAATTAATTATGGAATAATTCCTGCAAACTGTGGCAGTAATTAATGAGCAAGTAACATGCAGTATTTAGAAGTGAACAGCAGCTAGCAAACACTATGCATCGTTTTGTGACTGTAATACAAGAAACAGTCCTGTACCCATTTATTGATTACAGGTATTAACAGATTCCCCTAGTTAATGATGTGTCTTCTGCTTATATCCTCTAGTTCTAAGCTGAAATATGACTATGTAAAAAAAAAATAGCACTGTCTTGCATGCATTCACAGGAGAGAGAAGCAAGTTTCCACAAGACTTTGCCTGGGTTGAGGAACCAGCTGTGATTAATTCAGGGAAGACACTTGCAGGACCACACTGGCCCAGAGAAATTAGGACTTCACTGCCCATCAGGAAGATAACACATGAGATAACTAGAGGGCTCAGGGGGCTTTCCTCTTACCTGGGGGGTAAGCAGGACTGCACCCTTTCTCTAGCTTTATGATATACCCTTTAAGCTTTGCGAAGAAGCTCATACACAGCCCCGAGAACAGGATGAGTGCGACCTGGTCCCTTAGCGTATCATGAGGAAGGTCTCCCCAGCTTCTGTACACATCTCTGATCTGGCGCTGAATAAACTTTTTCAATTCGTGCATTATCAATGAAATTTTCTGCTAGTGTGCTCAATCAGCCCCACCAGCCAAAATCCACCTACAGCATCACTGACCTGCGAGATCTGTTTTAGCACATCTCCATCAGCTCCTTCTGGTTTTAGATCATTAGGGAAGACCTTCAGGGAAGGGACTGCTTCTTCCACTGTGTTTGCACAGCTCTTAGAACAGGAGGCAACCAATGTTAATTGGCTATGAAACAATATACTTCATCTTAAAAAAAAAAAAAGCAGTGATGAAAAATAAAAAGAACATAGAGATGACCATCAGAGCCCAGCCAAATTTGGTGAATTAGACAAGGAAAGGTAGCATTTTAATTTCTAAATGAAAGAAAGCTGACTGCTTACATCATTAGCAACAAATACAGAGAACCCAGACAACATTTTTACATAGAGTGTCACTATGCGTTAAAACTCAGGCTTATTTTAGCATTGCCCTTTAAAGATCCCAAAGAGAGTCAGCTTATTGAAATGCATTAAGACGGGTGGTTTTCCATTAACTACTTCCAACAGGATGAAAAAGTTAACTGAGAAAAGGGAAAATTGTAAGTAAGCTTACACCTGCTACCCAGGGTGTCTGCCCATCCACTGGTGAATGTTTAGGTATGTTCAAACCAAAAAAAGTTGAAAAACACTGCTAGGACAGCGGGTCTGTTCACCCAAGAAAGGCATGCAGAGATCTTTAAACGTACTAAATATTCTTAATGCCTTACTTTTTTAAGCCTTAAAGTGCTTCAACAGATCATGAGCAAAACTTTTGGGTCCCGACTTCTGTGATTTGTCTTAGATACCCTGTTTTCCAAATTGAGAGCATCCAGAATGTGGCTAGAAGTATGAGGACTTCAGCTCATCTGACTGCTTTGGGGTAGGTAGAATCTTCTTCCTAACTGTCTTCTCTAACATCCTGGGCTTGTTGTCCCATCAAGAACGCAACCTTGCTACAAAAACAATTTAAGACTTGAATGACTGACTCTCGAAGAAGGTGCTCAAGCCACAGCAGTCTTCCAGGCAACAAGCTCTCTTCCTGAAGGCACCCGCGTTTCAGTCTCGCTTTAGGGCTACAGCCTAGTAGCCTTAAAATTGGACAGCTAGCCCCTGGCACCCACCTCTACATTGAAATGGGTCCAATTTTCAGATATGAAGGAACCACAACTGTTCCACAGATGTCAAAGATGTGGGTGCTCGCCACTCTGGACAGCAGACTATTTTTATATATCTGAATCCTAAACCATTCTATGATTCTATGATCTACAGTGAGTCAGACTTTTTAAGACACATTAATCAAATGTGTGTGTGCACCATTCAAAAAAAAAGCATGTGATTCATGCAGTATTGCCAAAATACTTGCAAGAAGACCACTAATGAATTTAAGCTCCCATGTGTGTGCTTTTTTTTTTTTTTCCTTAGGCATATTAACAGTCTTAGCCGGAGGTGTCAATCTGAACCCAAAAGAAGGCTCATCTTTCCTCACAATTCCTTCTTAACTTAAATAGCGGAAGTATCAGATATGAATTATTGACAGGTTGAGATTGATCTGTCACAAGGGCATTAAGAATTTATTGCTTATTTCTTTTAAAAAAAAAAAAAAGTCTACTTTTATAGATGCCTAAACCGCTTTGGTTTTTGTGTCAAAGATTAAGAAAAAAGGCAAATGCCGAATGTACATAAAACCAGCCGTGGGACTGCCTTTCTTTTTCCTCACTTTCTTGTGGAAAGGAGAGCGTTAAACTGCCATCCACTAAAAGCAGGGATTTTATGCTGAGGTCTCCAAGTCAGTGAATTTACATTTCGTAAGAACACCCTGAGGGGCTTTCAGCTACTTTGCTTAAAAGGTAGACAGATACATTTACAGCAGCGCATGCAGAGCTCCGTGTGCTAACATGGCCACAGAGCTGCAGATTCGCTTTCCGGCACATGTGTGTTAGCGGTGACTTAGTTCTAAGCAGGTAATGCATCAGGACACTTTTATGTGTTGGCTGGGAATACAGTTCAGTAAAGAATGTGACTGTAATTACCAGTAACGAGGGTATAAATTTCTGATCCCTGCTTTGTCGGCTGAATTTTGCTAGTGTTTCTAAGCATTTACATTTCACAATTGCCTTATTTATAGCCTGAAATTCGGTACACTAGTTTTTCATGCACGTGAAATGTTTTTTATTGCGTGTGGTAGGGAAACTACCGCCTTCACAAACTAGCCTTTCATAAAAATATTATAACCAACGTAGTTTAAAATATTTTAATGATATAATAACAGATTATTGGAGATTTTTAGTTGGAACACATTAATCCTATAGATTTTCTTTTTCTTATTTCAGATAAATAAAAACCTTATATCATTGTGTTCAAATTCATACAGTTGCTACAAAGTTACTTGTAAACAACAAAAATTTCTCTCTTACATTACCCCCCTGAACCGGGTTATATCTGCCATGTGGAGTTACAATAGGAAATCTGGCACATTAGTTCACCTGTAGCTTCAGCTACCCAATGTGCAAGAGAACAGTTCTTCATTTCCATTCCAAAGCCATTGAAGCAACTTGCCTGTGCAAATCGTTCCATCCACTTCATCACGTGGGACGAGCGAACAGGTTTTGGGGCCAGGCTGTCATTCACAGTGGGACATCTGGAAACGTGCCTTTTTTTTTGATGTTTGAGCTTTCCAAGACTAGACACTTGGAAGGTCTGCATGTTGCTAGGCTTAGACATCTGGACACAGAATAAAGATCTTCTACAAGTACTATAATTTTGAACTAATACTTGAATATTACATGGCTCCCCTGCACACAGTAAAGTATCTAGGAGAAAACTTGTCCTAATTGTTTGTTTTTTTCAGCACCCATCCTACTTGGATCACAGTCTGGGACTAGGCTGTTCAGTCACTGCAGTAATAATACATTCCAAAGCTGCTACCTAGAGCAATGCCTGTCTTCAATAAAATTTTATATCATTTTAAGAATAGCTTGTTGACTGAAGTCAATGCTTTAGGGGGTCACCTTGCCTCACTAATCAAGTCCTAAATCAAATCAGCACATTAATATGTACCTTTGGTGTTGGCTTGGCTTTCCTCAATGATGAATCAGGCCCTTTGTTGACTCTTGTTTTCTAAGCCAGAAGATAAAATTTCCAGGTCTTATTTTGGTTTTAGCTCTTGACTTCGGTAGAGTTGCACCAGGTTTACACGCGTATCAGGCAGAGCAGAGTTTCCCTCTTCATATTTTTCTTTGAAAACAACTTCAGTGGAAACATCTAAAGGTGAGTCTTTGGTTCTGTGTTTAAGTGGTTTATCATGAAGATGTCAGTGATATCTGACTTGCTTGGAAATACTTCCTGCAGGATAGGCTGTGGTTGGCCATGAAGGGAGGAAGGAGAGGAAAAAAGCAGAGATCACACCTGCCGTATGAGCTGTCTGTGGAGCAGCCCCTTCCAACTGCAGGGCCCAAGAAGAGCCTGCTCATCCCTTCCCACCTGCTTTAAAGAACAAATAGCATGAAATGAGGCGAGGAGGAAGTAGACCACAGTCCTGCTCCCCTCCACTTTGATACATAATGGAGTAAGAGTACAGGAGGGTGTTCCTGACCTGAAACTGTGGGTGAAAGAACAACTGTGAATTGTTAATTATAACATTATTATTGTTAGCATACTACGCAACTCAAACATAGCAGCAGCCAGAAGGTGGCATTGACTTCAATCCTCTGCTTCCTGCCTTCAAAACGAAGCTAACTTTTGGCTTTTACTATGAACATCACAATAGCATCTAATCCTCACAGTAGAGCCTGCACCTTCTTCAAACTGCAGAAAAGAGCACGTGAGCGCAAATGAAGATACTCCTTGGTGGGCATGATTTCCCTCTGCTCCTCCAAACATATAAAACCTTCACCCTGACCACTAGTAAGGTCTGCATATAAACTGTGCATGACCAGCTCTAGCATCTACTGGCCTAAAGCCTGTTTCATTTTGGTTTTACCTGACGGACAATGTACTTGAGAAATAATGTCAGGAATATAACTGTTTTGTTTCAGAGACAGGGGGAAAGCCCAGTTGCAGAGCTGACTTTCATTCCTGTGTCGAACAGAAATGTTTTTAAAAGTGAAAAAGTATACGAGGGACATTTGGACCTATCCACCGCAGAACTGCTAATAGCCAGGTGGCCAACTTGCTTGCTTACAAGTGGAAAAGCTGAGTTCAAATTCTTTGCTCTGCCTTTATCCCTACCAGGACTTTGGCCTCTGTCCCCTACGGTGGATATCAGGAATCTAACCACTGGCCTGCAGAATAACACTTTGGACCAGAGAATGGTGAACCATTCCCACAACAAAACACCTCTGACAAGGCTGAGAGAAAGTGGGAGAGGCAGGTAGATAGGCAGACGTGCACTATAAATCATCTCTGCACCCAGGCTGGACAGTATATGGGGTCACCGGTGCCCCAGGTGCTCACACGATTTCCCAGGTAATCGTTCTCTCTTCTCTTTCTTTCCTAAAAATTCCAGCTGAGCCCTGAGAAGTTTTCCCTGAGAAATTGTCATCGAAACCAACACACTTCCATGAAACACTTTGTATTTTTGTAAAATGCTGTATTTTGACAGAAAAATGTTTTCTGGAAGTTTTTTTTCCAAACAAGTGTCATGACAAGCTCTAATGGATGCTAGGGGTGTTTTTAACAATCCAGATAATAGAGAGAAACATCAGCTCAAAAGCAACATCAAATCTTAGGGCCTGATTCTGGAAGAGCCCGTTGCTTATATTGACACCATGACTGCCAGCCTCGGTACAACACCTCAGACCGTGGCTCTGTCATTCTCACCATGTAATAACGGAGGGTTTGGGTTAAAACATACCACCCTCCTATGCCGTCACAGTACCATTAAAAGCCAAAACCTCATTCTCAAAACGTTTCACCCAAGAAACAACGTAAAATTGACATAAAGAACAGAGAGCTAATGTTCCTGACCACACGGACTACTCCAAGATACCACATCCTATTGATAATAGATTTCCGTGGTATCAGCAGCTGTGTTTCCCCAAAACCTAAGCCACAAGTCTGAGGAAGTTTAGAAGGGATGACCTTTCATCCAGTAAAGAACTCTTCAATGTAATAGTGGAAACAGAAATCCTTTGTTTCCCTCAAATCTCAAGACAGCGGCTTTTCATCCTATGTTCAATCGGGGCACAGCAGAAATATTTAAAAGGAGAGAAGAAAGGCTTTGTTTTTACACGGCCCTAAAGCTGCTTCTCCCTCCTTCTCCTCCTCTGTACTTCTGACAGACTTTTAGGCTCCATAACATCAAGCAACCTTTATTAGACTTGGATTCACCATGATTTTACAGGCAGGTGTCTACAATTAGAAACACCTACTGTCTGCAACTTTGTGCATTTAAGTGGATGTGACCTTCTTGGAAAGTCAGATTATTGTCTTATGCTTAATTTCCATGTGGTTTACACCAGCAGAAGTGTGACCAAAGTGTAATTTGCAATATTCTGAGCAAGTTTTTAAAGGGGCAGAAACAGCCTTATATAGGCTTCCCTGGATTTCAGGTTGACTTTTGATTAGCTTTTTGTGCAGGTATTCCAGGTGTTGCCATCAGTTAGACATTCTGATTCTTGCTTTCTAATTATATAGTCCACAATTACTATCACCTTCCATTTCATTTTTGACATGACATGATCTATTTGTAGATATATTTTGGGTGCTCCAGGAACTAGAGCTCCAGCGAGGTATGATGCGACACAAATTGCGTGTTGCAAATTATACGTTCGGGCCTCAGGAGCACAGCTCCATTCGTCAGCCTCCCAGGGGGGCTGGGAAGTGTAACAGCGACAGTCACTTACCTGCTCGGTGACAAACAAAAAAAAAAGGTATCGAGGCAGCTGGCTCTCTTCTGCAACCAAACAGGGGTGGAAGGAGGCAGCCCACGATTTGGTGGGCTGGCTGCTGCTGGGGAAGGAGGACACAGGGGAATCCTTGAGAAGGCTCCTTAGCTGGTGGGGAAAAAAAACCAAAACAAAACCAAACAAAAAAGCCAATTCTTCCAACCTCAGTGTTGAGCTGAGTGGTAGAAGACAGCCAGGACCCTCATGATGCTTTCTGGCTGCGGTGGTGGCAGGCTGGGGCAGGAGAAGGGGCAGGCAGCGGTGTGGATACCATGTCTACCCGGGGTTCTGGCGCGAGTCAGCCCCACAGAAAACACTTGCAACATCATTTCTACACAAACAACATTCAAAGTACTTCCTTCCTCGGGAATCCTGACCAAACACAATACGCTCAAATCTCAGGGAATTTTGCTGCCGATTTTGGCCTCTAAATAGCATTGGTTCTTGAGGCGAAACGCTGCTATTGCTTACACAGGCCCCTAGCCACCTTCATAAAACCAAACTAGCAATGAAGCAGCACGTCTTCCCACGTGGGAAAGAAACAGCAAGCGCTGTGCAAAAGTACAACCATGTAATGCTTGCACTTTAACATAAATACCAATATTTAGTACCCTGTAGGCACTAAAAAACCACCTACACTGGGTGACAGGAAAGACTTACTCACAGACAGCAAAATTAAAAACAACCGAAATAAAAATTTCTGTATTTCTTTTCCAGAATAAGTTGGAAGCAAGTCATGTCCTGAGATATACCAACGTATGTAAATCTCTAATGCTGCTCAGTGGAATTGCCACTACAGAACATGACAAAGAGGATCAGCAATTTTTTTTTTTCCTCAAGTGACATCACATTTTACATTATTTACGCTTTTGCTGGCTGAAAAAGCTTAGCTGGGAAAACAACTGTATACAGTAGTACAACACTTTATTTCTATTTTGAAATAAAATTGGAACAATTTTGACTTTAAATTGAGAAAGCCTTAGCTAGAGCTAAGCGTGCTTTGTGCACAATGTATTGGCGATATATTTCTTTTTTTCTCTCCCTTCCTTTTTCACTTCTAGAGCCCTCTAATAGCGCATGCCCATCCATAAAAAAATTGTTCTAAACCTCTTTAGGATGTACTATGAGACTCCCATTTACCGGGACTCAAAGCAGAGGAACGGACAGCTCTGCACAGGTGAATGTCTTTGTCCTGACTCCACAGCTTTCAAACTTTTCTTTGTGGGTGCTATTTAAAAGTGACAGCTGGTTTGTAAGAGCACAGAATGGACCACTCTCCGTCTGTCTGTCCCACTCTGCTTTACTGCTGGCATTGCTCAGGCACTGGGCGTCCCAGGCAGAGCTGTGCCAAGTAACACGGCTGCAGAAGGGTTCTGGCTCAAGCCTCACACCGTTTTGTCTCGCCGCTGTGGTTTGGTAGCCACTGGGAGCGGCTACTGGGAATACTGGTTTACTTGGGAGCCTTTTACCTGAGAATCAAAGACTTTTAAAAAAAAAAGAGAGCTGGCTTTCAGTCTGAGTCTAAGGTTGAGCTCAAACTTAGGCCCCTCCTTTGAAACCATCCTAACTGCGGGCTCTTTTGGGATCAGAAGCGACGTTGGGAAGTGGAAGATGAGGATAAGAGGACAAGCTCCATGGGCCACTCTCTGCATACCGTTTTGATCTTCACCCAGGCTCTCCCCTAGGTTGACCCCTGTATCTACATGGTTGCTGGAGAGAAGCAGGCAGGAACGCAGCTGCGGACTCTTAGTCATGTTTCCAAAAGAGAATCCGGCCCGTCTTGAAAAATGAAGCCCGGAATAAACTAGGTTGTAGCAGAGTGACCTGGATTATACCTACGCTGGAGGGGTACTAAGAGGAACGTGCTGTGCACAGCTGGGTGAGGAAGGAGGTATGAAGTACAGCATATATGAAGCAACACATGTAAAAGATCATGGCAGCGATAGCGGGAGAGTTTAATTATCTAGACCTCAGAGTGGATTACATTAAGCGGAGGAAGCAAAGCTTGATCTGGTACAGGACTGCTTTCTAATCTAATGTGTACATAAACCGGCGAGGAAGGGAAGAATGCCAGATGTGGTATTAAGCAACACAGAGAATATGATTTAGGACGTTAAGGTATAAAAAGACTGCAAAGCTAAACCAGCTTCCGCAGCGACATTCTCTACTCCGGCTACAAGGAGGACGCACCCTCCAAAACGGAGGACAGAGACACGTCCCCACGGGAGCCTCTCGCCCACCCCGGCACCGCTCTGCTCCCGTCCTGCGGCCACCTGGCGAACCTGCCCACAGACCGCCTTTCCAACCGGCTACAGAGACCTCATAGATAAACTACGGCGGCTTTACATCACCTCTGCCCTCTCTTGATCTGCTTAATGATCTGCAAAAGCAGGCGAGAAACGCCTGCAGGGTTGGGGGGGTCTGTTTATGTTTTAGCTGCCTCTCGAAGGTGCTTTCCGGGTCACAGAGCTGCCGGGAGTCACCTCGCTGGCACAGCAGGAGCATCCCTCCCAAGGCAACCCCCTCCGCGCCCTCCCTGTACACGGAGAGCCGGGCAGCAGGTCTCTGAAGGGTAACGCCTTCATGCGTAGAAGGGAAAAGTTTATCGGATGGGGTCTCGAGCTCGTAACAACAGTGGGATGGAGCACGACGCAGTAGATCACACACAGCCGTGTAATCAAACCCAAAAATGTACGGAGGTGCCACAAAAAATCTAGCATAGCCATATACCAATAACCACCTTCAAGGAAGAAGAAGGGATTTATTTCGGAACGAGGTCAGATTATTCTTTTTTTTTTTCCTGAGGAAATATAAGCTTTCCTCCAAAAAGCGTTCTGGCAAGTTTCAGGTTTCCTTGTGAGCGCCGTACAAAACATTGTTTAGAGCTCTTAACACCAGGCAGCATCGCCGCTACGCCGTGCTAAAAAGCCTCAGGTAATTTATGAGCTATTTCACGTACAAGGCCAGATTCTGGTCTCACGCCACACGCTGTAAAACTACAGCCACTTCCACTTCAATATATCCAGTTCCAGACAAGTTCGCCGCTCGGGCCCCTACCAGGGTTTCAGTTTCCTCTACTGCGTTATTATTATATTACTTAGCAGGTCTGCCGACGACATTGCATTCGAACTGCAGCAATTACAAACACTGGCAGGAAACACCGGAGTAGCAAACGCTTTTTAAAAAATGGCAAGGATGTGAAGAAATTCAATGGAGATCTTTCATCCGATATATGAAAAGCAGAGGGCCAGGGAAGGAATCAGTGGGGCCATGAAAGGGAATGAGTGAGAAGTCAGTGACAGATGAGACCGATGCTGCTCTGAGCCCGAATTAATATCCTTTGCCCGAGTATTTACAGAAGAAGCTGAAGGTCACATCCCGGAAACAAGGATCCATTTTCTTGAGGGGGAAAAAATGAAATGTTAAAAGGCTTTATGATCCAATCTGGACAGGTAGCTAGTTAATTAGAACTATTAAAAGTTGACAGGACCCGAGACTTAGATTAACTGCATCTCCGAAGTTGGAAGGAAATAGCAAGGGAAATTGGCAAACCTTTAGTAATAGTGCTTGATGGCTTCCTGAGGAAGGTATATCTGGAGATGCCTAAAAGGTAGCTACTCCAGATTTACTTTTTTTTAAAAAAAAAAAAGAAAAAAAAAAACAACACCCACACCAAACTTTTTTTTTCCCCCTCATCTTTTTTAAATCAAGGGAGGATTTAGGAATCTACTCACCAGTAATCCCAACTGCGGCCACAGAACGGATATTGGAAACATTAATATGGGACGGGGTTATGCAACATGTCGAAACAGCCAGGCTGGGGAAGGAGAGGCAGCAGGATTCACGTCGTGTCTCAAACTGCTTTCAGTTCTTTCCCTACTTTCCTCAACAGAGAGGCAAAAGCGTAGTGACGGACACAATTTATCCAGATGGAAGAGATTCATTTGGTGTCGCGCCCCACACAGAGACTGCGCTGTAGACTCAGTAAAGCAGGGTATGGAAAAAGAGCAATAGCAAATGGCTTCAAAATTATCTGCGGGACAAGAAGCAGGGTGTCAGCAAAATGGCACGGTTCAGGGTGACTAGAGGGACACGAACAAGGCAGAACTCCCAAATTTCAGCACGATACCCGCTTTTGTTCAACTTTTTTTATAAATGGCCTGCAGGGGATATAATTTTTAAAGTGGAATTTTTTGCTGATAGCACATAAGTGTAAAATGGTGCACAGAGCAAGCAAATTTAAAATGATTTGAATAAATTAGGCTTATGGACAGATAAAGGGCACATCCAGTTCAGTGCAGCAAAGAAAGACATAATGACTGCGAGGCACCAAATATAATCATAGGCAGGAAAAAGGGAGAAGAAGGGGGAACACTGACCAGGGGAAAGGATAGAAGGTAATTACTGATAAAATACTAAATTAATGCTTAGAAGAACTGGGAAAAACAGAGACAGGCAAATTCTTCATGCTCAAAAAGACAAATAAATTTGTCATACTACATGCTGAGTTGTCTCTCCAGTAAAGCTGAATTGAGACACCGTTTCCAACACTCTAAAAATACTGAGGCAAAAACCCAAGAGTTTGAAAGTAAAGAGCTGCATTGTCTCAATAAAGACACATGATGAGACTTTTAAAATATATTTTCCCCTCCCCCCAGCAAACAAACATGCAAAATTACTTTCTCGCACTTTGAATGTTAATTTGGGGTCTATCTCTGTAAAAAAAACAAGCATAAATAAATTGAAAGGTAGTTATTACCGGTGAAAACAGCCTTTTTACTGCAAAGGTTATGACATTAACCCAGGGAAAAATTCATGAATATTCACAATCACCATTTGTCATTAAGAATCATAAAATGTGAAATGTTGAGTAGGGCTTTAGAAAACTCCTCCAGCCTACTAAATTCCCTCTTCACTACTTGCTATTATGCTAGCATATATCCCACCATTTTTTTTGGCAGTGCGTTTTAGAAACCAAATTCCTGCAGATTTGCCTTATCCATCTCTACGAGGAAAAGAGAACAAAGATAGGAATCACAAAGACCTGCAGAAACCTGCTAAAAAATGAACGCCTGAAAATTCAGCCAAGGACTTCTTCAGGTGTTTGTAACCAAAGCCAGGAATTCCCCCAAAGAAATACAAATATTAAAAAAAGGACAAAGTTACTGGGCTTGCCCCTAAATATCTCAGAAACTATCTAGTTTTCACATTTGCACCTGTCAGATTTGTTCCAGCCACCAGGTGCTACGTAATGTGTGTGCAAACACAGCAGAGAGGCTTTTGCAAGGGAATAAAAGGCCTGGAAGCCTGACTGGGGGGAAAAAATTAGGAGGCAGATGTTTCTCAACCAGGAGCAGCCATAGGCAGGTAGAAGGATTGAATAAAAAGATGAAATTAGGTGAGGCGCTTCGACTACAATCTCAATAGGCAAATGGCTTTGCCAATATTCTGCAAAGCGAAGAAATGGCACAGGCACGGAGCACAAAACTGGGGGTCCGCTTACCGAGCGAGGACAAATTCTGCAGAAGAAGGCTTTGACACCGGAGGGAAGGGATGAAAAGCCACAGCAATAAATGAAGAGCCATGGTTAGAGCGGAAACCATATGCATTCAGTGAGCAAAGCAGTCTCCCACGTGGAGTGCAGCAGAAGTCCACGTGTGGGTACATGCACAGAGACACACAATAGCTTCTGAAACGTTTAGGAAAGCTCAACTGTTTATCTCCATATCCATTCATCCTCATACGATGAAAACCAATGTGCCAGTGGAGGCCCGGCTGTCAATCAGCAAGGAGAATAGCCGTCCCCAGTGCTAAAACATCACAGGCCATTTGCATGTTTACTGTGCTCAGCGATTAACACGCCACAGGGGTGGCGGGGCCAGGATGAGCCACAGAAAGAGAACAGCTACGCTGTAAGGGAAATGGGGTAAGGTACCCAGGTGCTCGGGTGAGGGACAGGAAAGAGGGAGTGCGTTCCGTCTGCCCCCGTGTTTTAGAAATAAGGGAAAGCACAGAGCAGGGAGTTTAAATCCTGGAAGTGTGAGTCGTGCCGTATGAGCCGAGAACGTCTGGCTGGGCTCAGCCCCTCCAGGAGCCACAGCAGCCACAGGTTTGTTTCACAGAGGTAGGGGGTATCTCCCTGCTGTGGTGCCCTGGAGAGCAGCTAGAGCTTTTGGAGGCTTCTGGCTGCAGGCTGCTCTCTAACCCAAGGTCAATAAAGACCACCCTGATGATACACCCTAACCTCCATCCCCAGCTGCTGCGCAGGCTCAGGACCGCCAGGTATTTTTGAAATATTAGCTGCACGTCACACCTGGCCCAACCACCACCATCCCCTGCTCCGATCTAAGGGCACCTGGGCTGTCCTTGGGAGGCACATTTCCAAAACGCCTGAGCAGCCCTTTGTGTCCCTGGAGAGAGCGAGCAGTGCAATCGGATGTCAGATTCTCACCCCATATTGCGGATGACAGGGCTCACCTCCGGTAGCTAGCGCTCCTCTTGCATTCACGTCTTCCCTCTGGCCTATTAATATATACAGGCACTTGTGCTCATTGGCATGGTGACTGTGCTTATGTCAGTCATGCCTCTTTGTATTCTCCCTGCTTAGCCACTCGCTGTTGTGCAAAGGATGTGTGTGCATCAGGCTCAACACCTGCTAGAAATCACTGAGCTCTCTCTGCCTTTCCTCCCTTCCCCAGCGCTCCGTCCTCACACCGAGTATTTTGTATCTTTTTTCCAATCTGATTCTCATTTTCATCACTTTTTCCGCTCTTATTTTCCAGTTAGCCAGCTTTCTTGGTATTCCTTCCTTTGTTATATTTGCTGTATCACTCGGGTTTTGTTGCATTTGAATTGCAGCCATTCAGAGCCTCATCAATGGACAAAAACTTAAAAAAAAAAATATCTTAAAAATCCCGGCTCCCCTTCCCTTTTCCCTACCTCACCTCACCCCCCAGGAAAAAGGAAAAAAAAAAGCTAACAGAGAAAAAGTGAAAGACAAGCAAACTGAAATTGTTGTCTGGCGTATCTGACTCATCAACACGATGAAGCCTGAAAGCACTTACATGCAACGGTAACAGGACTCATAACTACATCATAACCTTGTGTTGATGGGGGTCCTCGCTGCTGCCTCCCAGGTAATAGCACCCTGCCCCCTCCGAGGTCTTTGTTCCCACTTGTCCCCTCTCGCTGGAATCGGCAATCGTGCAATGGCACAAATAAACCCAAATCCTGATCCGGCTTAAAATCAAACCTGACCAAAAAGGACACCTGTTTTCAGCCATATCCAATCCTTACTGTGGTCTAGACCTAACTACAAAGGTATCCTCAGTCACAGATAACCAGAATTCACTATGTCAGTAAGAGGAGTTTGGCAAAGCCCTGACAAAGCTTAAACGTTCTGCAGAGACATCCCGGATGTTGGCAGTGTTTAAGCCGGGAAGGTTCCTGGGCTTCAGGGCAGACCCTGGGGTTACTTAGAGGAAGACTCTAATTGAAAACCTAGCCCTTGCTGTGTAAAGCAGATGTTTCCATATGAAATAACATCAGGAAAACATTTGAAAAATGGGCTAACTACAGTAGGAAATTAAAATACATTTCAATCCTTACCACTTATTTTGTGCCCTGAATTCTCTTTTCCCTTTTTCCTATATTCATTTAGATCCTAAACAGTACACTGCTACTGGTATGGTTGTATACAGTGTGTATTATTAGAATATTTATTACTATTAATGTTTAAACATCTTATTAACTCTCACAGTGGAATATGCCCTACTCCGCAGGACTCCTTTCTCACCACAAAACCGAGAAGCGCCTTGCAGATATAGCCACGCAAAGCTCCCCCCTACACTGCCCTTCCAAATTGCCCGGAGAACAACAAGGAGCCCAGGGTCAAATCTTAACTTTCAGGAATTCACTTTGCACTGCTCCTATCACCTTGAGGAGAGCCGCGCAGGGCCGCCGCCCCCCACCCCCACCATTCATCATTTCCTCTTCCCTTAAAGATTTTTCTTTCCTCCGTTCGCTTGCTGCGTTATTTCCCGGAGGACTGCTGCTGGATTGACTGGGCTTTAATTGCTCGGCCCCGCCGGGGCTCAGGGTGGAATTTCACCTTTGCTTCTTCCCCCCACTTCCCCCTCCCCCGGCTCTCTGGAGCTGCTGCAGCTCTCGGAGATTTCCGAGAAACAGCGATTAGCGATTCACTAAGTTTGTCGCTTTATTGCCTTCATGTGGATACGCCTGCTGCGGGCCAGCTGATTTGCATTTATTCCCGCTATCCCCTCTCTGCTTTCTAAGAGCTTCCTTCCCAAGATCTGTATTACTTCTCAATTGTCGTAAAAACATAGAACGGTTCAGGTTGGAAGGGACCTTAAAGACCACCTAGTTCCACCCCCCCTGCCATGGGCAGGGACACCTCCCACCAGAGCAGGTTGCTCAAAGCCCCATCCAGCCTGGCCTTGAACACCTCCAGGGACGCTGTGCCTTATTTTAAAAGAAGTTTAGTGTCATTACCACTTTACTCCTTTTCTCCCCTTCCTCGCTTATTAACGGACGCACTCTTTGTACCATCGGTTCTCCCGCTGATGCATTCGTACGGCCGGTTCTCATTCCCCGTACGGCCGGTTCTCATTCCCCAGACCAGCTTTAACCAACTTTGCTACTTCCCCCCCTGCCCCATCCCCACCACACAGCTTTTTCCAGGGCGTACTCTTGCTTTCGTCTCCCTGCTTCTCTGTTGACAAAGGGGTACCTTATGCCCTCACATACACAAGTCATCCTTCGTGTGCCTACAACAGGTAGAAATTTGCTGCCACATGAATCTCTGGCACAGAGCTGTCAGGAAAACAGGTAAGGTGAACAAGGAGTATCTGCGTTATCACAAGCCCTGATACCTCAGCAGCATCGGTCAGAAGTTGCCTGTACCCTTTGCTATTAATCATTCCTCAGGCTCCTTGTAACGAGACCGAGTTGGGGGCAAAGGCTCTGCAATGGTCAAGGAGGTGCTCATGGTGGAGAGGGGCTCAGCTACCTTGTTTCTGCCTCTTCCCTGTCCTCTTTGAGCAGCTCAGCAGGGCCAAGGGGCCAAAAACCTGAGCCAGGTTTCCTTGCACTTCCCTGTTTCTGACCGGTTCCAGTTATCACTCCTCACCTGTGCTCAGAGCCTGTGCTCATCTGCCTGCACGTCCTGGCCTGGACCCTCCTGCCCCAGCACACACAATCCCTTTTATTCTCCCAGTGCTACAGGTACAGCATCTCCAACACACGATCGTGTAGGTCCAAGTCAAAGGCAACCCAGCTGTATTTTAAGTTTTCACACGGTCTCAAACTACACAGGCTCTAGCTGGAAGCACAACTTACAATATAACTTTGGCAAGGCCTTCTCAGAGGGGATTAGTTTCAGTGACTGTCTGCGAGAAAGTGAACCTCCCTGTGCCAACTCTTGCCTCTTCCTCTTAGTTTTCCTGGTTGCTTTATCCTCCCTGTGAAGATATATGGTGCCTGTTGAGTACGTGGGAAAAACACAAGGATGAGCCACAAGAACGAGGGCACACTGAACACCAGTCTAACATAGGAGAAGACCAGAGCATGGGCTAACACATCATTCCCAAGTTTAACAAAGATTTTGTCAGCTTCCTGCTCTTCTGCCCAAGCCTGCAAGCTCCCTCATGAATGAGGGAGGAGGCGAGACACTCACTGCTCACCAGAGGTCCGCGCTGCGAGACCACCCTTGCGCTGAGCACCCTCACTTCCTCCGGGGAACGCAAGAGTCTTAACGATGGGACGTGAGAACTTCATGATCGCAGCTGCGTAGCCGGACCCTGGTGCTGTCACGTCAGGCTGCATCTGTTGCTCACGTTCAGCGGAGCGGGGGAAGCAGCCAGTAAAGATAAGGAGTAAATAGGAAAGAAAGGCATCTGCATGAAAGCAAAATTCAGCTGAAAGACCTCCAGAAGGCAAAAAAAAATACGAGCTTTGGCCCGCATAGCCTCTGCTGATGGGCTCACACAAAGGGCCTCAGTGTGCAGCAGGTATTCCAGCCCTGTCGTTGGGAAGATAATTAAAAACAATAATGAAAGGGAGGGTTTTTTATGCCTGCGCTCTAGCCGCAGCCACAGCTCCGGAGCTGCAGAAGCTGAGTGGTCCCTCTGCAGCAACATTTGCATTATTGCTAATCTGTAATTGGGATCCCCACTTAGCTCTATGACTCTCTCTGACCATTTTCAGACCTTTACCATTCAAGTCAAGAGGCTCTTTCCTCTAGAAATTATATTAAGATTTGAAAGCACATTTCCTAATTTGTTTTAACAGGCTGCAATGATTTCTGTTCATAACTGCAGGAGTGCATTGTTTTCCCAGCATACAACTCGAAAATACAACAAGAATCATATCCATTTCATAACTCCTTCTAAAATGAGGTATGTAGGAATTAAAAAAAATGTTGATATTGTTAAACGTCTCTCATCTAGCAACAGGAAATAATGATGAGGTCTTGCTTTCTTCCTCAGACAGTAAGGGCCAAATTCACATACAAACCTAAGTGAATCTGAAGTATTCCACCTAAAGCGAGCTACCTGGTACAAGCAAGCTACCATTTACTTTAACTTCTATATTTTTACATCCTTCTGATCGCTCTCTTCCTTGCTACGCATCTCTTTCAGCCCCTCATCACGTACATTATTCCATGTTAGACTCCTTCAGATTCAGTTAGACCAAGAGGATTAATTTCAGAGCTGATGTGTAAGAAGGTGTAAGTTCTACGCTGGGGTGTGAGGAGGGACGAGATTTTCCCCGCAGGCTTTGGCTGTCCTCCTCCTGGATTTACATGGAAAGGAATCCCAACCCCTTTATCATTGTCAGGAAGAGGCTGAGGAATCTGGAAGTACACAACATAGCAGCCTAGATTTATTCAGACTCATCTCTTAGTTTGGGCTTGATAGCAGTACCCGCATAGACTCGTCCCAAATTTAAGGCCTCATTTGGGAACAGCGGGAGAGGTTCTTTCTTCGGGAGGTAATTCTAGAGTTAAACAAACAAAAAGGATATATAAAGTTATACCGTCCACAGCATAACTGAGGACATACTCAAATCTCTAAATGCAAGCCACATGAATGTCCAGTGTCACCTAACTTCATTTTTATTCACTGAAATGGGAAGCTCAATAACCAGAGCCGCTGTGTGGCCACAGTTTTCACTGAGCCCTGTCTGTCTGCAGTGCTCCTGGGAGGAGAAAAAATCAAGTCATTTATTTAGGTGACTTCCTATAGACGGAGGTTCATAACTTCAGTTTTGCAAGCTTGAATGTTTGCAGATGATATAAAAAGATGTGAAACAGATATCAACTAAAATCACCTCAACATTTAGATCGTTCCTGAACGTAATAAAATGTCCCCGCCAGAATAATCGGTTTTCTGTTGGTGCAAATTCAGCCTGGAGATAAACAGGCACAACTTCAGAGATGCCAGCGGAGTTAGCCCCGAGATAAATTTGGACCTGTAAATCCAGTCAGAACGCAGTTCCCCACAAATATTTCAGTCTTTCTCCAGCCTTGCTGAAAAGACCATTCCTTCTGCTCTTACGCTTCACAAGGACGAAAAAGATGGCTCGCAAACCCTCAGCCTGCTGTTGCAAGTGACAATTCTCACCACAATATTTCTGAAATTCAGAAACTTTTCATCCATTTAATATGCTGGAACCTTTCCCCACCGGGCAACTGAAAGTATCACCACCTAATGATTATTCAGTGACATCTGTAAAGTAAGTTTGATGTTTTCGGGCCAGTTTCTGTTGGACAGATGTCAGTATCATAAGCTATGCTACCGTTGGCACTAATTGGTATCATCTTTGTCAAACAATCTGCAGTACAGCAACAAAACAGAAGCTGCACTTGCATTCAATTTCCCTTTTTCCTGTGCAAGTTTTTCTTCCCGACATGGATACTTTCTCTTCCCCCAGTCGTTCCTGTACCTTTGAAAAAACAGAGGACTGGCCAAGGTAAAAGCTCAGGCTCTTCAAGCAGCGCTAAACCCAGCGTTCCGTGTGTGTATCCCCACAGAGAAGACACAGACATTAAATCTCATTCTAAGGCGTGTTTACCCTCAGTAAATATTTCTCCTTGCAAAAAGCATTGCCATGGCATTGTGCAAAGCTGTATAAACAGTTGTAATTTTTGTCCTAGTTTTTGATCCTTGCAGCTTGCGTCCAGGTTGCTGAATTGTTCAGTTGTCAAGGGCAGGTTTAAAAATTTTATGCATCGGCATGGCATGTGATGTAAGCTCTCATGCACCTGACATCTCACGCATGAATAAGTCAGGCATAGCCAGCGATTCACTCTTGAATTCAAAGACAAGTAAGAGTAGCTTTCTGTGAGGATACAACGCAGTGAGCTCAATTTGGCAAGTAGGAATTAAAAAAAAATATATTTTAAATCTCAAATTAGGTTTTGTTTTAAAAATGTTCCCTGGCAAACTGTTTTCTGTAAATCACCGAAGCTGTGTAACTTTTTCTGTGCAAATGTATGCACACTGGGTCCTTTGCCTTTCTTAGATGTGCTGTAACCTATCCCTGAGTGACTGAGTTTTCACTTGTCCCTATGCTAGTTACGGTGCTCCTTCTTCTTTCTGCGCCAGCCTCGCATAATCCTCTTATGTCACACGCTAAAGCGCTGTCACTGCGATGAACTATGATTTCTCTTAGGACCTTCTAGGTCTGCACCGGGTATGGTACTGCAGGACAGGTTAGAAATCCAAAAGCACTGACATTTTAGATCCGTCGGAGTCAAACAACGCTTACTAGAACTTAACACATTCAGGAGTAGCAAGCGGTTGTAGAGTAGTTAACAGCTGCAGAAAGTTATCAGTTTAGTTTTGCCATGTAAGCAGCAGATCAAAACATGCAGAATAACTATTTACTGCCCAGAATTTCCTGGTTCATATTTGTCTATGTCCGAAAGCTGCAAACAAAAGCACGAGCTCACTTTAGACCTGCAAGCGGCACCCCGTCTGCCGCCTTCACAGGGGGCGTTCGACATTTAACTGGGCGAGTTTGCAAAAATCAGGGCTGCCTTAATTTGGGAGCTCTTGATAATTTTTCACAGACGGGGCTCAAATTTGCCCTCGCTCGCCTATTGGCTCCAGCATGAATTATATATGAATTTCCAGGGGCGAGATAAGGGCCACAGTCATTTCTCTCTCTTCTCGGTTTCCAGCCATTTCTTTTCATTTATTCCACACCAGCAGTTACAAAAAGCGGTGTGGGGATTGCAGTGCCGTTCTGGCAGTGAGTAATAGGGACTCTGAGTTTGTTAATATGGACAGTCTTCAAAATAAACAGGTAAACTGAAAGATACCGGAGGAAAATGATTATGAGGGGAAAAGAGGGATTTATGCCCAGCCCTGACAAACTGCTAATACCGGCTCTCTCAACCAACAACTAGTCCACAGCACTCTGTTCCAAGTTCATTTTCCGGGGAGACATTTCAAGGCAAGCCTCCCAGAGAGACAATCGCTCTCCCAGAATAGGAGACGCGACGGATATCAGAAAAACCGAAGGGTGATTGAGAAGGAAGATCTTAAAGGGCAGCCAAATTCCTTCCTGTGGCAAACTGGGACATTAGCTGTCATTTGTGCTTTGTTTTGGTTGTTTCTTGTTTAATACTTTTTAAATTATTTTTTTTTTGGTCTAATCAGTGAGTATGAGGTAAGGACACATTCATGTCCTTCAAAAAAGGTAGTAATGCAAAGAGTTTCCAATTACCCTTTAATTAAAATATTAATTAATTAACAAAGTGTATTTATGGAATAATTATATAATTTCACACACCATTGATCGTATTTTAAACAAATTCATTTAATTAAGTTGACACGTACACTGCATGCTCTCCGTAGAGTTATTCTTAGAAACCAGCGCATGTCTGCCTTTAAGGAGATTCAAACTGCACGGGGGAAGTTTACAAAGGCTCACAGCGGTATTCCGAACAGAAATGAAGCCACTTCCTACTTTTAAGTAAATTTCATAGCAGTGACTGCGTCCCCGAAGGCTGAAGTCCCCTATCTGCATGAAAGGCACTGGGAAAGCAAGAGCGGCGCAAACTTTCTCGCTACCAATATCCCTCATCCTGACCTGGAGGGGCTGACTTTAATAAACGGTTAATCGTTATCCTCTTCACCAAGCCTGTTAAGCAGCTTAAGCAGCTTGGCATTTCTGTGGTGGGACTCAGCTAAGGCTACCAAATCATTTCACGCAGCCTGCTGAAAGCCATCGCGTGCAGATAGCGCAGCGTGCCGGGGCAGCGTTTAAAGAGAGCTCCGGGAACGTTTGGCAGATTTCCCCACGGAGCCATGGGTTTTCCGCTGCCTCCTGCGCTCCCCTGGGCTTGTGATGGGCTGCGGCCCCGATTCAGGGGATTGTCACCTTGGTTTTTCTTCCAGTGCCTGCAGTCCGGTCTGTCTCTGAGATGCAGCCTCCTTCATCCTTACTGCTTTTTAAGGTTAACTCAGGATCTTCTAACATCCTTGTTCACAGTTTGGGTCTCCGATGCTCATTATCATCTATTTCTGAGTGAAGGATTCCAAATCACCTGTGTGACTGCTAAGTCTTAAACCTGTTATAGGTGTTTCAAGTGTCCCCCTTTCTTTTGGCCTCTGATAGGAAACTAATATTGTAGTTCCAGAGTTTCATGCTTTCTAGCTGCAACATTCCTCACATTTCTGCTCAGTTTGGTAACAGTTTCTTACTTCCTCACTTAGCTTTTTAAACAATGTTAGCTTGCTGAACAACCCATGTTAATAAAGTTCCTCACCCATTGCTCATACTCTCTTTCGGAAGCTCCACTCAACTTCATAAAAAGGTATTTGCTGAACTGCTTTTGGGCATTCTGTGTTTTTCTTAAGTACCAGCGCCCTGGGAGTCCTCAGCTGCTGCTCTGCAACGTTCTCCGCTCACGATCTTCCTTCCCGCTCCTCCCCACACAGGGCACTTCGCAGAGTCCTCTGCTGCTCCGTCAAGGACTACTCTGCTTGCACTTCGCTGCCTCCTCCCCACACAGCCAGCGTAGGGGTACTTGCCACCAGCTTCCACTGAGCGTCCACTCGGTGACAGCAGCCGCATCTTGTTGCGTGTATAACACAAACCTCACAAAATTCATCAAGCAAGTTCCAATCTGTGTAGAGATGTTGACTTTAACTGATGGTCATGGGATGATGGGAATGGTGATGGGAATTATACCCATCGGGATCTTGCCCCAATAATGTCACTGAAACGGGCTATTCATGGATGTGAATATCAGAATTCTCTATCTGAGAAAAGACAATATAATGTGTGTCTAGGTGTTTACAGTCATACATTTCAATCCTTTCTGTTTCCTTATGTATGTTAAGTAATTGTTTAGGTCATCAGAGCCTGAAAATTCAGCTGTCACTCTTTTACTCTCTTGTTCTTGTTGAGAGCGTAGCCATAATTTAATGAAAGTTGTGATGAATTGAAGAAGAGGAGAAAAACAACCCTCCAACTCCCCTAACCAGCCCCATTCGCTTATCCCACTTCCAATTTCCCACGACGTCGGAAATCAGAATGAGGGGACCGGCTGAAATTTTCAAGAGCCTCTTAATGCTGCCTGGATTCTTTAGTTTCTGTTCAGTCACAGCCAAGTACAATGAAATCCTTCATTAAAATTGGTATTTAACACCATAGGCGGTATAGAACTCGTGTTCAATTTTAGACTATACATGTCTGAGGAAAGCTAGCCAAATGCAGAAATAAATTGCGAGAGTAACAAGATAACACAGATGAGAATATTAGCATTATACAAGCACTTCTCACAAATGGGCAACACTTTTCAAATCATTCATTAGAAACCAAGATGAAGCTGATTCATAACTGAAAACACGCAGGCAGATTCTGCGCTAGCGAGGCTTGCAAGAGCTCCACTGACTTCTTTTTCCCCTGTCTCAGATTCTCCTGTTTTGAAGAACGAATAACTGATTTGGCAACAAACTATTATAACAGCAGTAATCTCTGCCTTCTGCCATCCGGGTGAGTCTTCTGATTTCCAGACGTTTACGCCAGCGAAGAAGGTAGGCCAAGCCCCCCGCTCCACTTCTTTTTCTTCCAACATGTGTAAAGTTGTGCCCTTAAATCCCCGTTTAGATACTCGGAGCTCTAAGCGGGCTGCGATTCAACCACGCTAAGCGCCCAGCAGTTTTTAATGAAATCACTGCCCTTTTTACTTTGTTAAAAATTATCACTTCGCAAAGCCCTTCATACCGCCTCTTTGCAAAAGGCCCTCTCCAGCTCTCCCTGTAGATTTCTGAGCATTTGTCCACAACCAAACAGACCTTCCCAGCTGAACGATTCTCAGTCCCCCACAAAGCGCAGCACATTTTTCTCGCTCTCACAGCCAACCTCTTTCTTCCACCTCTCCCTTTCGCTCACAGCCTCTGCCTGCTGATTCCCAGCCAGCTCTCGGACTTCCCACGCAGGTTAGTTGTCATCGGCCCAGCTTTTCATCTTAATATATTACCCCAGGATTACGACTACCTTTTCTCCTGTGCTCTGTTTCAGCCCCTTTGCGTTCAGCCGGGCCCTCCAATGCCGTTTCCTATCTCCCCAGTCTGCCCGCTATTTTCTCTTTCTCTGTTTTCCCTCTCTGCCTTCTCTGGAAGCCCTTAATCACACCTCTGCGTCCTCCCCGCTTCATCTCTTTCCCTTTCTCTTTCCCTCTCTCTCTTTCTCTCTCCGGTTACGGCTCCGCAGGCAGGGTTTACGAGCAGGGATCTCTAGTGATGTCCTACAGGAATACGCCTTGGCACGCTGTCTGGACTGTTCAAGCCCTACTGCACCCCTGAGTGCCACAAAAAGCTCTACGCAGAGAGGCAGAACAGAAAAGAAATGCTTTACAGCCACTTTCTTGTATGCTATTTTTTTTTTCCTCTCAGCATCTAAGGAAGATTTAGAAGGGGGGGGAAGAGAGCGCCTAGATTTACAAACAACAATCAGGCAGGTAAATATTCGGCAGTTTAGTTGCAGTCAAGGGAATATAGAAAGAGTGTATTTAAAGAAGAATAAGCCAGAGTCCCCTACGCTCACAACTGAGCTAGCAATTTCAAATTCTTCTGGTGTGTCACCCAGTTACCTCAGTACTAATAATATCATACCCAGAACCCAATTAGCCTTCTTTAGAATTAATTAGTATCGTACAGCCTGGTCCCGGCTGGCGAGCTGAGTGCCTGCTGAGGGATGCTCAGAGTTTGGTACCAATAGCATCGGGTCTGACCACTGAGACCACAGATAGAGTCATAGAACCACAGAATGGTTTGGGTTGGAAGGGACCTTTAAAGTTCACCTAGTCCAACCTCTCTGCAACAGGCAGGGACACCTTCAACTAGATCAAGTTGCTCAGAGCCCCGTCCAACCTGACCATGAATGTTTCCAGGGATGGGGCATCTACAGCCTCTCTGGGCAACCTGTGCCAGTGTTTCACCACCCTCATTGCAAAAAACGACCTCCTTATATTTAGTCTAAATCTACCCTGTTTCAGTGTAAAACCATTACCCCTTGCCCTATAGCTACAGGCCCTGCTAAAAAGTTTGTCCCCATGTTTCTTATGAGCCCCCTTTAAGTACTGAAAGGCTGCAATAATGTCTCTCTGGAGCCTTCTCTTCTCCAGACTGAACAACCCCAACTCTTTCAGCCTGTCCGTATAGGAGAGGTGTTCCAGCACTATGATCATTTGTGTGGCCCTCCTCTGGACCTGCTTCAACAGGTCCATGACTTTCCTATGCTGAGGACTCCGGAGCTGGATGCAATACTCCAGGTGGGGTCTCACCAGAGTGGAGTAGAGGAAATCACCTCCCTGGACCTGCTGGCCACACTTCTTTTGATGCAGCCCAGGACACAGTTGGCTTTCTGGGCTGCGAGAGCGCATTGCCAGCTCATGTCCAGCTTTTCATCCACCAGTACCCCAAGTCCTTCTCTGCAGGGCTGCTCTCATTTGAGCCAGCTTGAAAGCCAGTGAGTTCTGGCTGGCACCAAGGGTGGCAGTCCTCTTGACCGAGCAGCTCTCCTGCCTGCCTGCATCCACAGTAACTGAACATCTATCATAACAATTGATTGCAGAGATGAAGATGCTGAATCTATTACTTCTCTCTCTCATAATAACCTCAACATTTCTCAGGACAACGAGCCTTTAAATTATTGATCACATAAATGGCCCAAAACAGTCCATAACTTATAACACATGAAAAGAACAAAAAACATACCCAAGTCTATGATTATTTTTTTCTGGTGACAATGTGAACCATTGGAACAAAGCTCAGAAGAAGAAGAAAAAATCCATCTACACACTTAAAGGATTTTATGCAGGGCTTTTTTCCTTAATAAGTCATGGTTAGCAAGAAAAAGAATGTGCCGAAACCTGGTATTTTAATTAAACAGTGTACATTTCTTACTGGTTTTGTTTGCTTTTCTGCATATGGATTCCTCCAAGGTCCCTAAAGCTAGCAAACCCGAACGCTTTTAAAGACGTTCGCTGCAATATGTAATTGAAACTCCTTAAAATATTTAGAGAGTTCTAGGAGGGAATGTTCTGCAACAATAAATTACTGTAGTGTCATGGTAGCAATATCTTTGGCATGGCTGAGAGGGCACGTAGTTTTTAAATTCCTATTCTTAGCTACTTATAATTTTCTCTACATGCTGAAAATTTTTAGCATTAACTCCAAATTGTACCTTTGGAATGCTTTTTTTCCCCCCCTCCATTTCCTCATTTAGTTCAGCATCATAAGCCAAAAGCCGTTTTCTCCTAAAACTTTAAATTTGTCATGCCTAGAACTGAATGCAAGGGGTTGGTTTTGTCTTTTTAAAGGCACAGAAGTTTGAAATATCTCCACCGAGTAAGAGTATTTCTGTACAGCTTGACTGCTTTTGTCCCAGCCTGTGACCTTTTCCAGGCTGAACTAGGACATGCCCTGATCTCGCAAAGGATGCACACGTACCCACCTAACCAAGTACGGGGACAGTCCCATAGAGCTCTACACATGCTCAGAGCCAAACACTTCACAGGATACAACCTCCATTTACAAGATATTTAACTTATAAGGTAGGACCTCCAGCATTCCTTCTTATTCTGTGTTTCTGGGAATAAACCAACACATAGCCATACAGAATTTAGATCTTCACTATTATTTCTTAGGCATAAGATTGATGAGACAAATCTTTTAAGAGTGGAAAGTAACTGTTCATCCCATACTTTCATTTCCTGAAACGGAAGATCACATCCCTTTTTAGGATAGCTTAAAATCTTAGTTATTGGGGGTGAGATTTTAAGGCATTTAGGTGCTCAATTCCCATGCAGCTGCTTAATGAGGTATTCAAATACAAGGGGCCTTCACAGCCACTTGAGAGTCCCTTCTGTGCTTTCCCCATTTTAATTGTTTTTCAGGCTTTATCTTTCCTTTTGCTCATTCTAGACTTTTCTTGCTTTTGTTCGTAGGTCTTTCCAGGGCTTCCCGGGATGTCCCAGGGTCATTTCCTCTCTTCCCTGCAATCTGTTTTTACATGTTTTAAAGAATTATTGGGCAGATCGCTGCCCTTTATAGGGGGCAACGCCAGCAACACGGACGTTGCAGTAGGGTGTAGAGGCGAAGCCATACTCTCTGTCTTGGTTGGACCATTATCTATTTTGCAAAGAGATTCTCTGAATGTATATTCACAGCCGAGAATGCCGTTGCACTATCTGTTACTCTTCAATTAGGAGGAGTAAAAATACAGGGTAGCAGGCCAAATTAACAAGGCGGATGAGTTGGATTAAACAGTTTAAAAAAATCCGGAGAGTTAAATGGCTGAGCAGATAACAAGTATGTTACTTTCTGCCAACTTTTTAATGATATTTTTCCAAACAAACACACTATAAAGTAAGTTTAGATGTATCTGTGCCTAAGAGTGCCTGCGGAGTAAGGAGCCTTACTTTAGTACGGGAAAGCATCGGAACGGGCTGCCCAGGGAAGCGGTTGAGTCACCATCCCTGGAAGTATCTAAAAGAACTGTAGATGTGGTGGTGAGGGACACGGGTTAGTGCTAACTGGGCAGCGCTAGGTTAATGGTTGGGCTTGATGGTCTTAAAGGTCTCTTCCAACCAAACCGATTCTACAATTCCGTGAAATAGTGTTTGAAGCGGTATGTAGGTAAATGGA
>VUYV01000022.1:5896851-5933840 GCA_008711295.1 Anarhynchus alexandrinus | reverse complement strand
ACTGGAACAGGCTGCCCAGGGAGGTTGTGGAGTCCCCTTCTCTGGAGATTTTCAAGACCCACCTGGATGCAGTCCTGAGTAATGTGCTCTAGGCAATCCTGCTTTGGCAGGGGAGTTGGATTAGATGATCTCTAGAGGTCCCCTCCAACTCTGAAAATTCCGTGATTCCGTGATTTGAGACCCCTCCCAGGAAGTCAGGAGGAAGACTGTCCTTTGAGTGACATTCAAAAGGACAGCAAAAGAGAAAGGAGGCACTTTTAATGATACAAGCCTAACAAAAACTAACGTCTTCCACACTATCTAAAGTAACCTCCTAACGTTTGCAAGAACCACCTGAGGCAGAAAGCAGTGAGATTTTTGGAAGATGCACAGGTTATTGAGTAAAAAAGAAGGAAAAAAAACCCAAACGAGTAGAAACAGCCACTTTGAGGGTCGCTTTCATCATCTGTTTAAGTCTTCTGTTGGGTTTTTGTGGGTTTTTTTTTCCAGTCTAAAAACAGCGTGGTCTTTTGGTCAGCAACCAGAGTCCAGTAACAGGCCTATTTTCTTCCTCAGAGACAAAGGAACCTCAGAGTGGTCCCACGTTGCAGATCAGAATACAGCCACATCAGCTACCTTGCTGGGAATAATGGGGACAGACCAAACGCATGTACATAGCTTCATTGTTAGCAAATGCTTCATTAAAACAAAGACATAATTTTAAAAGATAGAAAACTGTTTATACACAAGTCCTCCATTTAGCAAGATTCCCTGATTGGCTGTGCATCTTTAAATGACTTATTTGTGCCAGTCTGTTTCAGGATACATCTGGAGCACGCAATGTCATCAAGAAGTGCTATTTGATTACAGTGCAGTACTTTGGGTGGCTTTTAGAAAGCAATAGATTACAGCATTACCGTATACCATGCATAACATCTCTATGCCACTTAGCAAGTATGAGGCCAAAATGAACACTCTAACCTTGAGAATACATTATTCGAGTGCTGCCTCGTGGATTGATATACAAAATGGCTAAGTTTAGCGATTCTTCAAATCCTGGTTCCCTGATGTACAAGGCTCTGTCAGCCATTGCGGAGGGCATAAAGGATGCAACGCCTTCAGGAGTATTTGGGCTACTTGGAGTAGGAAAGGCACTTAGTAGAATAATTTTACCCTTTCGGTAAGAAGCAGACACTTTCCAGCGTAGATTTAAACCTGCTCTTAAAAGCTGTAGTCAGGAAAACGTCCCCACAGGTAAACAGTATGGTACTGAAATATCCCAAATCAAAGCTGGGCAAATACAGAAACAAGCGGTATCGGTTTAGAAGTTAGGCAACTTCACTGCTGTGACCAACTAACTACATTAATTTCTGCTCTGCTCAGAAGAGAAAGCTGGTTCATTATTTAAAATAGAGTTTCTGTGCACCTTGAAATAAATAACATACGGAGATTTTTCTAGCACTGCGAGGAGATTCAGCTGCCAGTACCTTGTAAGTAAAAGGAAGTATAAACTCCAAGCACTGTGTCGTGTAACAAACTTACAACGCCAGCTGTTTAACACAGGAGAGTAGCTTTTTTTTTTCTGATATACTTTTACCAAGACTTTTGCCAGAACAAGTAGTTCACTTGTGTGTAGACACAACAGTTGCTGACACCAATGTGCTGTTTCTGTGGGTATCATAAACATGAATGGCCTACAGCCAAACACTTTTGATATACATTAAATGAGCTACATGACCAAATACTACCTGGTTTGTTTTCATGTCGATAGACTACATTTGTGCACTATTCTGATTCTGCTTAAGTGTGTGAACAACTTAAATCTCTCCTTGGTTTTTAAGTATGTGATGTCTTGAGGTACTTGGTACTTGAGGTGCCCTTTTACCTTTTCAAGTGCATCTTTTACTGTCTGCTTAAAAACGGATATTCTTCACCTGCATTTGCAAGTGCACATTTTATGGGCAGTAGGCTATTATTGGTATATATGCACACGTATGTATATGTGTGCCTGTCTATTTGACTGCTAGCAATATAGAGATGGTCTTGTGTCAGGGCCCGCCGAGACTCAAACGTGAGAAAAGGGGTATATTCAAATCTGGTATTGAGGAGGGTGGTGGGGAGGGGGGGTGTAGAGGGTGTTTGTAATTCCACACTATCGCTTTCTAATGGGAAACTTGTAAAAATCTCACTTGCTGTCCTGGAAAAGATTTGCACAGCTCTAATAGAAATGCTCGACTAAGATGGATGGGTCTGGGAGTGTCACATGGCCTTCCTGAGCATAAGTTATGTTACTAAATCAGCATATTGATCTGGGAACACAGCGTCCCGGAATCCTGAAAATGTCAGGCACAGTCTCAGTGCTTCACTTCTTTAAAATCAAATTAATTTAGCCAGCTTACTCTGGAGAAGAAATTACGATGTCAGATACGTGCAAACAGCAGGGCGTCGGGCACTCCAAGTCCCACTGCCTTTGTCCCCGGCATTTTAAAAGGAGACACCCAAAAGGAAATAGCTGGGTTGTCACCTAGCTCTCCCTTGGTGGAAAGAACAACCACTGCAGGTAATCAGTGTCTTTGCTTATGTGCACTCAGGCATCCTGGGGCCTCACGACTCTCCGTGGATCTTTGGGGATTCCCAAAGTAGGGGCAATCAAGGGAGTTGAGTGGTAAAATTACATGACTGCATGTGACGATACTACCTTACCCATGGGGTACATTTGAGATTAAAGGCCCAGATAGTCCATGCCCTTGTACTGTGATCTCTAGTTCTGTACACGTGTTTAATCAAACATGCTAATCCACAAATGTATGGTCAGGATTGCAGCATCTGGTGTCAACAGAACACTTTCAGCAAGCAGGGCCCACCAGCATGAATACATTTGTAGGCATTAGCTATGTATATTTAGTTGGTAGAGTAGTTAGATATTGGCACAGACTGCTTCTGGGCAAAAAGGGACAGTCTGCCAAAACATATTACAAAGCGGACATTTTCTTCTCACCTGACTTGACAAAACATATAAGGCAAGCATACACTGTATTATAAGGAAAAGGAGTAACTGGAAAGTTTCAAAGAACGAAACTGATCTATGTTCACGACTAGAAGTACCAAGGCATCCTGTTCTGACCCCACAAGACATCACACCTAGCTTTGATTCCTACACCACAAGGACCAGGTGCAGGATGGGAGCTCCAGAGAGACACAGACTCCAACCCTGCCCTGCCATACACGAAGAGGGGGGGCTGGAGAAGCTCGGCTGGTAATCAAACCTGCAGAGCATGGTTCAGCTCCCTGGCAAAGGAGGGGTCACTACGGCAGAGGCCAGATGCAGAACAACCACCCCAACCTCCCACAGCTCCTCATGAAGGCTCCCACCTCCTCCTGACCTACAGGCTTGTTTGGTCAATGCCATTACAGACATCTTCTTCTGGGCTTTGCTATCCTCCAGCTGAACACCCCTTTTCTATGTTGAAAAGCTCACTAAAGCTAAAAGGTAGGCCTCCAACTAGTTCACTACATGCTGGTATAGAACATTTTAACTAGGTGTTTTTTACTAGAAATCCTAGAGGTGATATAGGCATCGCTACAGTGATCTGAAGGTCACCAAGACAGAGGCAGATGTATCAGGAAGCTGCAGCCAGAGAAAGAGACAGTAGGACCTTGTCTGACCCGTACCCTTTGGGGATGAGGTGGGCAGGCTGTTGTTATCTACTGCAAGTGAAAAATGCACAGCCACAACTTGCTGATACCGCGAGCTAGCAAAAAGAGGGGGAAAAAAGCTTGAATATGTTATCAAGACGACTACAGTTTCTTCACTAGATTTCAGCAGAGAAAAGCTATACAAAGACAGCTTGGCAGCCACCCTGCCCTTCTTCTCTAAGGCAATGATGAAATATAACCACCCAAATTTCCTTGCTATCATAAACTGGAGGATTCGTATTGTTCATATTTGAAATAGGATTATGCAAAGGAGAGCTGGATTGTAGCTTGTTTGATGGGGAAGGGGGAAAGCAGTTCTAGGTCCCAGCAGGCCAAAAACTCCTTCAAAATAATATAACAAAAGGTGATGATGTTTTCTCTGGAAAACATTATACGTGGCAAAATTCTATTTAGCATTTACAGAAACTGAGCAAAAGGGAATACAGATCCTAGGAACTTATTAGGTTCAGTGAAGAGTGGGTAGCAGGCAATAAAGAACAGCATAACGTGCAGCACAAATACCGGTGCCCGCTGTGGCTCACACAAACAACTCCCTCATACACCAGACATTGCTTTTCATTTTTTCCTCGTGCCCCTCAGAACCTCCCCTTGGCTTTGCTGAATATACACAAGCCTTGATGTGCATCCATAGCTGGCCTTAGTTTCAGCTCTCTGCTTCCCGTTTCTCATGGAAGTGGGAGCGGTACAGGACATCATCCAGGACCCTGATATTTATTTCCTCTCCTTTCCCTGCGTGAGGAGCGACCCACAGCCCCACCACCTCTGCTGCACTTTGTGACGTTTCTCCACGCCTCCCCGCAGCTGAGGGGAAGGCAATTCCCCAGGAGAGGCTTCATCTCCACTGTCAGGAATGTTCTCAGTTCTGGCTGCTCAGGCACACAAAGATGTTCAAGAATATCATTAAATCAAAGGTAATCAGATGGCTCCCTGTTCGTCTCAAGACACTGTTCAGACTTCTTCATTTAAAACCCTGCATAGATTTGGCTTAATCTGCTTCACAATTCTTGCCTTTCCGATTCCTCCACTTATCTAATATCGCTTTTTCTTTGTCATTTCCCATGCCCTTCCGACACAGCCTTCCTGTAAGTTTTCACCTCATCTCACCATTGATTTTCAAGCCCTGTCTGAGGATGCGTTCCTTTTCTCCTCTGTGTCTTAATTTCTCTCCTTGAAAAGCAAGATCTATTTCAGCTCTGCTGCCTCTATCAAGACAGGGAACAACGCAAGCGTGCTACAGTCACACTTGCGTCCTAGCCAACGAGGGCACTGCTTACAGGATAAATTGAGATGCCACAACACAGTTGTTCTCCTCTGAAGCTTTATATGCCCCTCGGGTGGTCTTGTGCTGGACCCTCTGCACAAGCCAGGATTTTACAAGTTGTGAGGAGGTTGCTTTTGATGCTACGTTGCTTAGTTCTCACATTGAATATGAGAAATCATTCCCATTCCTTAGTCCCGATTATTTTCCCCTCTTATATTGCATAAAATAAGCTGGTATTACCATAAAATATGAAAACCCCAGGACTGTATTTAGTATTTCTTATTTTTCACGCCCTTCCCCCACACACGCTCGCACGCTGAACCTCCTTTGCAGGCAGTCATGGATTTCTATCATCTGAGGATCAGAGCACTATGCATCCATCAAGAAGTGTAAAATATTCACAGGAAGAGACTACAAGATGAGGAAGAGGTCCAGAATGCATAATATGTGTCAGAGGAACAGATGTACACAGAAAATAAAGTTCTGCAGACCGCAATAAAAATTTACTCCATGACAAGAACTGTGCATTTTTCCATGCCTGTCATAGATTTCATGGAACCAGTGAAATCCAGCCATTTTTAGAAATCCCATGACATTTACCTTTTCACCTGAATCCACATGAAATCAGAATTTTTCCGTAAGAGCCCCCATAAAATTGGCATATTTCCTTAGAAGACCCCATGAAATTATACAGAATTGCAGTTTCTTTTAGCCTAGTCTCTCATTGCACATCTTAAAATGACAACCTCGACTATTGAATTTCTGCATTTTTTCCTTTCAGAAAAAAAGATTATGCAAAAGTATAATAGGAATGAAAATACTCTTCTAGAGGAGAGAAACTAAAACCCCTCATAAATATATTATAATTAGCATGAAAGTTTTGATTTATATACAGTGAATTGTTACTAGTTCAAGAGTAATCTCAACTGAACGTTCTTCTTTTGACTATGGAAGAATTGACATCACGGAAAATGTCATGAACAAAAATGTGTGCAAGTTTCTAATGATGCTCCCTACTTCACTTTTTTTAGAGAAACAGATAAAGGATGAAGTTACCATTCTGGTACCTGACCAACAGTGAAGAACTGCAAATGAGAAAGTGCCACCACAAACAACAACTTTAGGAGGTAAATACAACGTGGTCAGTTTATTCTCTAAACATACTACTTGTTAAAATAAATTCTCCGCTCTAACAAAGAGGAGCAGATGCTGTGGCACAAGTGTTCATTAACCTCCCAGAGTGACAGTTGAGCTATCTGTTCTGGTTGAAAACGAATCAATACACCAGCTCCAACCCTGCCTTACACACATTGGTCAGCAGGCATCCCAAATCACAACCCACCACAGGGCTCGTTATTGCAGTTCTGAGTTTCATTCAGGGCTCTCGCAGTTCAGCAAGACTACTGCCCAAGTAAGAACCAGAAATTGAGGTTCTTTCCATAGTCTCCAATTAAGCCTTGATCCAGAAGCAACACAACCGCTGATGACGGCAGGATTAAACTCTGGCAGTCAAGAGGTCCCATGAAAGGCAAAAATGAAAAGTTTGGGGGAATTGGTAGCACTGCTGAGAAACTTCTAAAGGACAGAGACGCCAGTGCAGACGAGGAACAGAAGAAGTAGTAGCAGTAAGATAATGGCCTAAAAAGTGCAGATTAAAATGCCCTTCAATAAATTAGAGGTCTTCAAATTGACTGGGCACAATGAACTTCAACTCAGGATTCTTAAATAGCCACTTATGCAATCTCTGAATCACTGGACGGTCACCTCTGAGAATGCAAGAATAGAAGATGAGGTTCCAAAAGGCTGGAAAAGAGCAAACAGAGTATCTAGCTCTGTGAAGGGGGGAAAGCAGAGCTAAGGAGTTACCAGACAGTTAATTTGTCTTCAATCCTCAGAAAAACACCAGAACAAGTAATCAAACTATTTGTAAGCGCCTAGAAGATAACATGGAAAGGAATAGCAGCTAGTATGGATTTGTAGAGAATAAATCCTGTCAAATCAACTCAATTTCCTCCTGCCATAGGGGAACAGGCCTCGTGGCAGGAGCAAAGCAGGAGATGCCACGTTTCTCGATTTAGTAAAGGTTTTGGTGCTGTCTCACATGTCACTCTCACATGCACACTATCAAAACATGGTCTGAACGAAATGGCCGCGAGACCAGTAGGAAAGCGGTTGGGCCATGACGTGTAGAGAAAGTTCTTGTTTGCCCATAGTCAAAGCAAGCCATCTAGGGGGAGAGGAGGATTGCAAAACTCTGCTGGGGATATGATTCTGTGCGGTACTTTCATGGATTATCTGGCCATGAAACGGCACACTTAACTGTGCTTGAGGACTATACAAATGGTGTGCATAGGACAACTACAAGTATGGAGGCTCAGAGTTTGAAGAGATGTTGACAAATTACACTGGTGTCAAGAAAAGGGCTGAAATTCAACAGGGGATGAAGAGCAGAAGAGCACAAGGCAGAGATGGACTAACTGGAGAGCACCAGAAGAAAACCAATGCAAGTGACCAGAGGTCCAGAAAAATGTGTCCAGAAGAAAAGATTTGGAAACTTTGGGGTATTCAAAGAAAAATGGCCTTCCCAAGAACTTTTTAAGACTTTGAACGTGTAAAAGCTTGTCACACACAGGGTTCTTACACGTTAGAAAGTTCAAGCAATAATGGGCTTAACTTGTAGCAAGATGGATGCAGGTCAGACATTAGAGAAAAATATTTATAATAATTAAGATAGTGAAGCACTGGGATGGAGCCTGGGAAAGCTATGGCATCTGGTATCTCCATCACCAGATGTTTTTAAGAACAGCCTAGAAAAAAAATTCTGCCAGGAATGACATAAATATAACCAATCCTGCAAAAGGGGGACTTCTTGAGGCTCCTTCCAGCCCTATTTTTCTAAATGCCAAATGTTCTCCTGTGTTTTAAGGCCTCAAACCACCAGAGTATATAAACATATAAGGAATCCCATTGACATCAAAGCAAGTACACATGGGATTTAAGCATATATTTAAGCAATCTGCCAGATCAGCGTAGCCAAAGGAAGTATCTTGCAGAAGTGACTGCATTTGTTTAAACTGCATAGATATATAGAGAGATATATATCAGCATTATATTTAAAATGTGGTTTCCTGGATTTCAGTGACTGTCTATAGAAGGAGAACATTATGGATTTGCGCTACAGCCTTTTAAACAATTGCTAATTAGCACATGAACCTTATAATACACTGTCTGTATTCACTGAAGCTGGGGGGGGACAGGGGGGAAGAGATAAAAAACAGGCAAAAAAAGATCCAAATGGGGAAATAACATGTTATGAATGGCAGTATTTTCTACTCATACCAGCACTTTTTTTTTTTTTTTTTTTTTTTTTGTAAGCCAGGTTGCACACAGACAGTTTCAATATGTAGCATCTATAATGTTGAGGGCACTAGATTATAAACATGTACAGGAAAGCGGAAAGCTTCTTCGAACTGTCTCCCACACCTCCTTCCATATGTTATCACCAAATGTTTTGCTGTACGGCAATTTTCAGCAGGTATCATTGGAACCAACATTTATTTAGCATACAATTCAGTAAAATTTGCTACAGATTATTAACCATCCTCCTGCTCTGTCTCCACCATATTTTTGGGGGGGGGAGGGGGGGGAGGAAGTCTCACACATCAAGTCTGAACAACATCAAGTACCATTTCACTATGAAAGATAAATGTGGTTTTATGCTATTTCGTTTGACCATTGCATCGGAGTTGAGACCGGCACATAATTTACAGAAGACTGAAGGATATTTTGGTACACCAGTAGCTGCCAGTAGCCTTAAGAATTGGTTGAGCAGGAAAAACGCATTAGAGACTGAGCCTTTCCCTTGCCCTGGCTGCGCAGGAGCTGTTACCATTTATTTTGTCATTGATTTACACAATAAATCCTCCTGTAAAGATAAGGTGCACGTATTATAAGCACCTAAAATTATATATACCTCCATCTTTCTCAGAGCTGGAAAGAAATTACATCCCCTAGCAACAACACATCCCTTCCAAAGCAAACACCTGATTAAAGACAAGGCACTTCTCTGATCTCTGGAGCCCTGCGCGAACCAGCTCTCTGGGATGGGGAAGAGAGGTGGATTTCAGAGTACGGGATCCTATAAATACACACGCACAAGGAATACCTCCAACACTGCCTCCCTCAGCAGGCTGAGCTCTTGGGTACTGTTAGCACCAGGAACACCCAATGTGCCGCTCCAGATTTGTAAGGGTATCACACAGCCAAAAGCCACATCACCTAAGACTGCGAAAGGAAGACGTAAAACCTGGAGCTGCATCTGGAAACAGGCAGGCAGCCCCCAGCGTTGCTGAAATACTGCTCTCGCGCACAGAGAAAGCCCGGTAAAAACAGAAAAATCAATGCGTTTCTGAAGTTTTCTTCAGGCACAGGTCAACACAAGTTTCCCAGGAAACCACGGATTCCCACAAAGGTGGAAAGAAGCTCGACTGCAAAGAACAACAAGCTGATCCAGGCACAAATGGAGAGCAAAGGAAAAGGAATGGGAAAAACCCCTGCCCGTGTCCAGCTCTGCCAGGTCCCACGCTCTTCACCGGTTCCTCCTACCTGGTCTACCAGCAGCTTCTCAGTCCCCAGCAGGGGAAAACAAACAAACAAACAAAAAAAAATCACAAAACCAACCAACCAACCAACCAACCAAAAAAACCCCCCAAACTTAAACCAATCTTCAACACTTTTTTGTCAGGATTATCTTTATCTGGAAATATTGCCTGTGAAATGAGCAGCCCCAAGCAGAAAGCCTTCTGCCGCTCACGTCCTCCCTTTGAGAGAGCTAGCAAATGCTGGAAGACAATAGCCTGCCTTGTGCTCGTGCCCTCACATAAGAATTTTTTGTTTGCTTCTAGAAATGATTAATTTCAAGGCATTTAAGGGTTTGCTATCCATTTTGGAGCAGTGTGCTTTTAACATATTTTATTATTATGACTTACAGCCAAGACGCAGAAACAGCCCACAGAGCTATCATTTAAATCCACTGATACTTCACATTTCACACAGCTAATACAATCTTTTGACCTACCAATCCAAATAATGTTTAAAAGCTTGAATGGCAAGAGGCTGTCTGCTCAGGGCTGCCGATACAGAAAGTCCCTGTATAAATCACAATATCACAGAAGTCACAAAAACTGTGAGTTTTAGTGTCAGCTGTGAAAATATTCCATCTGGTTTCTGTCTTGTAGAAAAATGTTTAAAATCTGGCTAAGTACAGGAAGTTTATTTTTGCTTCATCAGTGCAGCAGAAGTCAGCAGTGTAAGAGTGGTGAATAGTGCCTCAGAGCCCGGCTGTTGCTCCAGGTGCTTGCAAGGTCTCCAAAACAACATTTCAGGTTTCATTCAGACATCCAACTGCGCTACTATTTAATTGCATGCCCTAATTCCAGGCCCAGCAAGCAACCAAGTGAATTTGTAACAGTTACTCTTGAAGTTATATCAAAAGCAATAATTGGTCCCATAACATCAATTAGCTGAGGCTGACTTTGATAGCTTTGTTTGGGGTGTGGTTTGGGGTTTTTTGTTGGTTTTTTTTTTTGCAGAGTGGGGAACAACACGTCTCCATCAACATGCATTTGCTTCCCTGGCATGTTAAGTCCCTACTACTAGTAAGTCACTAGTAAAGCCAGTCGATGCACCTGAACATCTACTTGCAGATTTAGGAGTTTAGGCAGCCAATTTCGGAAAACTAGGGCCCTGACTCCTTTTATGTAGCTCTTGACAGGGACTGATTTTATGCTTTCACTTTATTTCTCTTTTTCATTCAGGTCATTTATCTATTTAATGGAAACTGTATAGAAAAATTATGATAAAAAATTACACAAGAGATATATTACTTTTTAAATCCCCATCACTATCATTACCCCGTCCCAGCCGACGTGCCATTCAGGAAAAAGCCCAATATTCATTTTATTTATACTCCGTCACCTCCCTGAGATTCCCGACATCTGGAATCTCTACACTGGACCAGTTAGACCTAGCATAAAAAGAGAGCAAGAAGCCAACATGAGAAGGAAAGAAAAAAAACCACAGCACTGCAAGAGAAATTCAAGATTTCCAAGGATTTGGGCTTTTCAAAGGTGCTTAGAATAGACTCAGAGCTATTTTCAAAGGAGCTGAAAAAAGACCAGCGCACAACAGGATTGGGGTCGTTTGCTTGCTTACCCCCTTTCATTTCCCCTCCGCCGAGAGCCTCCCTTCCTCTGGCAGCCCCAGCAAAGCCTTTAAGCATGTGGTCAGGTGGAGGGGCCATTTCGTAGCTCCTGGGGGTGGTGGTTTGGATGGAAGAGCTCGATAGCCCCTTCTCCGCCAAGCACCTGGGAGGGGACTGTTTGGGATCAAAAGGAACTTTTCAATGATCTGATGATTTAATGAAAAATTGAATGACCTCGCTAAGCCTCGCCAGTCCTAGGTTCCTGTGCCATACCAAGACCTTTAAAACAAAGTGTAATCCCCAATCCAAGAGGCCCCCCACAGGAGAAGCGCATCACACATATTTTAACCCACGGGTAGAGGTGCTGCTACTGAAGCTGGTTACAGCAGATAACTCTCCTGTTTCCAATCCTCCTTTATCTGGCCGGCTTTTTCCACACCTCCGCCCACGCTCGCAGGTGCTTTGTTCTCCAGGGGGTTGTTTTAGCGGAGGGCAAAGAGTGGATGGAGCAGGCAGGGGGCACCCACCGCAGTTGCTTTGCTTTCCCAGGGGGCTCCCAGGTTTTTCTCATTTCCCCGCGCAAGGGGGAACAAGGGTAAAGAGACCTTTAAAAGATAGCAGGGAACTGCCATGGTGATTTCAAGATGGAGCATGCAATTGCTATTTTTGATTGTGTTAACCCAGGCGTAATTATGTAATTATCCACAAAAATTTAGTCAGAGTTTTGCATATCTAAATCATTAACTTTAACAATTGACAGGCTGCTTTGATTAGTATTTTCACAGACTAGCATAGCATACATTTGTCAGCTTTCCTATGATTAGTTGTAATTTGGAATTTGTTTATGCAAAATGTTTTTATTGCTTGTTTGGGGGGGGGAGGGGGGGGGAGAGGGAAAAAAAGGAGGGCAGAGAAGACATGTTTATCCTGTCAGGAGATCCTACAGAACTTACTAGGGTTGCTGCAAATGTATTTTTGCTGTGCTTTAATGTCATTAACGTGTTGAACTGATACAGCAAACGCTGGCTTGTGTTTGTTAATGGGGACAAGAAGTGAGGATGAGCACCTTTTGCCATGAAACGTCTTTGATTTTTAGATCAAAATTTAAGTAAATGAATTCAGAAGCACCTAGCACTTTATGCGACACCATATTTTAAGTTTATTGCTTTCCAAAAACAATACTGATGCACCATGCAATAAGCGTAAACATTTTAAAATGCTGCTAGTGTCAAATACTATAACGCCAGCTCAGCCTTTTCATTCAACATCATAATTGATATCATAATTTAAGATGCAGTTTATTAAGACAAGCAATAATAAATGATTCCATCCTGCACCTGCTAGTGGATTGGTTTCTGTGTTAAGCTCTCCGAGACAGATAGAAATCTGAAAGCCACACAGTTCATCCTTCTCAAAGCAAACCCTAATGTAGCAGAATTGCGTTGACATGAGGTACCATGAAGACTCTGAAGCTCTGTGATGTGGAGTCTGGCCATTCCCAGGTGATTCCCACCTGGTGGAGGTGAAGTGCCTGAAAGGTTTTCACCTTCTTACTCTGCTTCCCAAGTAAAGGCCACATGTGACAAAATGTCTCTTAAAACAATGCATTCGCTAGCTCTAGACATTTTTACTGGATTAGGGCCACCATTTCTCAGTGGCTGGTGGGCACAGCTTTCTCTCTGGTTGGTGGGGAGTTCAGGTAAGATCACGGTTCTCACCTTGCACCACCATTACAACTTCCACGTTTTGAAGCACTAAGTCTTTGTGTCATCCTCTTTTGTACAAATCATTAAAAAAATTGGGTAAACTCACTGCTTTTTGTGAAAATGCTCTAATCTAGCAGCCTCCACCAGAGCAGTTCATCAACATGCACACGACTTGTGAGGGGAGCGAGGGAAGCCTGCTTTAGCTTCATAACCAATGACAGGTCATGATTTACGACTTCATCTGCCTCATGGTAGCTGCAGTTTGGTAATTGCAGTTAAAATTTGCCCACTTTCTATGTGATGCCCAGGGACCACTGTGATGGGCACAGCATAAATCCAAGCTTTGGAGATCCCACGTATGTCTAATAGCCTCACCTAGTTAGGCTTCACTTTTCTTCATCAGAAGGGGAGGTCTGATTCAAAGACTCGTTAACAATTAATGTGAAAGACACATTAGATGGATAACTTTTTTTTTTAATCCTAAATAATTTCATAGATATATATAAAAATAAATACCATATTCTCATTAGTGGATTATCTGAGCCCCATCATTCAGCACTGTCTGCTCAGGTACCTGATTTTAAAATCTCGCTTCCTAGGTATAGCTGACTGCTGGCATATTCACTGCATCAGCTCTCAAAAGGCTGGCTTGCTGCTTGGAATTCATGGGGAGCAGCCCCGTCTGTCTTTGTAGGAATTTTGGCTGCACGACTGAGTACATGAAAATCAGGGAAGCCAGAAGAAAAGAATGATCTGTTACCTGAGTTTCTTTCGCCATTTGAAATCCACTGAAAGAGAGGCATCTTTGTAGCACAAGCTGTTGGCAACTTCCCTCTCCAGAGCATATCATCAGTCCCAAGCTTGCAGTCTTTTATTCTTTTAATTTTAATTGGTAGCTCCTGCCTAGAAACCAGTTGGGAATTGAATTGCCTGTGTGTCGCCCATGCTCCAGAGCAATTGCCTGTATATTCCGCGTGCCTCCAAGCAGTTGCCAGCCTGCTCCTCGTGCTTCCTAGTAAATGCCAGTAATCTGTGCGCTGGTGTGTAAAACTTACAGCGCTTGATTACGTCAGGAAAGGGAACAGCACAAAATGCAGCGTGTGCTACTATTTTCACTTTACCTTAGTATATGCACTGTGTCCCAGCCTTCGGCCCCAGCGCTGGGACAGCAGCTCAGCTGGGGGTGAGGGATGGGAGGCATCTTTAGAGGCCCTGGATTTGCACCACTTTGTGGATGGCTCCAAGGAATGTCCTGGAATTCTTGTACCGCCCATCTCTACACCTCACCTGCCCATCCTGCTAACACTGACGCTGAGGCAGCTTTGCACTGCTGTCATCCTCACAACAGGATTAACGTCTCACAGAGGGTTCGCTACTGCAGATTCACTGTTTCCCCATGAAGCTGAACAGGTCTCAGGTTCTGCCCAGAGGGGAACAGTACAGCACTGCTACCCTATCATCTCCTCTCCTGGAGTCGGGTGGAGGCAGAAGTAGGCTAGGCTGGGTGGCAGGGATGAACAGAAGCCATTAATTAAACAGCTCATCTGTCCCTTTTAGAGCCACTTGTTCATGGACTCCATTTCAAGTCCAGTTGTTTCTTCCGCATTAAGTGGGATGAGTTAGCACAAGAGAGAAACACGTATAGGAAGGAAGGATAGGAAACTGGACTCTTCTATAACGTGTTCTCCCTACCAGCACAACCTCCAAGCAAATGAAAGACAGACAGCAGTGACTCACTTCCTCCAAGATTAGACCAAGAGGGAAGAAAACGTTACTCTCCAAGTCACCAATCTGTGCAGAGCTCCTGTCAAAGTAAAGTTCCCATTACGCATCACTCTGGACTGAGCCTACAGGCCAGACAAGCCATGCACAATCAAAAGGATATTTCTAATATTTATCAGGAGCTGCAGTTGTTCACAGAAATAAAAGTAAAACATAAGTACTGCATAAGTACTGACTGACCACCAGACAGGAGTCTCTACGTGTCAAGCACTTTTCCATCCCAAATCATAAAAGTTGCCCAGAGCTCTTCAGTCTTTTATCTGGGTCATGGGGGTACTTTTGTCTTCTTCTCACTCCTTTGTATCCTTCTCTACATGCCACATTTTTATGTGACCACTCCAACAGCTTATCCCTTCAGTAGACAAGGGAAGACCTACAGATGTCGCCTATCTGGACTTCTGTAAGGTCTTTAGCATGGTCTCCCACAACATCCTTCTCTCTAAATTGGAGAGATATGGATTTGATGGGTGGACTATTTGGTGGTAAGGATTGTCACATCCAGAGAGTAGTGGTAAATGGCACAACGTCTGGATGGACATCAGTACTGAGTGGTATCCCTCAGGGGTCCGTATTGGGACCAGTGCTGTTTAATATCTTCAGTGACATAGACAGTGGGATCAAGTGCACCCTCAGCAAGTCTGCAGATGACACCAAGCTGAGTGGTGCGGTTGACATGCCCAAGGGATGGGATGCCATCCAGAGGGACCTGGACAAGCTTGAGAAGTGGGCCCGTGTGAACCTCATGAGGTTCAACAAGGCCAACTGCACCTGGGTTGGGACAACCCCAGTATCAATACAGGCTGGGGGATGAAAGATTTGCGAGCAGCCCTGCGGAAAAGGACTTGAGGGTACTGGTGGATGAAAAACCGGACATGAGCCAGCAATGTGTGCTCACAGCCCAGGAAGCCCACTGTATCCTGGGCTGCATCAAAAGCGTGGCCAGCAGGTCAAGGGAAGTGATTCCCTCTGCCCCATTCTCGTGAGACCCCACCTGGAGTATTGCACCCAGCTCCAGAGTCCTCGGCACAGGAAAGACATGGACCTGTTGGAGCAGGTCCAGAGGAGGCCACACAAATGATCAGAGGGCTGGAACACCTCTCCTATAAGCACAGGCTGAAAGAGTTGGGGTTGTTCAGCCTGGAGAAGATAAGGCTTTGGGGAGACCTTATTGCAGCCTTTCAATACTTTCAGATGGGGACAAACTTTTTAGTAGGGCCTGTAGCTATAGGACAAGGGGTAATGGTTTTAAACTAAAAAAGAGTAGATTTAGACTAGATATAAGGAGGACGTTCTTTACGATGAGGGTGATGAAACACTAGCACAGGTTGCCCAGAGAGGCTGTAGATGCGCCATCCCTGGAAACGTTCAAGGTCAGGTTGGACGGGGCTCTGAGCAACCTGATCTAGTTGAAGATGTCCCTGCTTGTTGCAGGGAGGTTGGACTAGGTGACCTTAAAAGGTCCCTTCCAACCCAAACCATTCTATGTCACTTTACTCACCTCCAATTCAGTTGCCTCCTGACCTATCCCAGGTTCCCGCGCAATTAGTGTCCCCATAATGCAACCATTCTTTCACCTGATGGTGAGCCCCACGTTGCCTGGCCTCATTGAGTTTAGGAGCTGCCTCTGTTGAACACTCTTCCACCCTTCTAATGCCCAGAGCTTCCCTGCTTTAGTGTACTCAGAAGTCCTCAGGAGCAGCAGTTCCCTGCAAGAGTCTTTCTCCCTCAAGGGCTAACCCCATGACATCGTTGTTTGTATTTTCCTTTATCAAGCAGCTCCAATGGCCTATCTATATTTAAACAAAGGTATTGTCATAAGAGATACCCTGGTCAGACAGTAAATCTCAACTCTTAATGTAACCTGAACCTTCTGGAGCCATTCATTAGCTGTTATTTCCAGTTCAAGTCCAAACACTCTCCCTTGAAACAGTTTGGCCCCAGTGGGCTTGTTCTAGGTTCAAAAGATGGTAATTTCTCACTGTATTGAATAACACAGTAGTCCCTTGAATAGGCCGGCATAGGTTGTGTGAATTACAGCTACTTCACCTCCCAGACTCCTTCCTTTTACGGAGTGGGGAGCTATTTCTCCCTGCTTTGCAGAGCTTGCTACCTGCCTGCACTCATCAGGAAGAGGCTCCTTTCATTTCCTGCCGCTTCATCCCCCTTTGCTCACAGGAGAAGAGCATCTGGCATTTCTCTAGCTATGTTGCTGTAATGTTCCTGCTTCTCCTCCCCGTGACATGAGTACAAGGCTTGCTGAGAAGAAGGGATGGTACAAAACCAGACTTACTCTCCTTCACCCATCTGCTTACCCAAGTAAAGACTGACTGACTGTCCTGTTAGGCTTAATTATAGCGTGACTGAGACAGCCCTTATAATAAATTACAGGCTTCCTCCTCTTCTTTGTGTGGTGTATTGCATGCTAAAATAATTCAATTTTAGTATCCTTTTTTAGCCATCCTTTTTAAAGGAAAACTTTTATCAGCTTCTTACCCCCATTTCCTCCTGCCCAATGCCCAAATTCCTGTTCAATTACACAGCAGCAGAGTTAAAAATGTAAAGCAAAGCACCTTCACAAGAGGTCCTGAGATGGACCAGTACGGTACAAAACATCATTCTGGCAGTGAGGTTGTTCAGTAGCCATCCAACTAATTTCCATCAGTGGGAGTGCTTAGATGTATCTGAAGGACAATGTGACCTCTAAAAAGAGCCATATGCCCATTTCTGTGTGAAACATACACTGCGCCCTATGAGCAAAAAAGGTAGACTAAACTCTGACCCACCGGCATGTCATAGCTGGAGCTCCCAAACAGTGAGGGGGTTAACTCGGCATTGCCAGCCAAGCTGCTCTCAAATGAAGTAAAACTGGGCTTTGAACCCTTCCTCCTAAGAACCACGGCTGAAACTCTCCCAGTTTCTAACGCACTGACAGAACTCTCTCCTCTTTTCTCTTCCAGACACTTAAAAGGGATTGTGTTTTCTCTTCCATGAAATTCGGGAAAGCAGGGATATGTCTTTTCTTGCCAGCAGAAAAAGCGAGAGCTGTCAAGACACCTCAATCTGATCATCTTCACTGCACTAGCAGGGCAGGGGTTTGTTGGGTGGCTGCAGTAACACTGTATAAAAACCACGTCAAAAGGAACCATTTAAACCCATGTAAATCGTGTTCACTGACGTATAACCGCACCCATCACTCCTAAATGATATGCCAATCCAAAAAGTGGGGCACCAGATCCTTCCATTGTGCTGGAAATGAATACTAACTTACCCTCTTGGCACCTTGAGGGAGTTACATGCCTCGCAGTTTAACACAGGTCACAGAATGTGGCTCTTCGGTATTAAGCAGAACCCACCACAGGACCGCAGCAGCAGTGTTTCTAATGTTGTTCAAATGTTCCTCACTTGACAGTGCCCTTCATTTATAGTTAACGATAATGTGACAGCCTATTCTCCTGGCGTACCATCTAACCACACGCAAAATTCTGCATGTGCCTCAGACTGGAATCCTATTTTTATCGGAATAGACATGTGCACTGAGGCTTTAACCAGCAGCTGAGACGGGGTTTTAGCGTGAGATTTTCAAACCTGTCTCAGGTATTTAGAAGCACAAATTGCAGTGAAAGACTAATTGAACTGTGCTTCTAAATCCCCCAGGTGCTACTGAAAATCTCTTCCTTAATAACTTGGAATCTCCTAAAGAATAAACCTCATCGAACTTAGATGGGTATGCAGATCCTAGGGTTAAGATTTTGAAAAACGCTCTGTACTGGCTTAACTCCCATTGACTTCAGTAGGAACAGAATTAAGTTGACATTGAGCCTTTTTGAAAATTCCCCTCCAGGTGTGTTTTCTCCATTTGAATTTGAATAATCTGTTAACTGCTGAGATTGCTTTTTGATTTATCAGTATGAAGAATTTTACAGGAGTTTTTCCCCTTAATTTTTGATGAAATGAGACTCAAAAAACTGTAGCGTACTGTCACCAAAGCTCTACCTGCTAAATCTACAGAAGGAACTATGTTTATTTTCTGTATGTGTTTACTACTATTATTATTAGTTGTACTTTAGCAGCAACACAGGAACTGAAACCACAGACATTATTGTGGGAGGTGCTGTGCACAGTCTGTTAAAATATTTGTACGATACACAGGCAAGCTGTCTAACTTAATACTAATAGTCAGACTCTAGAGTAACCCAAGAATCATAATGAATATCCCCAGTAGGTGTAATTACACAGCAGTATTTCAGTTACTACTTCACCTCCTTGCAGACGTTTTCAGGAGACAGGGATTTCCTTCAACTCTCCTGAACATTTTAGTTTACCTTTTAAATTAGTCCTACTTACAAGAATGAGGAAAGATATTTTCTAATGTTGGTGTGTCCCTCACTACAGTTTTGCAGGCTGCACTCTACTCTCCGAGATGCACAAAACACAAACTTTTAGGGGTACAAACTGTACTCACTTTCAATTTGAAAAACACATTAGGGCCCAAACTTTGCTTCTGGGATGCAGGTTGCATATTATTAAATGAATAAAAGGAAATAGATGGTAAGGAGCCCTCTATTTTGCAACAGCATCACTGGGGACAGACTCTCCATGCCCCAGATTCCTTGTGAGAAAAAACAGCTGCTGTACCACCACCCGCAAACAGCACAATAACCACTTCTTTGTTCCCACCAAAGATACAACAGCAGAATCCTGTCAGAGAAGTCATCTGATATGTCAGGTCATTAAATTAGTCAGAATGGGTGAATGGGGAAGAGGAATATACCATTGTAAATGTATGTTAATTAACAAATGCTATAAGAGAGGCATTTAAATGTATGAAAATGAATATTAATGAGATGAAAACACCTAATTATTGTGCATCTAATGGTATTATCCAGAGCATTCAACAGAAAATGCCTAATTGTCATGCATCTAAGGCAACAGTACAAACCTTCAGACACAAAGATTCCATGTATATATACATCATACTATGACTTTAATTACAGACGTTGCAAAATAACTGCACTGAAACTTGAATTTGGAAGGATTTTTTAAGTTTCATTTGATTTATCAAAAAATGTTAGATTTCACCAATTCCTTGTACCATTGTTGCATTTCAAAACTGCATGTTTCTTCTTAGTGCTTCTGAAACATTGCACTGAAGTGCTTCCACGTTTCTGCATGCACATCTCCATTTTGCCAGGATACCATTAGAAACGGTGGGCTGCAAACTGGCACGGAATGAAGTTCTGAGGAATTCTTCATGAAATTGCATGAAGCAAAACTCAGTCTGCATGAAATTCCTTCCTATGTAGAGGGCTACCAAAGGAGAATCCCGAGATAAAAATAGTATGGATTCCTGGAATTAAAGACTGCCTCATAATACATATGCATTAGGAAGCTGAAATAAAATTATACAGGCCACTTGAATTCTATTATTTCCTAATTACTCAGTGGTTGGCTTTACAACCTTAATGTTCTTTTAATGTAAGTTTTTCAAGATGGTTTGGTTTTTTTAAATGTAATTGCAGATAGAGAGCCAATCTCTTGACCCCAGCGAGAAGGACACAGGGAGTTTTGCTTTATGGAGAAATTCCAAAATGGCCCAGCTACACACATATTCCCTGTCTGAGGCTCTAGGGCATATCCCAGGGGCTCGTCCAGAGAAGAATGTATTTAAGTGACTACTCTCTGCATGGTATTTGCAGTCCCAACAAGACTAATATCATTCACACATACAAACAATGAAGTCTTAATCCTAATATCAAAGCAATTAATGAAAATAGAGCACATTAACTTAGTACTGGAGCCAGAATTGACTCCTGAAAGACAGCTCTCTCCTCTCTCAAAACTGAGTTATTAATATATATATAAGTACCAATGTGACAAGCACTTTAGATATACCTTGACATATATATTTACTGTCAATCAAAATGACTTACAATCCATCATATTTTATAAAAATTACATCTTATCCATGCTTCTAATTTTCTTATGAGACTGTTGTATGGAACTGTAAGAAAAATGTTCATGAAACGGAGACTCATTATTCTGGTGGATTTACCTTATCCACTAAGCTTTTTATCCTATCAGAGAAATAAATTAAGTTAGTTTGTATGATTTACTTTTAATAAATCCATGCTGCCATCTATTTACCACCCGTATTGCTGTAGCTGCGTCCAAACTGATTGCTTTACTAATAACTCCAACAACATGCTTGGTACGAAATTCAAGTTAAATGCACTGGCTTGAAATCACCGGATTTTCTCCTCGTCCCATTTGCAGGTAACTGCTGTTCACCTCAACAAACTTAACAATTCAAGCAACAGCAGCAGTGTATTTTACATTACTGCACGTGTAAAGGTTCTCAGAGGGATTTCCCAACCCCGTATGTACAAACCATCAAAGCACGTCTGCTACCACAATTAGCAGAGGGCAGAACCAATCTGTCAGCAGTATTTTGCACTGCCTGGGATACAGTTGGAATTTCTAACATAAAAAAGAGATTTTCCCAGCAGTTATGTATCCTGGAGTTAACCACCCTTGAGTTAGGATTACTACAGGGAGGACAGCCCTGTTGTAGTGTCATGGTTAAGCTATACAGGGGAGTCATACTAGCATCTGGTGTGTGGTATTAATCCAAGTTTTTCCCTATACTCTCCAACCGTGCAGACTACTTCAGTAAAAGGCACCAGTTCAGCCAGCTCAAGTTAAAAATATGAATCATAGTGTAACTCATTTTTCTGTCATGTCTGTTTGAATCTGTAGCAATAAATTGTATCAATATGGGTTATGGAGTCTCTTGGTGCATTTCTTAGATGTGACTTTCTTGCAAGCAACCAGAGTAACCCTACAGTGAGGGCAAGTCCTTTAAAAAAAAACACGAGCAAATCTTCTCATTTACTGTACTGTAAAATCTGTATATTGCATGGAACAGAGACGTTTGCCCTCAAAAGGATAAGCAACTACACCAACTCTGCCAAAACTAAAATTTTGGGTCCAGGGAAATTATCTGTTTCGGACACATGAAACAGTCCTGCATGGTGGTTAGCACCTCAACCTGAATGCAGGCCAGTCATCAGCTATGGTAGCCCAGATTTTACAGAAGACACTTGGTCCCTCATTCTCCAAAAGAAAGCAAAGAACCATAAAAACACATCCTCTATAGAAAAATATCATGTAAATTCAATCTGACAAAAATAGAAATATATTTGTAAATGCCCAATTCACAAAAGAAAAGTTAACCCGTTTTCAGAAGGTTTACATAGTCAATATTAAACTACTGTGCACAGGAGCCGAAGATATTGATAGCCAGTAATGCAAACGAGATTGCAGTTAATTGTTAACATCTCCTGGGCTACGCTTCCTACGTCCCTGCACAGATGATGAATAAAATTATTTACCTATTCAAGTAATGAGAGCTATGCATTTTGATATCCACACACACTGTAACTCAGACCTCCTCTGAGACCCCTACCTGTAATTAGGAACAGATGTAGGATCTTGTTCCTGAATTGATAAAAACAAATTTCAGCCCTCCTATGATATATGGCTTAGTGGCACAGCTAATGGGAAGAATACCTCTGCAGAAGGATGCCCCTCCAGGCACTGGACCTAGTCAGCTCCCCCCTGCACAAGAACCCTACTGCTCTCGATATTTCTCAGTGCTTTTCCATCACTGATTTGGGACACTCGTTAAAACATTCATAGGTGACACGGCATGTGCACAGCAAGAAGGCGACAAGCAGCATTTACACGGCTTCACCTCTGATGAAGAAAACCATAGATCTGTACCATTCAAAACCACGGTAATTCTATCACATGTACAGACTTCTCCATGGTGGAGTCATTTAAAATTAAGCATACACAATAGTATGTGCTTTCAGCAACAATCCTCACAGCTCAGCACATGCAGCTGGGGAACACTCTTCAGATTATTTCATGGGGGAAACTCAAGATGACATTCAGTATAATATATTTATTTTATTCTCCAAATGTCACACTACTGCAGGAAAACATGCCTCCTGCAAACGTTTCATGAACTGAAAGAAGCCACATTTCTTACTTTTTATCAGCTGGCTGAAGTAACCCAAGGGGAATAGATACCTGCCCATTTTCTTGCTCTTGCACGTAGGTACCAATACCAAAGCCCAGCAGAGAGGAGTGAACGCTCCAAAGGGAATTTGCCATCTAAAGATGCTGCAGGCTGACCCTGCCCCAGTCAGACGCATCCCTTGGACTACCCCGTATGTGCTAGCCCCATGGGATACTCTGACAGCAACAAGGCAACACTGAGGATCTATGGCAGGCCCAACCCTGCAACCTGTGGCAGGCACAAGGCCTGAAGAGGTTCAAAGGAGCTGCTGTGATTGTTTTAATGGAGTGAGAGACAAGGAAAGCTGCCTTCTTTCATGTTCCTTCCTTGACCACTAAATGCCCCTCCCTTGACTTACCCTGACCCAGCCCAGCTTGTAACTCCCACTGGTTCCTAGCATAGGTGACTAAAATTATGCTGTGTGAAACGCTGGAAGAACTGCAACCCCTCAGGCCTGTAGAAGAGAGAGACAGAAATTTGTACTTACTGAGGTCATCTCAGTACAAGAAAGTTTCACCTGTTTCATTTAAATCTGACTGAAACAATTCAAGTTAAACTGATGCGAATGCCTTCATACATCTTTCTTTAAAGATGTTAAGTGGGGGTTTACTTGATTTCAAACCTAATCCAAATCTAAAAGAAGCGACCAGATGAAATAAGACTGTCCACGTCACATTTTGCATTGGTTTAACTAAGCAGGTTTACCAGTAATCTTAGTGCAACTCCCTCATGTATACAAGGTCTGAAAATACATTTACTCTCCAGCATTACCCTGCTTCATGCCAGGAGAATTTGCAGCTGGAATGGGCTCAGGGGAACCTCAATGCCTAGAAATAAAAGAATTGGGGGGGGGAATCATAGCTGCTGTGCTCACAGGCCCTCCATGGACATTGCCTAAATTAGGGTAATTAATATAGGGGAATGTGTCTGTGCTCCCCAGTAGTTTATAAATGTTACAAAAAGAGGAATGTTTTATATGTCCCCTGACGGGTTTTAAATGTTAATAAATGATGTGCAAGGAGGTATTTTACATCTCTCCATTTAACAGTGAGCTGACAGCTGCAATTATAGGCCAGTCTCTGGCCCCAGCAATCCTTCCAGGAACCTGAGGAGTAAATTAAGTAACTTTCTTCCAGAATAACAAAGTGCATCGGGATGCTGTCTCAGCATTTCAACATCCAGCCGCAGAACCAAAGTGAGACATTTTTGACACCCTGGGATCCCCCTTTCACTGCAATATGCACTTGCCAGTCACTGGTACCTGCTTACCTTGTCACCAGAAACCCACTGGTACTCTTCCTTTGGCATCAACAGCTCTTCATCTTACAGTTACAGGAGAGTGAATGAAGCAACCATCCAGACAGTTACCTGCTATGTTGCTCTTCTGCTGTTGACTAGAAAAAGAACCGGACTACACCTGGCACATCCAGGGCAGCAGAGGTAGGTAGACAGGAGTATTGCATGTGTCACCGCATGCTCTTTCACTCTGCTTTTGGCCAAAAATCTAGTATCACTGCAGCATCGTTTCTGGTATCAGGTTTCTGTGCCTGCAGACCTATCTTCACCAGCATGGACAGACTAGGAGGAGCATGCCTATCCTTTCAAAAGGCAGCGAAGTGACTGCTAAATAATGCATGCCCCAGCAGAAAGCCCCCCTAGTTTTTAGTAAGCCCTAGCTACTATTCTTTTCTTCTGCTCTGCCCAACCCTCACCAGTAGAACAGAGCCTCTCTGAAGCTCAAGGAAGCTTGAAGAGGTATTTTAGTTAGGTTATGTTTCAGGTTGCAACCTTTGTTGCAAAGCAACAGTAGAGAGAGAAGAATCCTTGCTTTGTGCCAAGACCCTAAATCTGCTCACAACACTGTACTCCTGCATGCCTGTATATTTTCACCCTCTCCTTTCTCTTATCTGAAAATAACCTTTGGTCCTGATCCTTAAACTGGCCGCGTTCACTGTTGTTAGTGGGCACATTCATTAGTCCTATTAACTATTGAGGTACTGCCTAAGGCAGCACGCAGCTGTTCTGAAGCACTTTAGTCCATGCTGTATGCGTTGTTTCACTCCATAGGAATTGCACCCCACTGACGACAAAAGGCAACTCAGACACTGAATGAAACCAAGCAGAACTGTGAGTAACACCGTGCATTTTCACTACATCATCCCAAAGGCAGGGGAATGGGTTTCATAATCCTATTAAAATCCCGTAAGGCAGTATTTTTGCCACCAACAACTTCTTGCTTCCTTTTATTTTAGAAGGGCAGAAGCCTACAGCTTAAAATATATGAATCATCAGAAAAACTACATTTTTTATTATTTCTCACCCCGTTTGTTTTTTATATTAAGGGCTGTAAGTAACTGCTTTCTTTCTTCCTCCACTTTCTGGTGCTAGACAACACCAAAAGGGCTTGTTGAACTACTAGAATTATAGTTTTCTTTCAATCAGTGGTTCCACAACTGCACCTCAGCAAAGCTTAGAAGAAGTCTCAGGTGGCAAGAGCAGAGTTTGGTTTCAGACTTGGGACAGAATTAGGTTAACATTTTCATAGCATTCACGATGTATCCAATTACAGCCAAACACCATTTGACATCTTTCACTTATATATTCCTTCTGTTTCACACAAAGATTTCTCAACTGTGTCTTAAGAATAGGTCTTGTTTACTCCTGTTAAAATCTAGGCCTTTATTACAGAATTTCTGGGACTAAGTTATAGTTTTTCTTCAACTCCTGTCTGTGTTTGGTTATGCATTTCTTCTGGTTTGCATTAACTTGTATATAAATGGTTATGTCCATCCTTTCATCTTCAGAACTTTACTGTTATTGATTACGGCTGGGTTTCCAGAGCTTTTGAACAACAGGGACCACATGTTAATACACAGTTTGTCTTAGGCATCATGTTAATCTCATTCTCGATGGTGTATGTCAAACACATTCATATTAAGTCAAATAATACTGGTGTGGCTACTACAGCCATTATTTACAATGAAGCATGACAGTACGTTATTATATTTGTCTGTGTGGTTATTATAATTGCCTGTTAATTAAATTTAGCTAATAAAATGGGGGTAGAAGCAGCACTACCATATGGCTAGTCACATCTCCATAGAACGATGGCTATAGGTACTGAAACTTGGCTTGAGAGCTGACAGCTGCAAGCCTGTGGTAAAGAATTTCCGATGGGAGACACCACAGCTCAGGCAGAGCCAAGTACTGGAAGCTGCAGCACGAGAAGAGATGCCTGCCTGACCCTCGTGCCCTCCAAAGCCAAATCCCCCAGCTGCTGGAGGTTACCGCCTCGCGGGACCCCCTCACTCAGCCAAACCTCTGAGAAGCAGCACTTACCATCCCTGCTACTTTCATACCTCTAATTCAAAGCAGGGGAAAACAGTATTGTGCACACCTCCTTGAAAGATTGCCGATCCCTGTGGCTAGGAGATGAGGTAATATGATAAGGAAGGCCAACAGCAGTTCAACAGAGCACGCTAGATCTTCTTAGCCCTCGTTACTGTGCAGACCCATCTAACCAGCTGCTGTTCTACTGTCAGCTACAGCCAATATTCAAGACCAACAAACAGAGATTACACATCCCTTCTCAGCTGCAATCTATTTTTTATGTTACAGCACCTTAGTGACATTCACAGGATACGCCCTAAAAGTGTCTCACTCCTGCGCAATCAAATTAAAGTCATTCAGCAATGGCTTGTTTGCTGAAACGTATAAATATTGCACCTGTCTTGTGTCTGACAGAGTGGTATTTTTCCACAGGGAAAAGTTATTTGCCACAGATTTGACTGATTTGGCAATTTCTCCATTTATCAATATCCCATAATTCTTTCACATTTACAAAATACAGTAATAATACTTACCACCTTATGGACTGCTGAGGCATCATTCCTTAGTCCTTCTGAGATCCTTCAAATAATGCAATCTAGAAATAAAATTATCATTAGTACATGTGGGGTATTTACTGTATTTATCTCCATTCTCCATTACATTTGGAGTTTGCTTTTGAGTATATGTATGACAGCAAAAACTCACAACAGTTTGGTATACTTCAGTGGTACCAGGACTTGCACTACTCTTACCAGAATTTCTGCTTTTATATTCTTTTCTCTAAAACAGTATCTAAGAATTTCATTTAAAAATAGAAGCCTCACTAGGCAAAGTACGTTTGTGGACTTGTCAAATACACAAAAATTATATGATCCCGTGATATGAAAGACACAAGTGAATTTACACATTCACAAAGCAGGATCAGGCAGTGCTAGACACCCACTGAAGGTGATCTGAACTGTTGCTTGGACACAACCATTTCCTTCCATTGGCTACCAAGAGAAACCTCAGCAACTAAGACCACTAGGCACATAATTTAGATGCCTAACATTAGGAGGTATGTATAGTCCCCAAATGCAACAGAAATTATAGATTCAAACCTACTTCAAACTAGACAAGAGTGCCTTCAGACGAGCTGAATGCCTCCATGGAAATGTATTCCCAAACTTTGCTCCCCCTTGAAGGTAAGCACATTTCAATTCAGCAGTGCTGAGCTGGATTTCCACATCTGGCACTAGACTCCAGTATGACACCAAGCAAACACCAGATATGAGATTTTCTGGCATCCAAACCACAGGTAGGGAGCCCGCATCCCCTGGAAGCCGCTCCTATCAGCAGCTTTGAAAAACTCCTTTTAATCCCTCTCTGTCCCTGTAAAATGGGGGTAACATTTTTTCTCCTTTCACTGTTTACTGTCTGCTCAGTCTGGGAATTCTTGTGCATTGTGCCTGTCTCTCCTATCAGTTGTAAGCAGGGTGCTTAATATGCTTAATACAGTGGGACACTGATCTTAGCCACCCCCTTGGCACTAAGGGAAAACAAACACATCGATGACACCTCAGCTGTGGCAATTGTGTATCTACATGCTGCTCACACAGACAGAGAAGAGCAGTTCACTTTTATCCCCCAAATACACAAGTTGAAGTGCGGGTCTTTGTTGAACAGGCTTCCAAGCTTAGAAAATGCCCTTCTGGGCCTCCATGTTTCTTGTCCCTCAGTAATTTCAATACATATATTCACGGCAAGGAAATTAGGAGTGGAAGGGGGGGGGAGGGTAATTAAGCTCTCCTGCTCCACAATTTTTGCCAGAAACTTGACTCAAAACAGAGTTTTAGTCCAAGAATTGTGTTCTACTTTTTATCGCATGCTTTATGCATTTCTAGACCTCACCTAGATTAGAAGTGGATGAGCCAAAGCAAACACACATGTGTGCGCGCACACACACACAGTGCTAGGTGAGGTGCGTTTTTCTGTAAGAGAGAAATAGAGAGTTTCCTTTCCCAGTCTTTCTGCATCTGTAAGCAGGAAGGCTTGAAAACCTCGCAAAGAAAGTCTGTTCCCATGAGAATTCCTGCCTCACTCTCTGCAGATTCAGGCAGCAATCTCTGGCTACCGTGCATGGGAATCCCAGTATTTTGGCACAGTTTTAATATCAGCATCATTAGAAACATTGATTTATTTTAATTGTCACCTTGTACCCTACACTGCCAAATGCAGTCAGAATGTCAATTCTTTATCAATGTGAGCTGTTGACATGGAAACAGATCTGCTGAAATGGAAGCAATAAGAAAAAATGTGTTACTCCTCCAAGTTATACTTAGAAGTGGTAAATCTGTGTGTGCTACAACAGATTTAAATACTCAATAAACTACACAGAAGAAATAAACAACTATTTGGGGTGACAGTCATTTCAGTTGTTTACATTGTAGACTGCATTTAGAAAATCTCCAGTGTTACTATGGTAACCGCTTTTGCTTAAACGTAGTTGTGGACGCACTTTAGGTATGATCTAAATTAACCGAAGATGGAGGAACAAAACCGGGGAGCAACAGCTGATGGAGCCACTGGCGGCTCCCTATCAGCCCTTCCCATCTGCTGCATGCACTGGCGGGTGTGCAGCACGTCGCACAGACACCTTGGTTGGTACCCATCTACGCTCTCGGAGAGGACCCGAAGCAGCTCACAGACTGCACCAGGTAGCTGTTAAAGATAACCGAGAGACACAGAGCTGCTTATCATCCCCACACAGCTCGTAGTGCACCCCAGAGCTGCTCGTTCTCTCCCTCTGGTCACCAGACAGGTGGTGGGAAGAGGAGGCAGGCGAGAAGAGGAGCCTGCAAGAGGGGCTGGAGGTCCCCTCCACGCCTCTGGCAGAGTTTGTGGCTTTCCTCTTCGGGATCTTTCCAAGGGAAGAGAGCAGAGCTGCAGAAAGGCGAGTCTGTAGCACAAGCCTTCTGCCAAAATCTGCGACTTGGAACGGACACTGCCTCATGATTAACTTCACACAGCTAAGAAACCGTCCTAAAAGATGCAGTGCAGACCTTTGACCGGCACTACATTTCCACTAGAAAGATTAAATCTCTGTGCTGCTAAAGCTAGTTTCATAGTCATAGGGAACAAGGCCAGAGGGGCCACTGTGATCTGCTGTTCTTAATAGGGATTAAAGGAACCTACGGTCTCCCGCACACCTGCCTCCAACCTGAAAGGGAATGACAGCGAGATGGAGATCACTGAGCAGAAAATGGAGGGAGAGGTTCCTCTGCCCTCTTGCCAGGTGCCAGAGCAAGGGGCAACAGAAGGAGAGACACATTTAAAACAACTTCTATAAACAGGATCACGGAGGCATTTGGAACCAGAGACTGTTCAAAGCTCATGGATCCCAGCAATACTGTGAGGCAGTCCAGTTCTGAACTTGCTAGGGCAACCCGTGCCACCCCCTCCCGCTTCAACTGTGACAAGACATCAAGGCACGTGGATTTTTTCTTTTTTTCTTTTTCCGCTTTTCACATTTCTGCATGATTACATTAGATAATGACACACACCTCCCAAAAGCTTGTGCATCAATTAACAAGGGAAGGAAGGACACACATCATTAATTACACACTGGCCTGTGAAACACGGACATGGGATATGGCATAACGTTCTAAAAATAGCAGGAAGGCCTGCCTTGTTTAGGTCAAGTTTTATTTGAATTCCCATAATAAAGCAGCTTATATTAAACAACAAAGAGGAAGACGCACTGTTTAGCCTCAATGGGAGTTCTAGACAGATCTGCTATAACTTAATCCGCACAGCAAAATGCAAAGCCAAGGAAAGTTTACATGAGCATGAGACATAACGCTGCTTTAAACTTATACAACATTTATCAACTCAAACCATACTCAACTACTCTACAAACCATATACTAACTAACCATATACTAACTTAAATGCTTCCATCTGTATTGTTATCTTACTCCACCTGTACTGTTATCTTAGCATTTGTCCTTTGGTGAGATTCAGGAGTAGTTGTGTTAGATGCTGGGCCAAATTACCGATACAGCTACAGGCAGTCAGGGATGAGGAGACAGGCTGCTGGCTCTCATAGTTGCTCACAGACACAGTTCTGTTGAAGAAATTCTGCTTTTCTCAAATAGGGATGAGGGAACAGAACTGGATGAGAAAAGGACCTGGCAGTGCATGTCTCTGTAGGTACAACTGCTCCACATCAGCCTCTGCCACGGAGTGGGATAGCCCAGTATTTCTAGATCATTAAGGCACGGATATTGGAGGCATATATACTTTTGGAATGAGAGATGGCCTCTGTCTGAAACTGCTTGTAGGCTAAGTGGAATAGACTGATGAAGGAGGCAGAAAAGCATCTTGCTTATACCCAATTTTCAGACAGGGTATAGTAATTTGAAGATCACACAGGAACGTTGTAGAAAAGAAGAAAAAAAGCTACCCCCAGCATAAATCAAAAGCCTTTTACACACACACACCACCCCAAACCCTCAACCTTCTTCGTCCTCCTCTGGAATGGATTGTGGCTGCCAGAATAATATACTGCAGAGGGACAAAGAAAAAAAAATACTGGATGTATTAGTGCAAACTCTTACTCTTTTGAAACATGTCCCATGGGCAACTTGGTTTCCAGTTAGAAATACAGAAGATCATAATTTTCAAAGCCTCATCTGAAAACATAAATTATGATCTTATCCTATACTGACGGCAATAAAGGCAGCAATCTTCTATCTATGCATCCACCTCCAATGTTAGAAACCAAAGGTACTGTTTTCTAATGTCCCTAATACATCTGAGGAGCAGATGATCCCCTGAAAGCCACAGTCTTTTGATCCTATATAAATTGGATGCTTTTGAGAATGTCACCCAGAATTCTCATGTCAGTCCTAGGAAAACATAATCTAAAACAGAGGATAATTTTGATTTTCCTCCTGACTCAGCAGATGACGAGATAATTAGATATGGAAAATGAGTGTTCTTGAGGGTAAATATACCTGCTGTAATCCTACTGCCAACTGAATTAAAGTTTGCCTGCCGCAGTAAGGTGTATATTAACTCAGCATCTGGAGGAAAGCTAAGACCTGTCAGATTACAAAAGTCACTGGTGGTCCTTCCTATGTTATAATTCAGTATTTTAGAGCATAGAAACCAATGGATAGAGGAAGGATGAGAGAGAGAAATAGAACAGAGAGGGGGAAAGAAGGAAAAGTATTTCTTCTCTCTGCCTGAGGTTATAAGCAACAGCAATAAAAGAACCCAGCAACACCACAAGAAACCGAAGGTGGATCGCCTATTCTTTTCTCTGCATCAAAGCCAAATGATTCCTCTTACTAACTGGTAACGTGAAGCAGGTTATTTTTTCAAGTGCTCTTCAGCCTAACCATGACTTCCACCTCTGGAACTGGAAGAATCCCGTATGTCAAGTAAGCAAAGACAGGTTATCCTTTTGCAGCGATAGCTCAACGCTGATTGAAAGTCTCATTTGTCAGAGGAAAGAATTGTTGGTTTTCCTTTTAGATTAACCCAGAAGAAGAAAAAGATATTTGTCCAGACCCAGGTGCTTTTTCATTCCTCGAGCAGCTGCTAGTTTGAGAGAATTTTAAATGGTTGGCCTTTATGAAATGAATTGGTAATCACAGCCCTGCGCCTCACACACTGAATGATTCAGGGGACTGGTAATAGGATAAAGCCTTTCACCTCACAGGCTGCAGTTCAAATTCAGAATAATTCTTAACTTCATAAACACCATCAGTACATGATGGGCATTTGATTGTTATCATACAATGAATCAGGTGTTTTTCTCCTAGTGGAAAAGTATTCATGCCACAGACGATATACTAATTATTGTCAGTAATTAGCAGCACTCTTGGCAGTGGCAGTAGAGGGACCTTTAGAAAATTACCCATATGTTCATCTCTTGGAGGTTGTCATTTCAAGGCAAGAGGTCAAGCCCTTCAGACAGTCATTGCAGTGATTCTTGTAGCTCTTTCCCACCCTGGGTGTATTTTGTGGGTAAGCTGCATTCAGCCTCCAGAGCTGTCAATCTACCACTTTTATTACCGCTAAATTACTTTTGTTTCAAATGCTGGAGGCAACTTTGAATGCCGGGTCTAATTAGATTGTAATTGTTGGAAGATCTAAGCAACTGTGGCAGATTTGGGTGGAGACTTTGGTGGGTTATAATATTTGTGCAAATAGGTTTCACAAGCACAAAACCTACAGCTGCTTATAACAGTGGGCATTTGCTTCAACAGTTTATACTACTAACCATCTAAGCCAGACAGGAAAGACACTGAATTTCCACGTGCAAACTGATTGATCTGCAAAAGTCGTCTAGCCAAGCAGACAGCTTCACGTGTCAGGCAGTTCTCATAAGCCCAAGATGTTTTGGTGCAAACAGGAGGAGAGTTTAATTAGGAACAAATATTTTTGTACAAACAGAATTAGGTACATTGACCTAAGCAAGAACCAACAGCAAGAAAGATGTCACCATGTTTTCAGAACAATAAAACCCCACAAACTAAAAAGAAAATCTATTTCAAATATATATAGAAGTAAATCCTGCTATTTAGCACTAGAAGCCTCATCTTTCCCTAGGGGACAAATACTCATGAACAGTCCAGGAACTCCATACCCTGTTGCTGAATACTGTTTTTCCTCTCCTTTCCTTTGGGAATGTGTAGACCCCTCAACACTTCAACCCCCTCTAATATCACACAGTCCAGAGATCTGCAGGGAAATCCTGAAGATCTGAGAGGGAACATTTAAAGGCCAGGGAGCTTCTGCTAGGAGACCCCGTGCTTCCACGTTATCTCTTGAGGTCTACCTGTCGTAATGACAGCATTAGCTCTTTGTGCAGCTCCAGGGAGAGCTGTGCAAATATTGGATTATCTGGTTCAACAGCCAAACAAAAAACAATTGCAGGCAGAAAAAACTTCAGTTGAATCTACTTGAAATAAAAGCTAAGGGGGTGGCTTGACTAAAGAAAAAAAAAAAAAAGGAGGAAATGTTTGCCTTTAAAACAGTAAACCCTCTGTTCCCTTATTCTTGACCTGAAAAAGAAAATAATGCCCACAAAATGAAATCATTTTTGAAACCTTTCCTTTTCTCCTTTTCTTTGATTGGGGGGGAAGTTTGTAATAAACCTTGACCAAATTTCATGTCACACCAAAGTAGATCTGGTCTCCCTGGAAAAATTATTTTCTTCAGCTACTACTTCAAAAACACTTTGGCTACATCTAGCTCTAGGAAGAACTGCACAGTCTGAACTTGACAGATGCAGTGACCAGATTTTTGTTTAAGAAGGAACCAACTTTTCAAGTTAGAACATTGAAACCAATATACTTGATCACTATGGAGCAAAACCGTGATTGCTGAATTTTTTCCCATGAAGGGAGAAGACGACAAAATACCATCCTTTGAAGGACAGACTAGCAGCCTCACTTACTTACCGTAAGTACTGACCCGTTTGTTTTGTTCTCCTGTAAGACCACAGCCACAGTTCTTCACTCCGAAGCTGATTTATTTATTTATTTATTTTGCTCCTGCTGCAGGGCCTATGCGAAGGGAAAGGTACAGATCTATTCCACTGGTGTCAGTGAAGTCCATGAGATAACACCAGCACATTCCCACAAGCTTCTGTAGCTTGTTACTTACATGCACGGCTGGCAGTGGGCACACTTGGAAACCACTCTGGTTATTGGTTATCCTACAGCTCTGTTAGGACTGGTTGGTTTGGTAGCTGGATCCTTTACTTCTACAGAACGGGCTAATTGGATTTAGGAGCTTCTGCAGCTGAACTGACTTTGGTAAATATGAAGAGATGCTCTCTACTACAAAAATACATACACCAAAATTAGAATGAAATTTGCTCAGAAGGACAAAAAGGTAAAAAAAATCAGAAGTCTGTAGACCTGCTGCTGGCAAATACGAGCAATACCATTTACTAGAGGAAACAGATAGATAACTGTATATATACACCAAAACTGCAACAAAATTTGCTCAGAATGACAAAAGTGGGAAAGATTCAGAAGTCTCCAGGTCAATCCCAAATCATAAAGTCCAGTCCCCCAAATTTTACGTAAGTCACTGTTGAAGACTGCAGGAGACAGGTAAGTGCTTATTTAAACCTCTTTTCTCCAGACCCATGTTACACGCAGAACAAGATGCTGGCCAATATTTATGCTATATTCTACCAACTAGTACCACAAAAGAGCTCTCTGCCTTGGATCACAAGACCACAATGCAAATTCTTGTTTATTGACTCATCTTCACAGACCTTCCCCAGCCAGCCAAGGTTTCAGGGACAAATTATTAAAACTACAGAAAGACAAAATTACCGAATACAGAAACCAGTGCAGCACTTATGTATGTGTTAGAGGAGTATGAGCCCATTCCCCTGAGCAGCAAAACTACAGAAGATTTACCATTCCCAGGATAACATTCAGCTTGCTCAGCATTTGCAAGTGCAAATATTCAAAAGAAGAATAAAAAAACCATTCACATTGCAGTGACCAACTCCAGGTAATACTCAGCTCCAAACTGAAAACACTATAGAGCATGGGCAAACTAAACACCCCAGAAGTACAACTAGAAGCGATAGCAAGCTCTTTCAAAGTTTACCAGCAGCTTTGCACAGGAGGGGAATGGCTAAAAACTGAAGCTGTGAAGAGGAACCTGACAGCCAACATGAAGAAGCTGGAAGACACAATGACAAAGCAGAACCAGGACTTCAAACAGCCACAGAATGAAAAAGAAGAAATTCAAAAAGAACTCNGGGGTGGGGGGGGGGGGGAACAAAAACTTGATGGATTTTGAAAAGAGAATAGCTAAAAAGGTATTAAAATGTGCAGGGGCTGGGAGCACAAGTGAAGATCCAATAGTAAACACACAAAAAGGAAAAATAAAATTCTTGTTGGGGAATGCGGGATGTTCTCTGACAGTGAAACAGCAAAGATAAATAAATACATCCTTGCTTTCCATTCTAGGTGACTGTGAGATACCAGAGAAGAAAGCATGCAGGTGTTATATGTGGAAGAAAGTCAATGCGAAGAAACAGAAAAGCTATTTAAATACAGAAAATAGTTAGAAACTCCTATAAAGCAAACCTCTTTAAAGCAGGAGATAAGCAGTCTCTTCTAGGTGGCCACAAGAAGAAAAACAGAAGCATTTGAGAATGAAGTATTCTTAGAGGCCAGGTTTGCCTCAAGTCCAAATGCAGAAACAACAGAGGAGCAGACTACGTAAAGAGCTGCTCCTTGTGCTTGTTCTGGGCTCATGTAAAGGTCAGGGAAGCATTGTCCCAGTTCAGTACACTGCTATTTTCTGGGATCAGGGAGCATGTTAAAGTGAAAGGACAGGAGAAACCTTCATCAATCCCGCTCATACACAACAATACTGTGGGCAGTAGAGCTGCCCAGTTCTGTTGAAAATGGCACTACTACCTGTTGTACAGGACTGAAAGAGCCCTTTACATGTTACACTATGGCACTAACAATCAGCAGGAGGTGTAATGTATGGTACCAGTGCTTACAGGACCCACCTAGGGATATAAATCTGCCCTGAGAGAACAAAGCTGCAGAACACATCCATTAATCTTGCTTTAATAGCTTATGGCACACAAGAGGAGACATGCAAAGGCAGATCCCTGTAAAGCCAATCCACGTCTGTAACACGTCTGGCAGCGTATCTAATATTGTAATTTTGCGTGTAAGGATCAGATTGCAGGGACTCTGCCTTTAAGACATCATAAAAGCCTGTATATACATTCATATCTCACACAGGCTTCAGGGACCTCACTGCCTTCTCAGCCATGTTCAGCTAGAGACCAGCACTCGCAAGAGGGAGAACATCTGCTTCTCAGAAACTGTGCTTATTATGGCTGAAAGTAAGGTCCTCGGCTTATTCACCGCTACTTCATTATTTTTATTTCTCTGACAGTCAGCTGTATCTGTTCACAGACACGCACAACGGTTTTGTGCTGCGTAACTCTGCCTTCAGCAGAGCTAACTCTAGATTTACATCTGTTTAAAACGAGGGTGGAAACAACCTTAGAGTCCAAACCTTTAAGACTGAGCTTGAACAATTCATATTTCCACTTCTGGCAAACCTGCAGAAGCATGCAGTCCCTAGCAAAACTAATTTGCCAGCTCACATGGAGAGGAAAAAAAAAAAAAAAGTACCTACACGAATACAGAGATGGATAATGCTCATCTGGTAATACCAGCCTGGAACATCAGGACTGGGAGCCAGTAGCACTTAGTATCTCTGCCCCGTCCCCCCAGACAGACGCGCAGCCATTGCATTGGCCCTGGCACACAAGCTGTGCAAGGCCCAGGGGCTCCGCACAGCCTGGGAGCAAAATGAACGTATACCCTTTGCTCAGGGAGTGCATAGAGCAAAAGAACTCTACCTCTGAGGCCCCCGGACAGATGTGATGGGAGGTAAGAGAAGGCACTTGGCAGCTTCTCCTACTGACCGGCGGCCATGCTGATCTTCTCGCCTACACCAAAGGCAGAGCTCCAATGCAACCTGCAAAGCCACTTGCGTTATTACTGGGATTACTGGTACCTACGCAAATGCAGGTTTCGGGCCTGACCCAGTTGCTCGGTATTTTCCCCTCACATACCACCCTGCCACAAAGTCTCTCCAGTGCAATATTTACTTCGTAACAGCTCAGGAGCACAACCAGCCTTCAGCTGATGTAAGGTGGTGCCCGGAGTCCAGCCACCGGCCACCCCGGGGTGCCACGGCCCCTCGCTGGGGACAAGGACCAGCTCCCTCAGGGCAGGCCCACGGCGGCTGAGGCGCTCCCCACCCGCCCCTCTGAGGGAAGCGGCGGGACCGGGAAGGGAACGCGGGGAGCCGCGGCCGTGAGGCGCAGGGCTGGCGGTGGAGGCCGGGCTTTGTTGGGGGGAGAGCCGGGGGG